>VIIQ02000004.1:600000-1086562 GCA_007449985.2 Desmodesmus armatus | reverse complement strand
AAGTGCAGGATGGTCAGTCGTTTGCTGCTCCATTGTTCTGATACGCGGGCATGGACAGGGAGCGGGTATGGATAGAAGCGATTCGTTTGATGTGGCACGGGTTGTTTGAGATTGAGCAGCGCTACTGCTGTTGTAGCACTAAACAGCTGACAGTGATCTGTCGGGTGAGATGCCCAACTTCGTTTCTGGGACACAGCTAGGATGCGGGGAAATCAAACAGCAACCAAGTCGCTCAATCAGCTTGCATTGTGGCCTGCGGTTCTTGCACTTACTTCCAGAAAAACCCTGGATCAGATCAACATTGTTCCGAATCAGATCAGGGTCCACGCTCCACTTCCAGTCCATTGACAGTCTCATCAAAACATCAATCAATACTAGACACATGCGCCACGACTGCTCAGGTAGGAGGGCTTACACAAAAAACACATCAATGGTGCTGCAGTTCAACGTCAGCAGCATGTTGCACAGCCTTCCATGCAGTCGAGGCCAACAGGCTGCCAAAACGATCGAGCTGACGGTACCGAGGGTTCTGCTGTTCGGACCCGAGCGCTGGTAAGCTTTCGCACATGCACTTTCACACCTCATCAGCAGCAGTCGCAACAGCAGCATTTTCCCGCCACCAGCACCTCTGCAGAGTAACAGCACAGCAGCATGCCCTAAACTCTTTGCTGCAAGGGGCTGAGCATTATTTTGATCAATATCAAGAGCACTGTAGGCAAGCCCCCCCCCTCAGGGGCCCTCTGTGTAGTCACTTCAACCATACTGCAATTGGTGCACTACTGGCCCCTGTGTGGTCTACGGCGACTGTTACCGTCTCACTGTGAGTACTCAGTAATTCTGTTGATGTGCTCTGTGACTGTGCTTTGATGGTCTGCAGTGGAAAGACCACCCTGATGTTTCAGTTTGCGTTCAGCCTGGCTGCTAAGGGTCAGGAGGGTGTGGCTGCTCTGTGATCAGGCAAGCCTGGATCAGCACCCAACCCTCTGCCCAACAGCAGCAGCAGACAAAACAGTGATGCCCTTGGCCGGATAAAGTCAAGTGAGTGGTGCTGACATCGTGATAGGCACAGTCATGATAGACAGCAGAGCTGGGATGGTCTGGGGTGTAGGGTGGAACCAGCACCCAACCTTGTGCCCAACAGCAGCAGCTGACCAAAACAGTGATGCCCTTTGGCCGTGTAAAGTTCAAGTGAGTGGTGCTGACATCGTGATAGGCACAGTCATGATAGACAGCAGAGCTGGGATGGTCTGGGGTGTAGGTGGAACCAGCACCCACCTTGTGCCCAACAGCAGCAGCTGACCCAAAACAGTGATGCCCTTGGCCAGATAAAGTTAAAGTGAGTTTTGCCTGCACCCTGACAGGCATAGGTGTAGCACGGTGGGGTATTTTTGGAAGGTGGCACCAGCACCGGCTTTGTGTCCAACAGCAGCAGCAGCAGCAGCAACAGACCAAACAGAGCTGCCCTTGGCCGGTCAGATTCAAATGAGCCTTGGCCTTGCTTGCATCCTGACAGGCAGATATGTAGGTACAGCAGGGATGGGGGAATGTGGTGTCAACATGGCACCAGCACCCACCCCCCTGCCCAGTAGCAAGCAGACCCAAGCAACCAGCACTCGGCCGGACAAAGTTCAAGGGACTCCTACTTGCAGTCTTCAAAACGTGTGGACATGTGGATTTCAAACGTGGGACATTTCAAGTAAAGCCATCGTGTGGGTTTGCTTGCCTGCAGGTATGTGAGTGATCTGGGTCAGTTGAAGAACTTTGTGCCTGCCTGCACCTGTGCACCAACCCACCTGCCGCTTATACTGGTGGACAACCTCACCAGGGCCAAAAACACAAGGTATGTGTGCTGGGCTTCAAGGGGGGGGGGGGGGGGGCTGTTGAGTTTGAAGGGGGGGAGGGGGTCATGGCCTTGCGGCTGCTCAAAAGCATCCGGAATGTGTGTGTGTAGACACAGGGAGTGCATCCAGCCAATGCATCAACCATCCAAGGATGTGGACATTCCGAAGTTGGTAGAAGTGCATGGGAGCGCACACAAATTACCAATTCAGTCACAAGTAACAAAAGAAATTCTTTTAACTGATCAGCTTGCCTCCAGTCTCTCCAGCACCTCCAGGATTCGGCTGACTGCTTGCTGCGTGTGGTGGTGGTGGTGTTGGGGGGGGGGGGGGGCGAGGTTGAGAGGAGCGTTGGAAGGGTTGTCACTGCAGCTTGTCAGGAGTAGCAGGAGCGTCTGGTACCTTTGGACTGTACCCGCGAGGAGGGGGGGAGGGTTAAGGCAGGGGGCGACACTGAAGGGCGGGAGAGTGGAGGGCTGCCCCAGCAGCGGGAGTCCAGACCAGACACAGGTGGCCCAGGTTCATGGGGTGGAAGGAAAGTCACAAGGCTGCCTACAGGGAGTGCGGTGGGGGGCCACATTGTGTCAAGTGTGTGTAAAGCGGGGGGGGGGGGGGGGAGAGGGGCGTGCTGTTGCGTGTGTTGAGCAAACTCTAAGCACGTGAGTGGTCGCCCATTGGGGTGGGCGACGTCGCTACACACAATGATCATGCCGTGCTGTGCTGTGCTGCGCTGCGCCTTGCTGTTCTGTCACTCATGGATGCTGCAGGCTGTCTGACAAGCGTGCACAGGACGTCGCAGTCACAAAGGCTCTGGCGTTCCTAGCTGATGGGCTGGAGCACATCAGGTGAGGGATAAGAGTAACTGAAAATTAGTAATTATCAAGTTATTTATTATCTGTGTGGCAGTGGCTGCAGCACCAGTTATCACAACCCCAACGAGTGCTGTCCAACATCGAGACCTTTATCCTGCAAATATGCAAAACCGGCCAATTTTATTTTTTTGAATTGTTGGTTTCTTGGCGTTGCAGGGAGCATCGGTGTCAGGAGGTGCTGTTGGTTGTGTCGGACACCACTGGGCGTGAGGGTGCCTTGCCAACATCAAACAGCAGTTGGCATGTTGTGCTGAATGGTTTGCCGTTGCTGCATGTTGTGCTATGTATGATGTTGCAGGGAGCATCGGTGTCAGGAGGTGCTGTTGGTTGTGTCGGACACCACTGGGCGTGAGGGTGCCTTGCAGAACATGTACCTGCTGCAGCGCTGGTTTCCTCTGATGCTGGCAGTCTCAGGTGGGTACAGTCATGGCCATTCATTTGAGTGTTGAGGGTGGGCTTTCCCCCAATACCTGTAATGCAACGTATTGTCCTGTTACCCAACAATCCCCATTGTCATGGGCGGCTGATCTATGCAGTCGCATGTGTATAACCGCTGCTGTTACAAACCCCTCGCCAGGTGTCTGTGCCCGTACTGGTTCGCTGCATACACTGCTAATTTTGTACCCTTTCTTGCTGCAGGGGGGGTCCAGCCCTGGTCAAATGCTGACACTTGCTCCAATGTTTTTCAATGATGCTGCCGCGCTGTGTGTCTGTGTCACTGTCATCATTACACGTGTTTCCGGCCAGGTTCATTGCGCATGCAGCATGCTGCTAGCAGAAAATTGACCTTGGTGCAAGACAAGCAATACACCACCAGACGACCAGTGACCTAGGACACTAGAAAGCCTGGACCAGTTACGGCCCTCAAAGCCAACAGCACAAGAAAAAGCTAACATAGGTAGCATGTTGTACATATACTATACAAGCAACTCAGTTGGACATGACCCCTGGTCAACTTGCAGACCATGCTGCCTGGAATGGCAGGGTCTCAGCGCGCTGCCGCATCCTGCTGCTGTGGGTTGTGGCATTGAGTGGTCGCCGGAAGGGCACCCCAGTAGCGCGTGGGTGTGTCAGTCTGTAGAGCATGCTCCGCCAGGAACCGCGCAACGCACATGCACCCTTTAAATCGTGCATGTTCATCGGCTGCCCCAGGGCCTGCAGGTCCCTCGTGACACATTTTTCCCAGCTCATAGGCGGTGCCCCCGCGGTGCTGCACCGGCGTCATGCATCAGAGAGAAGAGGGCCTGCCGAGGATAGCGCTCCTCGCCCATACGCAGGACGTGCCCCAGCCACCGCAGCCTGTGGGCTTTGAGGTGGCTGGCTAGGCTGACTGTGTCACACTGAGACCATAGATGTTGCTTGCTGTGCCGATCAGCGCGACGCACATTCAGAATATGCCGGATGCAATCAGAGTGCACCACTTCCAACCGGTCAGCCTGCTTCTGAGTAAGAGCCCAGGTCTCACTGCCAAACAGTAGCACAGGCAGCACATACGCGCGGAAGCACTGCATCTTGAGCTTAACGCCCATGCTGCGGGCGCCCCACACACGCTGCATCTCTGCGAAACGACCCTGGTCTTGCTGATGCGGGCAGTGATCTCAGCCTCCCAGCTTGCAGAGGTATCGACCAGACCCCCCAGATACTTGAAAGAGGGCACATAACGCGCCTCACCACCTGACAACTGCACACTCTCTAGTGGTTGACCATCATGACAAACAGCCATGAGCTGAAGAGCGAGGAAGAGGAAGAGCGCTTTTCAATCTTGTTTGCATCTCATGAGCATGTGTCACTGTGTCTATAGAAATTCCATCCACTTGATCACTGTCTACTGTTGTATATTGTGTGCTGCAGGGGGGTCCAGTCCTGGCCAGATGTTGGCGCTTGCTGTTCTCTGTTTGCTGTTTCACATATTGCTGTTTTCGAAACTCAATCACACTGTTCACTGCTGGTTGCTGCTGCAGGGGGTTCCAGCCCTGGCCAGATGTTGACGCTGCAGGTGTCCCCACAGGGCAAGCAGGCCCTGACGCAGCCTGCCTCCCGCGCAGCAGTGCATTTCAGCCTGACACAGAGCTACATAAACGTGGAGTCTGTGCAGGATGGCAGTGGATTTGGGTGATATGTTGCATGCACTGTGTGCGTGCAAGTGCAAGTGGTGGGCCAGCTGCTACATGCTTTATGGGCCAGGCTGCGGTAGGAGGGGCATATTGGTTGAAAGATGTACGTAACAATGCTGTACGAATCCCGTATCGTAATATCGCAAATTCATACTAGCAACAAGTACCAGGGCTGGATCGCGATCGTTTACTCAATCCAATCTTAGCAAATCCCACCTTGTTCTGGAGGCATTGATGATTGTGTATTCTTGAACTGTCAGCACTCCACTCGTCGTCATACATGCAACACGCCAGATTAGGGCAGCTGCTGCTGGGCCTCACCATCTGCACCTTCTGCTACATCACTTTGTGGCTCCTGGTGACGGTGAGCAGCCTTGTGACCATACCAACATATTCATCAACATCCTGGCACCGTCCCTGACACCCCATGCGGCCGCTATCTGCTCCTGCAGCCCTTCATCGACCCAGACCAGCCTGTGCTGCGCCTGTTCCCAGCCACAAGCTTGCTGTACCTGCCACTCGGCCTCTTCATCACGACGTTCATCGCATCAGTTCTCGGGTTCGTCGGTTGGCTGATGTTCAGCGAGCCTGCTGCCCCAGCGATCAACTCCAGCAGATAGCAGCAGTCCCCAACAGCAGCTGGTGCTGTCAGTAGCTTCTCTCAGCTTTGAAGCCCAAGCCCAACGGTCACGACATCATCAACAGCAGGAATAGCTTTAGCTACGGAAGCAACAGCAGCAGCATGGCGTACACAGCAGAAGACTGGCAGGCACAGTTGGAGGAGGTGCTGGCCCTGCAGTCAATCTATGCAGAGAACTTCAGGTGTGTGTGGTGGTGCATGGACAGCTTCATGATGCTTTAACTGAGGGAATATTGACTTGAATACAACTGAAGCAGTTGCTGTGCATGGACGTCTTGTTACAATCTGTCCCGCGGTCGCTGTGGTGAGAAGATGTACTCGGCTGCTGTGCATGGACATATAGTGCTGCTGTGTGAAGGCAGCAGGAACCATGCATGGCTGCTGTGCACAGAAAGGCAACTGCAGCGAGGTATATTTTGTGGCTCTACCTTGCGCGGCACTGCAGTGCACAGCCAGTCATGGGTGTGCCTGTGTTGGGTAGAGTTGGGTTCATGCATTTGCATGCATGGGGCAGACGGGGCCTTGCATGTGTGGGTGGGAGGGTCTGATTCACCTTCTAGGCACTGGCAGTGCACAGGGCTGTATTCAGCGGGGAAAAAAACATCACTGGACGGCAACGTCCCCTTCCCACGACTATCTCCCACTCCTCACAAAGAGCGCCCCGCTGCCGCTGCCGCTGCCGCTGCCGCTGCCGCTGCTGCTGCTGCTGCTGCTGCTGTACGCGCAACAGGGTACTGCACATACCTGGCCTCTCAACTCAAAATAGCGCAGCACAGCGTAGCAGCAGCACCAGTGGCAGCGGCATCACTGCAGGGGAGTTGCAGGAGGACCTGGAGCAGCAGCTGGAGGCCCTCATAGGCAGCGACCCACCCCCTGTTTCATCAGGTGTGTCTTCTTGTCTTCTTGTCTTCTTCTATTTGTGTTTGTGGGATTGCAAAGGGGTTGTGTCTTGTGGAGTGGGGTCGCTGTGGTTCTGGGGGTGCTGTGCAGGTAGTCATAGGCAGCGACCCACCCCCTGCGTCATCAGGTAGCGTCATTCTTCTTAGTCTGTCATGTTTGCTTGTTGCAGCAGGCTCTGTTGTCTTAGCGTGATGCTGTGCATCCCAGCATCCACTGCCGTCCCAGCAGATGGGTTGATTGGGAATGTGCCAAGACACTGCCAGAGAAGTAGTAGGGTAGTATTTGGGGGGGGGGTGCTGGTCAGTCATGTGTTACACGGCCATGAAGCACCGTACAAGGCGATGAAGCAACCCAAATTGTCATATTTTGCTGTCAAAGTATGCCTGTGAAAGGGCTGCTGTGTGCTGAGGCCCTTGTGTGCCACATCACCCACCTATACCTGACCCCGCATCCCCCTTGTTCATGTCCTGCTGCTGCATGTTGCTTGACCCACAGGTGGACCTGAGCAGCTGCTGTGTGTCGAGACACTCCTGTCTGTGGAAAGCAATGCACAGTGATCACATCGGCCACAAAATCACGCAGCTGATCCCCATCACTCTTTTCTTTCCGGTTTGCTGCAATGCGCATTTCTTGGATGGTTTACAGGCCGTCCTGAGGAGCTGTTGTGTGCTGAGGCACTTGTGTCTGTTGAGCAATACACAAAAGGCATTGACTAGAAACTGACCACATGCATTTCCTGTATTTATGCTGCATTTCCTGCTGCATATCTTACTGCTGCACAGGCCGTCCTGAGGGGCTGCTGTGTGCTGAGGCACTCGTGTCTGTTGAGCTTCCCGCAGGACAGCTGCAGCTCATGCTCGACATGCACACACTCACACACAACACCCAGCAGCAGCAGCAGCAGCAGCAGCAGCAGCAGGAGGCTGACGGCTCTCAGCAGCAGCAGCAGCAGCAGCAGCAGCAGCAGCAGCAGCGTCAGGGGGTCCTCATGCCCTTTGGTCCCCCCATAAAGCACCTCCCCCCAGTTCGTGTCACCCTCCAGTTGCCAACCAACTACCCCACCTCCCAAACCTCCCCACCAATCATAGCCCTACATGCCAGCTGGCTAGACAATCAGCAGCAGCAGCAGCTACGGCAGCAGCTGCAGCAGCTCTGGGAGGAGGAGGGGCCTGGACCTCTGTGCTTTGCTATGTTGGAGTGGGTCAAAGTGTCCGCTCTGCCTGCATTGGGTGTCAGTGAGGAGCTAGTGCTGCCAGAGCCGCCGCGGCAGCAGCAGCAGCAGCAGCAGCAGCAGCAGCAACAGTGTGCTGGCCAGCAGCAGCAGCAGCAGTGTGGAGGCCACCACCACCAGCAGCATCAGGAGTATGTCCAGGTGTCGGCGCTGCCTGCGCTGGGTGTGAGTGAGGAGCTGGTGCTGCCAGAGCCGCCGCGGCAGCAGCAGCAGCAGCAGCAGCAGCAGCAGCAGGAGGACATGAAGGTGTCGGCGCTGCCTGCATTGGGTGTTAGTGAGGAGTTAGTGCTGCCAGAGCCGCCGCGGCAGCAGCAGCAGCGTGGAGGCCAGCAGCAGCAGCAGCAGCAGTGTGCAGGCCACCACCACCAGCAGCAACAACATTGCGACTGTCAGAAGCAGCAGGAGTGGCAGCAGCGGCAGGAACAGCAGCAGCAGCCGCCGCAGCAGCACCGGCAGCAGAAGGCGCCGCAACAGACGCATCAACAGCAGCAGCAACAGCAGCAGCGTGAGCAGCCGCAGCGGCAGCAGCAGCGCGGGCAGCAGCAGGGGCAGCAGCCGCCAGCACAAAGCAGGAGAAGCAGCAGCAGCAATGGGAGTGGTGCCATCGGGGGTGGTCGTGGTCGTGGCGGTGGAGGGGTTGGTAGGGGTGCAGGCAAGCAGCAGCAGCGGCAGCATACAGAAAATTACGTCAGCAGCATCAGCAGCAGCAGCAGCAGCAGCATCAGCAGTGGTGTTGGCGGCAGTGGCAGCGAGGTTGGAAGCGGTGGTGGTGGTGGTGCTGGCAAGCAGCAGCTGTCAGCGGGAGCAGCAGTCTTCACCCCCACTGGGAAAGCTTTAGTCAGCCCCACTGTGGACAGCAGCAGCAGCAGCAGCAGCAGTAGGGGCAGAGGCAGGGACAGAGGCCGGGGCAGGAGCAGGAGTGGTGGTGGTGGCAGGGGCATGGCCGCACAGCAGCTACAGCAGCAGCAGCAGCAGGATGAGCAGCAAGCACGTGCTCCACACATAGCACATCAGCAGCAGCAGCAGCAGCAGCGGCAGGAGGAAGGTGTCGGCCACCACCAACAGCAGCAGCAGCAGCAGGAGCAGCAGCAGCAGCCGTCGCAGCCAGCCCTTGGCAGCAGTGCCGGCAGCAGCAACAGCAGCCAGTTGTCTGTTGAGCAGCTGGCGATGCAGCTGCTGCGGTATGACGCTGCTCGAGAGCTTGACGACTTCAACAGCAGCAGCTGGACATGCAACATCTGCTTTGAACAGGTGCGGCGAACACATGAGTTGTAACATGTACATACAGTATCATGATGACGTTGATGTTGTGTGTGTGTTGGGGGGGGGCAGGTGTGGGAGATCTATGTGCGTTTGGGGGGTGGCTGATCTGCTTTGAACAGGTGTGTGTGCGGGGTGGGGGGGGGGGTGGGGGATGGGGGGGGGGGGGGGGGATGGGGGGGGGGGGGATGGGGGGGGGGGATGGGGGTGGGGGGGGGGGTGGGGGGGATGGGGGGGGGTGGGGGTGGGGGTGGGGGGGGGATGGGGGTGGGGGGGGGGGGGGGGGTGGGGGAGATGGGGGGGGGGGGGGGGGGGGGGATGGGGGTGGGGGGGGGGGGTGGGGGGGATGGGGGGGGGGGGGGATGGGGGTGGGGGGGGGGGTTGGGGGGGATGGGGGTGGGGGGGGGGGGATGGGGGTGGGGGTGGGGGGGATGGGGGTGGGGGGGATGGGGGTGGGGGGTGGGGGGGGGTGGGGGTGGGGGTGGGGGGGATGGGGGTGGGGGTGGGGGGGGGGGGGGGATGGGGGTGGGGGGGATGGGGGGGGGGTGGGGGGGGGGGGGGATGGGGGTGGGGGGGGGTTGGGGGGATGGGGGGGGGGGGATGGGGGTGGGGGGGATGGGGGTGGGGGGGGGGGGGGGGGATGGGGGTGGGGGGGGGGGGATGGGGGTGGGGGGGGGGGGGGGGGGGGGGCAAGACTGTGGGAAGTGTGTGGGTTGGTGGTGGGTGACTTCAGCAGCAGCAGTTGGACATGCAACATTTGCTTCAAACATGTGTCAGGGTTGCAAATTCCGGGTGTGCATGCAACCCTTAGAAACATTCACACATCCACGACTGTGTGAACAGGTGTGCATTCAGACTGCCAGCCTTGAGCCCCGACTCTGCTGCTGCCACAGCTAATCAGCATTGTTTCCCGTTGTGTCCCCTTCTTATTCCCCCTCCCCCCCCCCCCACACACACACGCAGGTCCCTGGCTCCTCTTGCCTACGGTTGCCAGAGTGTCGCCACTTCTACTGCCGGCAGTGCCTCAGTGCGTCAGCAGCAGCACAGCTGGACAGCGGTGCGGTTGAGAACATGCGCTGCCCTGAACCCAGCTGCAGGAAGCTGCTGCCCCCATACACCATCAAGGAGCTGCTGGGAGAGCAGGAGTTTGCCAGGTGGGCATACCCTCTATGTTGGGGGGGGGGCTGGTGTGTGGGATTATGTTGTGTGTTTGGTTGGGCGTGGAAGGGGGGGGGGGGTGGATGCGCTGCCCTGAACTGAGCTGCAGGAAGCTGCTGCCCTTCACACCATCAAGGAGTTTTTTTTGGGGAGGATGAGTTTGCGAGGTGGGTGGCTGCTGTGTTTGCATGTTGTGTGCGTGGGGGCTGACAAGTGCGCGGGGTGGGATGCTGCTATGTCTGTATGTTATAGGGGGGGGGGGGGGCGGGAAGAGGGAGTGCACTGCCCTGAACCCAGCTGCAGGAAGCTGCTGCCCCCATACACCATCAAAGAACTGCTGGGGGACGATGAGTTTGCGAGGTGGGCGGCTGCTTGGCAGGGGTTGGGGGGGTCAGGTTAGCAGGCCTTTATTACACGGCATTCACTGGCGATACAAGGTGAGCCCAAAACAGGGACGCATTTGCTGGAGTTGCAGCTGCCCTGAACCCAGCTGCAGGAATCTGCTGCCCTTTCACACCATCGAGGACCTGCTTGGGGAGGAGGATTATGCGAGGTGGGCAGCTGCTGTGTTTTGTGTTACTGTATGTCCCGGGCGTTGGGCCTCGTTGACAACATGTGTACTGGCCCTGCTCCCCCCCCCCCAATTTTGAAGTGGTGCTGCTGCTGCTGCTGCTGCTGCTGCTGCTGCTGCTGCTGCTGCTGCTGCTGCTGCTGCTGCTGCTGCTGCTGCTGCTGCTGCAGGTGGGAGGAGATGGTGCTGTCGCGTGCGCTAGACCGCATGGACAGCGTGGTATACTGCCCCCACCACAAAGACTGCTGCCAAACAACAATGCTGCTGCTGCCGCCGCCGCCGCCGCTGCTGCTGCTGCTGCTGCTGCTGCTGCTGCCGCTGCCGCTGCCGCTGCAACCACTCACTGACACTGACCCCGACACTGCTGCTGCTGCTGCTGCTGCTGCTGCTGCTGCTGCTGCAGGTGGGAGGAGATGGTGCTGTCCCGTGCCCTAGACCGCATGGATGATGTGGTGTACTGCCCGCGCTGCGACACGGTGTCAGTGGCCGACAGTGACGGCTGTGCGCAGTGCCCCAAGTGCCTCTACGCATTCTGTGCGGAATGCAGCGACAGCTGGCACCCTGGCAGTGCATGCCTGAATTTGGAGGAGGTGAGAGGGAAGGGGGGGTGGACACCTCCGGTTTTCTGGGGGGGGGGGGGCAGGGGTTTTGTTGGGGCGGGTATTGTGACATCGAGATTGAAGTAGAGTGAAAAAATGTGTCGGCAGCTGTGTGCACAGAGTCTGCAGCGCATACAGAAAAAGCTGGCACCCTTGCAGCGCCTACCTCACCTGCCCCCGCCACTACTGCTGCGCCTGCGCTGCCGCGGCTGCTGTTCACCTCCCTGCACCCCACGACAGCGTGTGCGCATCCTGGGCCGCCGGCGGCGTGGCACTACTGCAGAAGACCGTATGCGGGACTTGGACCTTCAGGCGCAGGCAATGAGCCTCAAGGTCATTGCTGCCTCCAGCAATGTGCCCCCCCCTCTCCTGCCACCACTGAAATACTGACCCGCCTTGCTCCCTTTTTTGCGTCTGCCGCTGCTGGTGCTGCTGCTGGTGCTGCTGCTGCGCTGCTGCTGCGCTGCTGCTGCTGCTGCTGCTCACATCACCCCCCACCCCCACCCCAAACCACAGCGTGTGCGCATCCTGGGTCGTCGCCGGCGTGGCACTACAGCAGAAGACCGCATGCGTGACCTGGATCTGCAGTCCCAAGCCATGAACTTGAAGTTCATTGCTGCGTCCAGCAAGGCGTGTCCGGTGTGTGGCATGGCCACGATGAAGAATGAGGGCTGCAACAAGATGAGCTGCACTAACTGTGGCAAGCACTGGTGCTGGAAGTGCAACCAGGTGGGGGGAAGCAGGGATTTCTTGGCGACGGGGGAGGGGCGGGCGCTGGGAGGTGGTGTTGGGGGCTGGGGTGGGGGGGGGGGGGGGGGGGGGTGATTCCACCCCACTGCAGTGTTCAGCCGCTGAACGCCTTGGAAGGGGTGTCCTGTGTGGCGCATGGCAAAAAACACAGCATGCGTCAGGATCAAGAGGAGGGCTGCAATGAGACGAGCTGCTCAAATTGCGGCAAGCACTGGTGCTGGAAACGTAACCGCTTTTGGGGATTAGGTGGGGGCACGAGGGTTTTGGGGCATTCATCTGTGATCACTTCTACCGTTGTTTCCAACAGGCATGCATCGAGTGTGATGACTGCACTAACACCATCAGTTACAAACCGAGTTCAGTAAGGTAAAACAAGGATTCCTTCACCGCTGCTGCTGTTGATGTCAAACTTCGTCCTGACGTGCAGGCGATCACCGGCTACGACCACTTCCGCGACAACAAGCTCTGCGTGCTGTTCGACCAAGCCGAGATCGACCGCTGGCACGCGATGCTGTTTGCCAACGAGCGTGCTCAGCAGGTGGAGCAGTTGCACGTCGGAGTTTTGAGAGGACGGCAGCACGTTGGCGCCAGGCTATGCAGGTGCCCAGTCTGCGGACAGGAAAACTTGCGGGAGGGCCGCAACAATCTGCTGCGGTGCTGGTCTTGCACGAGTCACTTCTGCTACGCGTGCAGGTCGTGGCTGCGCGGGAAAGTCGGACTGCACTTTGTCGGGGCTGGCGCGTGCAAGCAGCACGGAGATTGATTGCAGTTGCGCAGCGGCTTATGTTACGAGATTTTGGTTTTTAGTTTGTATTGAGCTGCAGCAAGGAACGCATTGCTGATAACGACTCCCAGGTGCTGCAAGGTGCCTAGGTACTGCTGCTCCTGTTCGTGTTTTCATGATGTGCAGAATGCACAGTACAGACTGACGCAGGCGGCCTGCAGAAGGCCTCTGCTTGTGCAATTGGTTATACAGCCGAATCTGCAGGCTTGGTGACAGTCTGGGGCTGCTGCTGTTACGAGTTGCGAGGGGAAAGTCAAATGCGTAACATTCCGGGGCAGGGATCCGGAATGAGAGAGAGTGTGAGATGGGCGTAAAGGGCTATGCTGTTTCTGGCTATATGGCGGGTGCGGTTGGCATACTGTGAGCATACAGTGAGCACACCCCGATGCAGCTGTTGAGGCACTCAGGAAGTGTCCAACCGACATGGTTCAAAAAGGGTGTTTAAACTAGGTTGCAACAGTGGCTTGCGCACAGGTAGCTTTGAGCACACACCGCCTGTTGCAGCAGCAGTGAGCCAAACAGGAGACTGGGGCCTGAGAGACATGCATTGTGACACCAGTATGAAACCGAGTCACAAGTACCAAACAAAACGCAAGTCTGAAGCTGCATACATACACATGAAAATAGAGACATATATATACATAAATAGACATCACTGCTGCTTGCCTACACAACAAACCACACAGGTCCCAAGGCTTCGACCATGCCGACAGTGGCACTGCCACAGTGCTGTGCATGACGCGCACTGTGGCATCTCACATCTGCAAGCACTGTGCCACATGCAGCACTGTGCTACATGGAGTGATTGTGTGACCTCTACTACGTAACCATGAGCATGATTACGTGATCATGACTCAACCTGATGCAGTCATACAAACAGAGATGGGAGGTGCACTACGGCACAATCAGTCTGCAAATGTAACTGCTGATATCGCTGCAACAAACCCTTCGCCTGCGCCTAAACCTGCGGAGCATTACTCAGGAGAGTCAGAAGGGAGCAAAGCACAAGCTGGCTGCGTATGATGCTACAACAAATGCACCAGCAACACAGGCACATCCTGCCTAACAAGCCTGTCACAAGTCAGCCGGTAGCTTTGAGCAGCATTTGAGGAACACCCTAAAACGCAAATTGGGCCTGGCTGTTGAAAAGTGCCTACGATATGCATGAACAGGACCCTTTAGGTGGCTGCTGCAGTTTGAAGCTGGCAGACTAAGGCAGCTTCAGCCTCTTGACCTATCAAAGGTTACTATTAGATAGTAACCTACTGATCTTGCAGCCAAAGATGCGCAGGTCACCCGGATTCTCAGACAGCAAGATGCCACCCCCAGCACAATGCTGAGGGCCAAAAGCATTGGTAGAAGGATCAAACACCACAGTGAGGTTGCCACCCCACAGATAGACCAAGCGACAGCAGCCAGGTGCTGCACAATAAATAAACCCAAAAGCAATCACACCAGCCTTGAAACAGCCGCAAGATGCGCAGGTCACCCGGATTCTCAGACAGCAAGATGCCACCCCCAGCACAATGCTGAGGGCCAAAAGCATTGGTAGAAGGATCAAACACCACAGTGAGGTTGCCACCCCACAGATAGACCAAGCGACAGCAGCCAGGTGCTGCACAATAAATAAACCCAAAAGCAATCACACCAGCCTTGAACAGCCGCAAAAAAGGACAAACGCTGGATCAGTCGCACCAGCCGTAGGCAGCCGCAGGGCAGATACACCCTGGATCAACCACACCATCCGCATCATCAAGGCTGCCCCCCGCCGCCCCCTGTCATGCTGGGATAGCCACGCAGTTGCATGTATATCACAAATCCAGTAGCCTTCAGCACTCAGCACATGACAGCCTTCAGCAGTCCTGCACTGCAGGACCACCAACAGGTGCCCATCCGGGGTACCTTCCCAAACCAAGAGAGACGCTACGCAAACAGCAGCAGGAAAGCTGAACCCTGAATCAAACACAGTAGCCGCATCCGATGAAGGCTAAGACCCAGGCTGCCGACGCCGCCCCCTGTCAAGCTGGGATAGCCACGCAGTTGCATGTGTATCACGGATTCAATAGCCTTCAGCTGCAGGACAACCACCCACAGGTACTGCTAGGTGCCCATCACGGGCACCTGTTTCGACCAAAGAAGAGAGACACTACTGCAACTGATTCACCTAAACACACCAGCAATCGCCAATGCCTGCACGGTCAAGCATCACACTGTCATGCATCACAGGTACCACCCAGCGGCATCCCACCCAACCAAAAACAGACAGCCTGATATCCAGAGAGTTACTGGCTTGAGTCAAGCAGAACCGAGCTAGGCTGGCCCTCTCTTATCAGTGACACCGTATCACCAAACCCCTGGGTCAAGCACAGTGAAGCAGGCTGCCACTCCTGCAATCAGTCATCACAGCCCCTCAGTAGCGCTGCTTAGTCAGTGGCCAACTGAGCCAAACAGCCACGTGGGTCACACTCCCTCCCACACTGCAACATTCAGCTGCTGCCACCCGCTCACACTGCTGCTGCTGCCACCACATATGCCGTTGCAAGTCCATCCAAAATTCAAACTTCAGCTGTCAAATCAATGACAGCCCACTGCTCGGCCTGAGCCCTGCCCTCATCAATCAATCCCAAAACATCCTGACACTGCCCCCTGATTGTAAAGCGATGACCTGAATTGACTCAGACGTCACATGTCGCATGCGCAGTCACTACCTGGAAGCATCGTGGGTCGCTGTCGCTGCGACCAGCGACTGACGCACAACCTCCAGCACAACAACCCTGTCGGTTTGTTTGTTTCACCATTCAGACAGCGGACGCCCTCAAGCTCTGAAGAAACAAAGCAGGCAGAACAGCATGACAGGCAGCACAACACAGCAGCAGACAAGCAAAGCAGACACATTAGCAAAGCTGTAAGCCTGCAAAGCATAGTTCTTGCTGGTGCTGAGCGCAGAGGGGGGGCTGTAGCACTAGCTGGGCATGTCCCCTCACACATGCGCCCTGCCGCCCTAAGCAGCAGCACCTCCATAGCACGTGCCACGTGGCCACCTCACTAAGTACATCAATGTATTGATGCACTGCACTGCACTGCACTGCACTGTACTGGCACGGTTACTGGACTGCACTGTACTATTGCTACACCCACCCTACAATTGCAACCAACACCCCACCCACCCACCCCACTTACCGTCAGTCCTGCCTCATACTGCCTGGGGCCCCAGGTCCAGTGGTGAATGCCAAAAACGAAACTTTTCCCTTCAACAACAAAATCGAACTGCACTGTATTGTTCAAACACGCACCCCACAAGTAACAGCCTCCTCCCTCCCTGCCTCCCCCCCCCCCACACCTGCCACCGGCGCACTGCTCGGTACCGATTATGTCACTGTTGCTTGCCTATCTAGTAGGACAGCCTTAGTGAGCTTGCATGTATCCAAGTACCCCTCTGGCGACAACAACAAGCAGCATATGCATCCTCTATGCCAAACACACTTACCGTCAGTCCTGCTTCATACTCCCACTCCGCCCCCAGCTCTAGTGCAGAGGTTAGAATCCCCCCCAAGAAACACCATACTGTACTGCACTGTACTGTCCACACCTCACAAGTGCAAGACACCCCCCCCCCCAACTTACCGTCAGTCCCGCCTCATACTCCCACTCCGCCCCAGCTCTAGTGCAGAGGTTAGAATCCCTCCCAAGAAACACCCATACTGTACTGCACTGTACTGTCCACACCTCACAAGTGCAACCCCCCCCCCCCCAAAACTTACCGTCAGTCCCGCCTCATACTCCCACTCCGCCCCCAGCTCCAGTGGCCACGCCGCCAGCCTGTCACCCAGCTTGCCTGGCCCAGCAGCAACTGCCATCACTGCTGCATCAGCAGACACATCAGCAGCACTATCTGCTGCTGCTGCTGCTGCTGCTGGGGTGTCACTACCCACCACCACCGCTCCCGCTGCTGCTGTCGCTGCTGTTGCGGCAACAGCGCTCACAGGTGTCAGCAGTGCCGAGGTCAGAGCAGCAATGTCGATTGCTGCTGCTATCGACACCGCTGATGCTACCTTGGTTGGGGAAGAAGCTGTGCTGGGGTCTGTAACGGCAGCCTCCTCTGCTGCTGCTGCTGCTGCTGCTGCTGCTGGTCCTGTGGGGGCTGCCACAAGGGCTCACCAGCTTCACTTTGCTCCACTTGTCCCACACACGACCAAAGTACGGATACGAAGCTGCCCGTCCGCTGCTGCTGCCGCGTCGCCAGCTGCTGCTGCATCTGCAGAGGTGTTGATTGCTAATGCGGCCTTGCTCCTGCTGCTGCTGCTGCCGTGTCTGCGTGATGTGAGGAACTTCACTTTGCTGGCGCTGCTGGGGGTGCTGATTGGCTGCAGTAGCTCGGCAACAGCAGCGGCTACAGAAAAGGATGCCCTGCCTGTCATTGCTGGACCTGCTGCTGCTGCTGCTGCTGCTGCTGTGTCCGGCTCTAACACAGGAGGTGCTGCAGCTGCATCCTGTCCTGCTGTTGATGCTGTAGCTGCAGGTGTGGGAGCAGCAGCAGCAGCAGCAGCAGCAGCAGCAGCAGCAGCGGCAGGCGGCGGCGGCTGCAACCCCTGCTGTTGGTGCACAAGGGGGCGAAGCTGGGAGGATTTCAGGGGTATGGCTGCCTGCAGGAGCAGCAGCAGCAGCAGCAGCAGCAGCCACTGCTGGTGCACATGCTGTGCTGGGCAGGGGTGATGTCGGGTCTGCTGCTGCTGCTGTTGTTGGAGAGGCCAGGTCTTTGAGGGCCCTGGACTTGGGGGAAACCGGGCACAGGTGGCTAACCCTGAAGCTGCGCATGCTCCCACCACCTGTGCTGTCCTTGCTGCTGCTGGTACTGGTTCCGGCACTGTTCTTGGTGCTGCTGCTGCTGCTGCTGCTGCTGCTGCTGCGGGTAGTAGCATTGGTGGCTTCACCAACAGCTGTAGGTGCAGCTGTAGCTGTAGCAGCAGTAGTGGGCATTGCAAGGGATGCCCCGCCCTCGGACCACGCGGTCTGACTCAGCCTATGGCTGCCGCAGCTGCCCTGGCTGTTGGTGCTGAACTGTCTGCTGCTGCTAAAATGCAGGGAAGCTGCAGCAGCAGCAGCAGCAGCAGTGGTAGTGCTAGTGCCTGTGCCGTTGCTGTTGCTGGATGCGCCGCCTGCTGAGCTGCTGTCGGTGCCGCTGCTGCAGCTGTACCTTGCTGCATTGCTCTGCGTTGCACTGTGGGTGGTGATCACACTGGGGGCATCCAACCCAGCACTGCAAGCTACTGCTGCTGCTGCAGCTGCGGGGGTATCTACCAGAGGATTCTCACCACCGTCACCACCCTCGCCTTCAGCTAATGCAGATACCACAGGGGTTAGGACAGCAGCAGCAGGGGCCGCCAGGAAGCTACTACTGCCATTGCCGCTGATGCTGATGCTATCCATCGACTCCCCCGAGAGAAAAGCCGGAGGGAAAGCTGCCACTTCGCCTGGTGCGCACGCTGAGTCCTAGCTTACTGGCGATGCTGGCGACTTCGCTGCTGCTGCTGCCGCTGCTGGTGCTGTGTCGGCCAGGCAGCACCTCTACACTGTGACGCATGGGGTTTGGGTTCAAGCCGCTGCCCATGCTGCTGCTTCTCAGCACTCCTGTGGCTGCTGCTGCTCCTGTAGTGCTGCTGCAGTCCATGCTGAACCTCCCAGGAGAGCTCAGTGTTCCACTGCTGCTGCTGGTACCGCCTCTGCTGTGTGTGTTGCCGATCAACACTGCTCCGTCCCCATAGCTGATCACCGAACCCCGCCGCCGCCACTGCTGCTGCGTGTGCGGGGATAGGTGCACTCCCCATCCCCATCCCGCCCCCGCTGCCGCCGCCGCCGCCGCTGCTGCTGCGGCCGTTGGGTGCTACCACATCAACCGCACTAGCTTTCCCGCCCAGTAGTGGCAGCAGCCGGTCAGTGGTGTGGCTGGTGCCGCCGCTGCTTGTGAAGACAGCACTACTGCTGAGGAGTCCTGGAGGCCGGCTGCCCAAGCTCAATCTACTGCTAGCAGCGCTGAACGAAGCCCTCAGCCTACTAAACCCTCCCTTGGGGCTGCGGGGTGCTGTGGGGGGACAAGGAGGCTCTTGGGGCTGTTTGGGGCAGACAGTGGGAGTGTTGTCATGCTGAGGATGCTGGTGGTGCTGCCGCTGCTGCTGGGGCGTGCTGAGGGGTTGAGGAGGTCTCCTAGGGACTTGAAGGAGCTGCGGGGGGGGGGGGGGAGAGGTAGCGCAGGCGGCATTACAAAGCTTGTTCAGCAAGTCATGTGGGTGTTTGGGGGTGGGGTGTATACTCAACCCTCTCTTGGGGCTGCGGGGTGCTGTGGGGGGTACAAGGAGGCTCTTGGGGCTACTGGGGGCGGAGAGTGGGAGTGTTGTCATGCTGAGGATGCTGGTGGTGCTGCCGCTGCTGCTGGGGCGTGCTGAGGGGGTGAGGAGGTCGCCTAGAGACTTGAAAAAGCTGCGGGTGTGTGAGTGTGTGTGTGGGGGGGGGGGCAGGGGGCAGTGGTGGTGCAGGCGGCAAAAGAAGGCTTGGTGAGCGACTGTGTGGGTGGTTGGGGGTGGAAAAGATGTGGGAGGTAGGTGGGGCCCGCAAGGAGGCTCTTGGGGCTGCTTGGGGCAGACAGTGGGAGCATTGTTGTCGTCGCAAGGATGTTGGGGGTGTTGCCGGGTGTGCTGCTGCTGCTGCTGGGGCGTGCTGAGGGGTGAGGAGGTCACCTAGGGACTTGAAGGAGCTGCGGGATTGGAGTGAGAGGACAGCAGCAGGGAAAGCAAGCAAACCAGGTTTGGCCCAAAGCGTGGGTGGCATTGGGGAGGTGAGATTGACAAGTGGTGCAGGACAAAAGGCAGAGGTGGGGGATTGCACCAGCAGAAGATGCTGTGTGCTGCGATGATCCTGACGTTGAGGGTGCAGGGAGAGGAGGAGGAGGCAGGCCTGTGCTGATAGTGCGCACAGGGTGAATCATCTCCATCCGCACCAAGTCTATATATACATGCCTGTGCTGATTTTGCCTTGTCCCCCTACAGCAGCCGCGCCAGCATGGCTATTCCTTACCACGCAAAGACTCTGCTAGTGCATGCTGCGGGTCCAAACATCAGCCCTTCCTGTCGGAACCTGGTGTTGTGCCGTCTTTCTAGAAAGTGCTAGGTGTGCTGACCCTGCGTGCTAGCCTGCGTGCCAGGCTGTGTGTATGGGTGTCTGCATGCTGTGGCCCACTTGTACAAACAAATCAGTACAGTACAGGTATCGTGGGAGGGGATCCCAAACCTCAGCACTAGCCAGCGAGCCAAGGGTGTGAGATCTGATCCTCAAATTCAAACCAAATTCAAGTCAAATTCAAACCTCTTAGCTCCCGCTGCTGCACTCACTTCCTGAGCTCCTTGCTGGCCTTGTTCCATCGTGCCCTCTTGCGCTTGACAGGAGAGCTGGGGCTCTGCTCCAACCTTGGGGTGATTATGTCATCCCCTGAGGCTCCTGAGATCGCATGCACGTCTGTTGCTACTGCTGCTGCGAGGTCATCGTGATCCTGCTGCTGCTCTGGGGCCGCGCTGGTGTCTGGGGCCTCTGCTGCTGCGTCCTTGCGGGCCATCTGCTGCTGCTTCAGCCTGGATTCGTTCATCTGCTGCAGGAGTGCTGTGTGGTCTCGTTGGAGGCGCAGGAACGCCTGGTTGGCGTTTACGAGATCGGCCAACAGCTCCTGCTTCTCCTGCATAAGCCTGGGGGCATGGGCAAGTTGCAGCAGTACATTAGCTGCTGCGACAGGCTGGCAGGTGGAGCATGGTATCTTGCGAACATCTTGCTGGTTAGCCGCAGAACGTGGCGAGGGTTATACCTTCGTACATCTTCAGCCAGTCTGTGGCAGTTGCAGCAGCCTTCTGGTGCAACCAGGTGGCAGAGGTCCTGCTGATGGGTGCCTGCTGCTGATGCCTCTTGCTCCTGCTCTGCTGCCCCCACCTTTGGCGTTGAGGGCGCATGCGAAGCAACTAAGGAAAACAGCGGATTCTGGTATCTCATCTTGCGCTTCTTACGTTTGCTGGCAGCCGGAAGACAGACAGGAGAAAGCGCTGTCACGATTGCGCGCTTGAAACGAGCACGACACAATCTGAACACATCCGCCACAATTCAAACCAATGATTCGAACAATCAAACCACCCATGCGCGCGAGATACGCCACATGACTAATATGTACCGCCCTGCACGAATACCAATTGCAGTTCACTCGATATGGCTATCGAACGCACACTAGCGAAGTATGCCTGATAGTATCGTGTCTGTACCACTGGCGGCTGTTCTGCAGATCTTCCAACAATCTCCAAGGACACCTAAGGTGTCCAAGGTAACAGATTGGGTCAATTCGAGGTTGTAATGACCAATGTGCAAATGGATCATCTTCAGCATGTTTTCAAAGAGATCCGTTTCAGTGGTTCCCCGGAACTGCTGAGCAACAGCAGATGCAAGCAAACGAGAGGTTGCTTCTGTGTACTGTACTCAGGGGATGCAAGGGATATGCAAGTGCCAATCCTGTGCAGTATCAGATGTTACAGAAGCACAAATCTTCACGGATTGCACTCAGTCATCCTGAGAAAGGTCCAGGCACAGCCGAGGTCCCCCTGAACCATGCTGGTACCACTCTGCTGCTGTGAAGGGCTGCACCCTGCCTCCCCTGCCACATCAGCATCTGCAGTCTCCCACCCCACTGCCAGTGCTGCCCCAGACTGCTGCAGCCCTTGCTCCTGACTCTGCATGCCCACACAGGGGCTGCCCAAACTTGCTGCTACAGACACAGGCTGTGAGGCAGCACGCTCTGCTGCTTCGCTAGCCGAGCTGCTGCACCCTCCTACAACCTCAGCAACAGCAGCACTCGCACCAACAGCTGCAGCAGCGGGGACTCCAAACTCTGCCTGGGTGGCTGTGACATCACCCCCTGCCTGCAGTCCTTGGCTGCCCCCTTGACCACCCAACCCAGCATTCTGCTGCTGCGGCGGCTGCTGCTGCTGATTATGCGGTTGAGCTGATGCATTGGCTTCTCGTGGCTGTGTACTCCCACCCACCTTCCCTCCTGCTGCTGCTGCTGCTGCAACAATGGCTGGAGGTGCCGGCTGGCTGCACCTCTGCACGACTGCTGCCGATGATGCTTGCTGGCACGCTGTTGCCTGGCTCGCAACACCTGGCACATAGCGCTCTGCACTGACACCCTCAGCTGCTACAGCAGCAGCCCCCTTGGCTGCTACAACAGGGGCCACTAGACCAGCTGCATCTGGCGTGCACTCATCCGCCAGGGCAGCTGCAGGCGCTGCTGCTGCTGCTGCAAGTGAAGCAACTGCTGTAGTTGCAGCAGCAGCAGGAACAGCTGCATCTGACGTGCACTCATCTGTGCCAACAGCGATGCTGGCTGCCACCGCTGCAGCTGCACCAGCAGCAGGGACAGCATCGGCATCTGGCATGGCCTGATCCTGGCTGTGTGCTGCTGCTGCATCTGCAAGAGCAGCAGCAGCAGCAGCAACATCTGCCATGGCTTCATCATCTGCACTGACCCTCTGGCTGTGTGTCACTCCTGCAGCTGCAGCAGCAGCAGCAGCAGCAGCTGGCATACCCTGAAGTTGGCTGGCTGCCACTGTTGCACCTGCAGCAGCAGCATCTGGCATGGCCTCACCCCTACCCAATGCCTGGCTAGGTGCAGGTCCTGCAACTGCACCAGCAGCAGAGACAGCATCAACATCTGGCATGGCTTCGTCTGTACTCGAAGCCTGTGCCGTTCCTGCAGCTGCAGCAGCGGTAGGAGCTGCAACAGCATCGGCATCTGGCATGGCCTGGTCTTGGCTGCGTGTTGCTGCCGCTGCTGCATCTGCAGGGGCACCAGCCCCGCTGGTGCACCCCTCCTCACCGCCTGCAACTCTGGGTGGCCCCTGTGCCGCTCGTACAGTTGCACCAGCAGTGACAGCTGCATCAGCATCAGACATGTCCTGGTCTTGGCTGGTTGCCGCTGCTGCATCTGCATCTGTAGCAGCATCATCAAGCAGCACAGGCACAACAGCAGCAGCAGCAGCAGCAGCCCCGCTGGAGCACCCCTCCTGGCTGTGTGCAGCTCCCACGCCTGCCACCTGAGCGATTGATGCAGCCGGCTGTGCTGCATGCTCTGTGCAGCGTCCCTCCTGCAGCAGCCGCTGCTGCTGCTGGTCAACAGTCATGTCAGCCCTGCAGCTCATTGCTGGTGTGGCCACTGCCTGTTGACCAAGGCCGCCACCATCAGCAAGTGCCACAGCTGACCCCGCCACTGCTGCTGCAGCAGCTTGGCTCATGTGGCCGCTGTCTTGACCAAGGCCCGTACTATCAGCAGGCCCGTTTGGCTGGCTGCTTGGGTGAGCGCTGCCTGTTGACAGGGGCCGGCACCATCTGCAGCTGCTGGGATGAGCGCTGCAGCTGCTGTGCCTGACAAACCCTCTGCTGCAGCTGGTGCTGGTCTCGGCTGGCTGCTGCTTGGGCCTAGGTCAGCATCAGTATCACCAGCTGCCACCCCTGCAGCAGCGTCAGCTGACAAACCGACAGGTGGTGCTGCCGCTGATGCCGGTGCTGTGGTTGGGGCGTCATCCTGTGTTGAGGCCAATGGTGGGGTTTGGCTGCCACCCTGGTCCGCTGGTGCATACGCTGCATCTGTCCCACCTGCCGCTGCTCTGTAAGGGCTGCTGTCGTGTGTAAGGCCCAGCATCTGGCTGCCACCGCCACCAGCTGCACCGCCTGCTGTGCTGGCCCCAGGGTTTAGTGCTGCTGAGCTTGCTGGGACCCTGTCCTGCCCCTGACTGAACAGCTGGCTTGCACCCTCATCTGTCACACCATCTGGTGTCCCGAGGTGTGCTGAGCTTGGGACCGTGTCCTGCGTGGGGCTCTGACCCAACAGCTGGCTTGCACCCCAGCCAGCATCTGCTCCCCTGTCGCTGCACGCCCGTGCTGTGTTGGGGTGGCTGTCGGAATCAGAGGTCTCTGTGCTGGGGTCACTGTCTGGGGTAGCTGCCACAACAGCTGCAGAGTCGGACATGTCCTCATCTGCTGCTGCAGACGCGTGCGGCTGTGACTGCAGCTGCGGTGGCGGCTTTGATGGCCGCTGTGACTGCGGCTGCGACTGCAGCTGCGACGGCGGCTGCAACTGCGGCTGTGATGGTGGCTGGGACTGCGGCTTTGACCGCAGCTGCGACGGCGGCTGTGATGGGGACTGCAACTGCGGCTGCGACAGCGGCTGTGACTGCGGCTGCGACTGCAGCTGCGACGGCGGCTGCGATAACGGCTGCGATGGCGGTTGCTGGCCAACCTCTGCAGACACACCGGCGATAGCTGCGGCATTGCTAGAGCTTTCCTGTGGGGGCACCTCAGCAGCTGCTCCTGATGCTGCAGACAACCGCCGCTGCTGCTGCTGCTGGTGGTGGTGGCGCTGTGAGCTGGGTGACAGCTGTGTGCAGCTAGGCTCGGCAACTGCAGCAGCTGGAGGCTCATCTTGCTCCATGGCCTCTGGTTGTGTGGACTCTGGCGCTGTTGCTGCTGCTGCTGCTGCTGCTGCTGCTGCTGCTGCTGCTGCTGCTGCTGCTGCTGCTGCTGCTGTCGCCATAGCATCGAGCCCCTGTGTGGTTGTGTGCTGCTGCTTGTCCTCAGCTGCGCCCGCTGCTTCCGTGCCTTGCTGCTCCTCAGCGTTGGTCCCTGTGTTGCCCTGACTGCACTGTGGCTGTGACGGCACATGCACCACATCACACCTCGCCCAGAGCTGCTGGAACTGCTTCGAGCCCACCAGCCAGTGCTGCTGTTTCTTCGTCTGCTGCTGCTGTTGCGGCTGCATGTCCCCTGCTACACCAGGAGCGTCCACAGCTGTCGTCCCGCACTGCTGCTGCTGCTGCTGCTGCTGCTGTGCCTCAGCTAGTGCACTCACTAGCTGCAGGTACTGCCTAGCTGTGTCAGCATCGCCGCTGCTGCTGCAGTCCACTGCTGCATTCCAACAGGTCGCCACAAGCCACTGCAGGCTCTTGGCAGGATACACACCAGTACCAGCAGCAGCAGTACAGTCTAGTGCTGCTGCTGCTGCTGCTGCTGCTCCGCGCAGCACCTCCACCACCTTTGTCACCGCCCGGATCTTCACCTGATGTGACGCCACCAGCGCCAGCATCCCCCCAACCGCCTCCGCAACTGCCGGCAACTCCGGCGGCTCCGCTGCTGCTGCCAGGCGCAGCATGTGACTGTACGCCAGGGCAGCAGTAGCCTGGCCTTGGCTAGGCCTGCCGGGCTGGAGGCATTCCAATGCTGCTGCCCGCAGCTCGGAGGGTCCTGCTAGTGGGTGCTGCACCAGACGCTGTAGGAGCTGCTTGGAGTGCTGCTCGTGGTGCTGGCGCTGTGCTAGGGCAAAGGAGAGGCGGATTACTGTGAGCTGTAGCTGCAGCAGGGGCTCGCTGACGGCTGATGCATCCGCCCAAGCGGTAGCACTAACTGCTGGTGCGGGGATAGTGGTGGTGGTGGGGATAGTAGTGCCAGGAGGTATGGGGTCAGTGTGCAGGGCGTGCTGCTGCTGGCTGTGTAGGGTTGCCGCATGCTGCAGGTGCTCCTGTGCTGCCCGCAGCAGCTCGCCAGCTTGCTGCAGCTGCCGCGGCGCTGCTGCTGCTGTCGCTGCGTCTGGCTCTGTCTGTGATTGCAGCATTATGCTTGCAGCGACACACAGCGCAGCAACCGCCCTGCTGCTCAGCGCCGTCAGGGCACCAAAGTGAGTGCACCTGCACTCCTACTATCCCCATCGGCAATTCCACAAGCAGCAGTCCAAGCGGGGCCCTGCTGCTGCTGCTGCTGCTGCTGCTGGGGTATCGGACCAGGCTGCGTGCCTGCTGCCGCCACTGCTGCTGCTCCCCCCAGATGTTCTGACCCTCCTGCTGCTGTTGGCAATGCAGCCGGCCGTGCACCGTACTCCCCCGCCCCTCCAACAACCGGCAGGCAGTCAGTACACTGAGCAGCACTGCATGTGAAGTTCCCAGGAGGCCCTGCCATGCTGCTGTTACCCCGAGCTGCAAGCCTGTGTCCACCAGCCACATCAGCTGCTGCACCGAAAGGCAGCCGTCACTGCTGCTGCTGGTGGTGGTGGTGGTGGTGTTAGCATGCTCAGTATCATTGCTGTCTAGAGCCCTGCTGACACGCCTGCTGCTGCTTCTGCTTCTGCTGGAGTCCTTTGAAGCCTTCGCAGTGCTGTCCGAATCCAGCACACAGCGGCAGACAGTGTCACACATGTCCTGCAGCCACTGTGTGTTCAGCTGGCTGCCGCCTGTTGCTGTGAGTGCTGTGCTGCTGCCCTTGCTGCTGCTGGCAGCAGCTGCAGCAGCTGCTGACTGCATACTAGACCTGCTGCTGCTGCTGCTGCTGTTGCTGCTGCTGACTTCCAGCCTGTGTTCAGCAAGATGCCGCATCAAGCTCAGGACTTGCAGCAGCCGCAGCTGCTGCCTGACTGCTGCTGTGGATGTGGCAGGGCTCGCTGCTGCTGTTGCTGCTGGTGGGGCAGCAGCGGCAGCAGCATTGTCGCGCCAGGCTAGCAGCACCTGCCAGGCTGCAGCTGTGTTGCTGTATTGCATGCACATGCTGAAGCAGCCTGCGTTCACAACAGCCGCCACAACCACACGGAGCTGGGAAGTTGGTGGATGGCAGGGGATGCATTGGAGTGATGATGTGCCACACACAGACAGGCAGGTTGCAAGCATAGCAGCTGTGCTTGGAAACCGTGTCAACACTGTCTCCCCTGAGTGCTGATGTGCTGGACTTCAATACCTGTATGCTGCCAGCCCAAAGCGTGGGTTGCAACAAGAGTCCGAGCAGTTATCGACTGCTGTTTTCTTGTCCTGTCATCCCAAGTCCGTCTGCTATCCGCACCCCCACTGAATATGACATGTCTCCCCCCCCCCCCCCCCCCCGTCACCCTCCCGCATCATGCCCCCCCCCCCCACCAACCTGCATAGCATTGCTTGGGAGGCCGTCCACCGACACCAGCGCTTCCACAGCCGCCACCACCTGCCCATCTCCACCCCACACGCCTCTCTCTCTCCATCTGCTGCTGAAGCCCCGCCTGCCGCCGTGGCAGCTGCCGCCGCTGCTGCTGCTGCTGCTGCTGCTGCTGCTGGCCGGGCCTGCGCCTGCAGCTGCAGTGCTGCCGTCAGCCTCGTTAAACACCCCGTGGCTGACACCACCCCCTCCTGCTGCTCCGCAACACCCACGTACTCGATAGCGCTGCTCGGCTGGCCGGACTTGAGCAGAGCCATGGCTAACAGCCTGGCAGACTTGCCGGCTGTGAGGCTGGTGGCGAAGAAGACGGCAGGTTTGAGGAGGTCAATGGAGGGGTGGTAGCGGTGAGCTGCGTAGTGGCTGGCGCCTTTCTCGTGCAACAGAGCGTGGCATTTTTCACATGTCGCCTGGCACTGCAATCGCAGCGCAGCACAAGATACAGCATGGATTTCAGCAGAGCCATGGCTAACAGCCTGGCAGACTTGCCGGCTGTGAGGCTGGTGGCGAAGAAGACAGCAGGTTTGAGGAGGTCAATGGAGGGGTGGTAGCGGTGAGCTGCGTAGTGGCTGGCGCCCTTGTCGTGCAACAGGGCGTGGCATTTTTCGCACGTGGCTTGGCTCTGCAAGCGCAGCGCAGCACAAGATGCAGCGTGGATTTCAGAAGAGCCATGGCCAACAGCCTGGCAGACCTTGCCGGCAGTGAGGCTTGTGGCGAAGAAGACGGCAGGTTTGAGGAGGTCAATGGAGGGGTGGTAGCGGTGGGCTGCGTAGTGGCTGGCGCCCTTCTCGTGCAGCAGGGCGTGGCACTTTTCGCACGTGGCTTGGCTCTGCAGGCACAACACAGCACAAGATACAGCGTGAGTGGTCCTGCCGGGGATGCTAGGGCGCAACACCAACTGCAATTCACTATCCTTGCACACACAAGGAGATGAGGCTGGTGGCGAATAGCACAGGGGGTGTGAGGAGGTCGATAGCGGGGGCGGGGGCGGGGGTAAAGCGGTGAGCTGCGTAGTGCCTGGCGCCTTTCTCGTGCAACAGGGCGTGGCATTTTTCGCACGTGGCCTGGCTCTGTAGGCACAATACAGCACGAAATGCAGGAAACACACATGCAGTATGGGTAGGGATGGGCTGGCCGGATTTGAGCAGAGCCATGGCCAACAGCCTGGCAGACTTGCCAGCAGTGAGTGATGGGCTGGCCGGGTTTGAGGAGGTCGATGCGGCGGGGGGGGGGGGGGGGGGGGGGTAGCGGTGAGCTGCGTAGTGGCTGGCGCCCTTCTCGTGCAACAGGGCGTGGCACTTTTCGCACGTGGCTTGGCTCTGCAAGCGCAGCGCAGCACAAGATACAGCATGGACAGAAGAGCCATGAACAACAGCCTAACAGACTTGCAGGCTGTGAGGCTGGTGGCGAAGAACACCGCGGGTTTGAGGAGGTCGATGAAGGGGTGGTAGCGGTGAGCTGCGTAGTGGCTGGCGCCCTTCTCGTGCAGAAGGACGTGGCATTTTTCGCACGTGGCCTGGCTCTGCGGGTGCATCACAGCATAACATACAGCTTCTGTGAGGCTGGTGGCGAAGAAGACCGCGGTTTTGATAAGGTCGATGGCGGGGTGGTAGCGGTGAGCTGCGTAGTGGCTGGCGCCCTTCTCGTGCAGAAGGCCGTGGCACTTTTCACATGTGACCTGGCTCTGCAGGTGCATCACAGCAAGAGGTACAGCGTGGATTCAGTAGAGCCATGGACATGGACCTAGCACCGCGATCGGGTCAAACCTGCGCCCCACCTCTACTCCGCCCCTACAAGCGGATGATGCCCCAGGAGCATACAAGCCCCAACTGCACCCCACCACACACCCGGACGCCCTCCCTCGCGCGAGCCCGCACGGATACGCTCACGAGACACAACGTGCCGCGGAACAAATGCTGCACACAAACAGACACAGCTGATGCGATATTTGGCAACACAGAAGCTAAACATGAGCAAGCAGATCACACATGCCAGGCCTAACACAAGCTAGCATGGAGGTGTGCACGCACCTTCCTCAGCAGTTGGGTGACCTCCTCCAGGCCCAGCAGCTGCACTGCCAGCTTGTCCACGCTCTGCTGTGCACTGCCACCACCCTGCAGGCACATCATGCGGCAGTACGTGCTCAATGGATGGAAATGTGATGCTTAGCACATTCAGCATTGAATGCCACCACCCTGCAGGCAAATCATGCGGCAGTACGTGCTCAATGCATGAAATGCTTGCGGCATTGATTGCTGGGTTGTGTCTGACCAGGCAGCTGTCTGTTGGGGAGTGGGGCAGGATTCCTGAGGCAATTCGGTTCAGGGTGGGTGCGCAGGTGTGAGGGGCAGGGTTGGAAAAGGTGAGGGTCGAGGTTGCAGACTGTGCAACTGCAACTCCCTGTGTGCTGTGCAGGCATCAGCCTGCCAGATGATCCAATTCTCAACGTAATTGATCTAGCCTGTGCAGCTGCCGCAGTTGTGACAGCAGTCACTTTGAACAAGGACGGCTGTGCACCAAAACATGCAGAGTCCTTGCGATTGGCAAAAGTATGTCAGGGCGCTATTATCACGCATCAGCGGGGAGGGCGCCACGCACGCCATGAGCCCCCTGGGTTGCTGGCTAGCGCCGCGATTTGGACCTTGTGCCCCATACCTGCACTGTGCTGTTGTTCAGGCCTGTGCAGGTGCCATAGCAGTCCGACCGCTATGGCATTCTAGGCTAAAATGCAAAGAGCGCGACTCACCGGGTCAGCCAGCAGCTGCATAGCAACCTCCAGGGCCACAGCAGGGTCTGTCCTGCAGTGCTCCGCTGCCGCTGCTGCAACCTGCTGCACGGCTGCAGCCCGCTCCTCAGCTCACAGGCCCCCACCGCTGCTGCACCCCGCGCCCTCCCATCCCGCAGGAGACTCCCCCCTGCTGCATCACTGGCTGCATCACTCGTGGCCGTTGTGGCAGCAGTGGTGCCACCCATATTGACGGCAGCTCCAACATGGGCGTGCAGGGCAACCAAGAAGGACCTGACAGCTGAGCAAGCCTCCTCGGTGCGCTGCCCTCCCTGCTGAGCCACGCGCAGAGCTGTGCGCTGGCCGCACCGAGCTTTCCTTGCTGCAGCAGCGCTAGGCTGGAGATCTGCAGTAGACCTGCAGGAGCGTGGGGTGTGTGTGTGGGGGGGGGGCAGCAAGGGAGCCGAGGCAGTGAGCGTCAGCAAGCATTGAATTGTCAGGTCAACACTTTGGTGCGGGTGGGCATCAATTGTGGGTGCGGCACCCAGCTTCCCTGCTGCCCCCCCTGCTTGAGCCACGCGCAGAGCTGTGCGCTGGCGGCGTCGAGCTTTCCCTGCTGCAGCAGCCCCAGGCTGGAGATTTGTAGGAGGCCTGCAGGAGTGTGGGGTGTGCAGAGCAAGAGTAATTACTAATAATTATAACTAATAAGCCTCAAGTTGGTTGCAGTGCATACAGAGGACGCAAGCAAGCTCAGCACTGGAGAGGGTGAGTGTGAGTTAGGAATGCGGCGTCGAGCTTTCCCTGCTGCAGCAGCGCCACACTGGAGATCTGCAGGAGGCCTGCGGCAGTGTATGGTGTGCGCGGCAAGAGGAAGCCAAGTTGGGTTCAAGTTGGTCGCAGTGCATACAGAGAGCGTAAGCAAGCATTGGACATGAAGCTCAGCACTTTGGTGGGGGTGCGCATGAGTCATGGCTGCGGCACCGAGCTTCCCTGCTGCAGCAGCGCCAGGCTGGAGATCTGCAGGAGGCCTGCAGGAGTTGATGGGTTTTCGCGGCAAGAGGGAGCCAAGCGGTGAGCGCGAGCAAGCAAGTGCATGCATCAGAAATCGAGCTCGCCACTCTAGTGTAGGTGGACATATGCACGGTTCTGATAGCACTACGCCACAAGGGCAAAAGCATCTTCCAACGTTGTTCAAGGGCTGCAACCCCTAGTGCTTGCTGCCAACACCCAAGGTCCCGCTTTGGAAAGAATCCATGTGATCAATTGTGTCAGGTCTTTTACCGCAAAAAAAAACCTTGATGTTCACCCAAACCCTGGTTTTGTCCAAGGTCTCGCTCTCCAGCAATCACTAGGGGCACTGGACCAAGTAAGAGCTGGCTCATCTCACCTGCTGGGGGTGTGCGGCCCGTGCTGAGGCCTTGCATGAGGCTGACACACTCCAGGACACGGCTGGGCTGGCTTGTGGCCAGGTATGCTTGCGCCAGCTGCATCAGCACCTGCACGATGAGCAGCAAAGGAAAATCGAAATGAAGCGAAGCCCATATTGTCACGTAAGCAGATGCATGTCGACACTCCACCCCCCTGCCTGGCTAAACACATGTAGGGCTGTGGCAGTGCAAGCTGCAAATGCTTTTTGGTGCGGGTGGCAGGGGACAACTGCAGGGGTTTTGATAAACTCTAAAAACCCTTCGGTTCACGACGTTGCAATGCAGGGCTCTGTTGCCGGGTGGGCAGCTGCCGCCCACATTATGCAGTTGCGGAGAACCGCCGCCTCACCTGCTGCTGAATATCAGCAACCTGCTGGCATAGACCCGAACCAGCTGCAGGCCCCTCCTCCTCCTCCTCCTGCTGCTGTTCCGGCGGCTGCATCAGCGCCGCTGCTTGCCGCTTGGCATGGTCCAGCAGGTGCACGGAGCACTCGAGCAGCATCACAGCTGTTGCAGCTCGGCTCTTAGCCGCCGCTGTCCTATCTTCTTCTGCGCTGTTTTTAGCAGTGGCTGCTGCCCCAAGCTTACTGGGCTCTGTCTTCGCATCCCCAGTGCTGCTGCCTGCAGGTATGTAGATGTTGCTACTGCTACTGCTAATGCTGCTGTTGATGTTGTTGCGGTTGCTGTCAGTGCTGGCCCCAGGTGGGTTTGCTTGCAGCAGGGAGCCAGCCGTGTCTGCGAGGGTTCCCGCCATTGCCAGGCTGGCGCTGAGTGTGTCCTCCAGCTCCATGACTGTCTCCTGCAGCAGCTGCTGGACTAGGCTGGTCAGGTTGGCCCACATGGCCTGCAATGCAGACACGCAGTTACGCGTCATGTGAGATGTCATGCTTTGTGTGCTGGCAAGACACCCAGCGGGGAAACATGGTGGGTGCGCTTGACAACAGTGTTGATAGCTCTGGGCAGCTAATCAATCAAGGTTGAGCCATACTCGACTCAACTGAACTGGAAGTGCAGTTGTAACTGTAGCAGATATGACAAATTGACACCCTGTGAGACTGGCATACTGCACACCATGACTTCCAGGGGGTCAATCAGAACTGCGCATCTGCCCACAGCGACATACATCCTTCAAAAGGGACCAACACGAGTGCCAGTGTGCCGGCTGCAACAGCTTGGCAGCAACCAAGAGACAGTACTCAGTACCCACCGCCCAAAGCGCAAACCCACCTGTTGGTTCTGGCGAGCAGCCAGTGCCATGTTGCCTGTCAAAATGCTGAACTGCAGCTTCTGCAGGGCCTGCCGTGTCTGCAAGCGCAGGGCTGTGTTGCTGCCTGCTGCTGCCACGCTGCACAGGTGCATGCGCAGCTGCTGGTAGCACCAGTCTGACTGGCTGGGCTGCTGGACAGTCAGCCAGGCTGATGCGGCCTGCAGAGTTGCGAAAAAGGGCGGGAAAAGGGCGAGTAATCGACAGCATTGAGGCATCACGCAACAGCACATGGAAATAGTTGCCACCACTGCTGGTAGCACCGGTCTGACTGGCTGGGCTGCTGGACAGTCAGCCAGGCTGATGCGGCCTGCAGAGTTGAAATCTGGCGGGACAATGGCATTGGGACAGCATTGCGGCAACAAGCACATATCGATGGCCCCACTAAAGGCGGACAGCACCACGCTGCATCTGGTCGTTCTGTTCTGTGGCTGTGCTGTGCTGTTGTGCCTCAGGTGCCGTACGTATTATAATGACAGGCTTGCTGCTTCAGTCTTGAAGTCGGCCTGCAGTCCAACCTTGTTGCAGCCGCTGGCAGTCCCGCCGCACCTCAGACATCACTGCCAAAGCAGCACAGAGAGTCTCTGTGAGTGGCCAGTTGTCCTCTGGGCTGCTGCTGCTGCCGCCAGGGGCTGCACCATGGTGCAGGACAGCCCCTGCATCATCTGTGCCGGCTGCGATGTGTGACCTCTCTGAGAGGCTGTGGTGTTCCCAGGCTTCCCACACCTTCCTGCAGGGGGGGATTAGCTTATGTGTTTAGAACAGAGGACACATGTGTAGCTTGTATAGAGCACACATGCAAGTCACATGCAAGCAACTGTATCAGGCACACCACGTGCTACAAGGATAGTCAAACTGTGGCGTCTGTTTGAAAACCAAGAGCGGTTTGCCTGCATGAACGAGTGTGCCAACACACCTTGCTAGCTCCTGGAGCTGTCCAGCCTGCTGTATGGTGTGCTGGGGCTCTGCTGCATGGTGATGCTGCAGGCAACAGGCATCCTCGTGCAGCGCTGTGACCCCTCTTCTCCCCCCCCCTCCAAAAAAGACCCTTTGCCCCCAACCCCCTCACACACACCCACCCCACCCGACCCCAAACCCCTACCAAAACCGCCAACCCCACACACCTTGCTAGCTCATGAAGCTGTCCAGCCTGCTGTATGGTGTGCTGGGGCTCTGCTGCATGGTGGTGCTGCAGCAGCAGCAGCTCAACCTCCTGCACAGCAACACAGCAGCAGCAGGTTACAACACCTTTGATTAGTTGGGCTTGGGGCAGGCGAGGTAGCATGTATGTGATGGATGCAGCAGCAGCAGCAGCAGCAGTCCGACCTCCTGCACGGCCACAGACCAGGGTCTGACACCCTCAGTAGCTTGGGCTTGGGGCAGGTGAGGTGGCGTAAGTATGATGGATGGAACAGTGAGACACCTCAGCACCGTTGACAGGCAGATATGTGTGATTGACTGTCGGCAATCGGAGGGATGGGTGGCCCCAGCCAAACGCCACCACACACCACAGGCAGTCATCAGACATGGAGCCACGGCACGCAGCAGTGCTATGCCATACGTGTCCGAAAGCAAAGAAACCAGCTGCCTCAGGGCACTTGACCACGACTAAATTCAATTCACCATTCAAACTCAGCATAAACTTTAGTTCCAGGCAAAGCCAAGTTTCAAGCGTGTCCTTACCCAAGTCTGCATGCACAGCTGCAGCAGCAGCTCCAGCACCTCTCCTGCCCTAGAGCTCGGGTCCTGCCCTGCATCCTGCTGGCCTTGCGCAAGCTGCTGCAGGACATTTGGGCGTGCTGAGATGTGGCCACTACTGCCATGCTGTGCTGAGAGGGCTGACGCCAGGGCACTGAGGGTGCTGTTGGCTGTGCTGATCAGGCTGTCAAACTGGTATAGGTATGTCAGGGTGCGGCTGCTGAGCTGCTGCTGTAGCTTGTCAAGAGCTTTGGTGGCTTTGGGGATCAGCTGGGGGTTTGGAAGCTGCGCTGGGGCTAGGGCCAGGGCCGGGGCTGGGGGTAGTTGTGCTTGGGTGGTGCCAGGTCGAGGGGCAGGAGAAGGTGTAGGTACTGCTGCTGCTGCTGCTGGTGGTGGTGCTGCTGGTGCAGTCGTTGTTGTATGGATGCTCGCTCCTGCAGGGGGGTGGACTGCGGTAGCGGGTGGCGGTGCTGGCTGGGTGGGTGCATGATCCTGCTGCTTTTGTATAGAGGTGAGGCGAGCACGGGAGGAGCCTTGTACGGCACTGCGGAAAGCACTCAAGGCTTGGGCCTTACTGCTCCTGGCTGGAAGAGCAGCAGGTTTGGGCTGCTGTGCCTGAACAGGTTGCTGTTGCTGCTGCAGCTGTTGCTGTTGCTGTTGCTGAGGTTGCTGCTGTTGGTGTGAGTTGTGTTGCTGTTGGTCTACCTGTAGCGGCTGCAAACCAAGGCGCCTAACGCCTGATGACTTGAACTGCTTGCCTGACATGGTCACAGGCTGTTCATGTCTATGCTCAAGTGACCCATCCTAGCGGGCTGAACCATGACAGGAGACACGCGCAACAGAAACCATACTCATCACTGGCGGGTAAGCATTCCATGCTGAGCCTCTGGGTCTCGGTGACAGCGTTCACACAGGGTGTAAGGTCCTCCAAACCCCAAATCTGGTGAGCTGTACAGTTGTCGACTTGTCACGTAGAAGTGTCAGACCGTTGTCGATCAGTATCACGTCGACTGTTTGCACCTTTCCGCAGCAGCATTCCGTCTATCGTCTGTTATTCACCTGATCTCACCTGCCAGGCTGGTCTTCTGCTGGAGACTGTCCAGCCCTACGGCATCCACAAGACAACATGTTGTCAAAGCATTCTCACACCAGCCATTGTGCCACACGGCACGGTGCTAGCAGCAGCAGCAGCAGAGGCAGCACCAGAGGGCTGGTGTCACCCATGTCAGTGCGGACGCGAGCAGCAGCTACAGAACCAGACAAGACGCAACCCGATTGGACAGGTACACTCAGAAAGCTCAACCCCAGTACCCCAGTTCAAAACTGAGGAAAGCATGAGCGTGGTGCAGCAACGAAAGTAGTGCTGTCCATATTCTGAGTATGCGGATGTGATTGCCATGCATGCCTGTCAGGCTGATGCAGCAAAGCGCACATGCACGGTTGTCAGCAGTGGGCCACAGAGTTATAGCGCAAATTTTCTGATGTTTCTGCACAGCGAGCCTGGGTAGGTAAATGTCAAGGGGTGCTTGCTTGTACCTACTATTACTACCCCCTTAGTGCCTGGGCGTGTGCATGTTCATGTTCAGGGGAGAGTGTGCTGTCTCGCATCATCAACTGGATGATCCAGACGAAGCCCATCTACTCAGTCATGAAGGCGGGAGCCATGAACGCTATGAAAGGCACCACACAGAAGGCAGGCATAGACTGGGATGGACATGTGCGCCGGATGGCAGCGACACCAGAGGTGATTGATCCAGAGGGGGGACACTGCTTTGTGGACGTTGTTGCAGCAGCAGCAGCAGCAGCAGTTGTGGCACAGTGCTCGCTCATACTGTTACTGTGACTGTTACATGGTTCAGGTTAGGCCTGAACACCCCGTAGGGAGCCAATGAGGCTGATGGGGCATCAGCATCATCGAATGCATCTGAATAGACATCGTAGTAATCATCTGAGAACGCACATACAAACCGTAGCGAGCAGCAGCAGCAGCAGCAGCAGTTGTGATAGCAGTGCTCGCCCATACAAACCGTAGCGAGCAGCAGCAGCAGCAGCAGCAGTGTGGCAGCAAAGCCTGATATGGTGTGACGCAACAGCAGCAGCAGCAGTAGGTGTGCTTACGTAGATTACATTCCTTCAACATCGTCGTACACCTGGAGTCACTGCTATAATGCAAGCCCCGCTGCTTACTCCTGCTGCTGTGCTGCTGCCTGCCCCTGCCCCCAATGCTGTCTGGGTGTATCAACAGCTGCAGCAGCTGAAGCAGGAGTTTGAGCAGCAGCCGCACCCCAACCTCACCTACCCAGCCTACTACACGGTGCCCTTCCACGCATATGACGAGGGAAACTTGAATTGGCAGGTGAGTGAGTGGGCAGGCGGGTCAACCGCTTGTTTGGTGGCTGTCAAAAGGACAGGGTGGTGGTGGGGGGGGGGGGGGGGGGGGGGGTTGCAGGTGCACGGGCGACCGGCGAAGTTGGCAAGACAGGCAGCACGCAGGAAATTAAGCCGCAGTCTCACCCCAACCTCATATAGCCGTCCAACTGCACGTATTACGAGCGAAGGTTGAAGTGCACTGTCCGACAGGTCTGCAGGCAGGAAGGGGGTGACGCGGGAAGGAGGGGCTGGAGGGGATGCGTGCGCGGGGGGGGGGGGGGGGGGCTTGGGGGTAGAGCGGTAGGTGCGCCAGCAGTGGAAGTTGCGGGGAGCTGCAGCTGCAAGTTATACAGCATCTTCACACCAAGCTGCCTTGCTCTGCCCGTGCAGGCCGCATATGAGGTTGAGCCGGCCAGCTATGCCATGGCCCTGCGCACCTTCAAGACTGAACCACTGACAGGGGACCAGGCCATGATCAAGTTGAGAGAAGGAATCAACAGGGAGATACTGGTGAGCATAACCCGTTCTCACATGGAATGCAAGGAGGGGGGTTCGATCCAGGGACGTGCCCGTTGCCCCAATCCTCCACGTCAAAAGGACACCTCTCACTTCACACCCCGGGCATCAAGAGACACCTGTACTCCTCTACAAGTCACCACAGCGTCCCCAATCAGTCCTTCATAAGATTTGATGGTATGAACAGTGATCGTGTCTCTCACATTCATGCTGCCGCTGCTGCTGCTGCTGCTGCTGCTGCTGCTGCTGCTGCTGCTGCTGCTGCTGCTGCTGCTGTAGGCCTACCATGCACGCAACAGCTTGCCGGTCCCCTCCACGTTGCTGGACATCGGCTGCAGCACTGGCATCAGCAGCCGCTGGTATCAGGCAGCATTCCTGATGCTGACATAACGGGTCTGGACCTTAGTCCCTACTTCCTGGCAGTGGCAGAGTTGGAAGAGAGGTGGGGGTGTGGTTTGGGGTGTGTGTGTGTGGGGCGGGGGGGGCGGAGGGGGGGGGGACAGGGGAAGAGGGGCTGGGCAGGGGCAGTGTGTTGTGGAGCTGACTTTGAAGCAGCCAGCTGGTGTGTTGTTTCATTCATTGGGTTTGAATTGTATGTGTGTGTGTGTGGGGGGGGGTGTTGTGCGAGATACCAGGCAGCATTTCCTGATGCTGACAGAACAGGTCTGGACCTCAGCCCCTACTTCTTGGCAGTGGCAGAGTTGGAAGAGAGGTAAGAATTGTGTGTGTGGGGGGGGGGGGGAGGAGGGGGGCAGGGTATTGTGGAGGGAACCTGCAGCGGTGTAGCAGCTGCCTGGAACCCACATCATGGGATCTCAGCCCTTACTTCTTGGCAGTGGCAGACTTGGAAGAGAGGTAAGAATTGTGTGTGGGGGGGGGGGATGGGGGTGAGGGGCTAGGCAGGGTATTGTGGAGGGAACCTGCAGCGGTGTAGCAGCTGCCTGGTTCCTACATCATGGGATCCCAGCCCTTACTCCTTGGCAGTAGCAGAGTTCTGGCCACCTGTTGATCAGGAGAGGGGACAAGCAGCATACTTTGATGCTGATACAACAGGTCTGGACCTCAGCCCTTACTTCCTGGCAGTAGCTGAGTTTGAAGGGAGGTGTGTGGATAGGCTGGGGGGGGGGGTCGCAGGCCGTGTATGAAGTTGTCAGTTGGGTACCTCTCCTCACTGTGTTGTTGAACAGGCCTACATCCCAGTGGTTGGGGGCCTATTCAACGATGGGGTAAGAAACAGTCCCCAACTGGGAGCTTATAGGATCTGTATACGCTGGCGACCAAGGTAGTGCGGGTGAAATTGAGGGTTTACCCCTGCCATATTGGTATTGGTATTGGAAATCACAAAATAAGAGTGAAATGTGACAAGGGTCATGCTGCTGCCGCCCCGGTTGCCACCACCATCGCCGCTAAAGCTCCTTCCTGCTGCTGCTGCTGCTGCTGCTGCTGCTGCTGCTGCTGCTGCTGCTGCTGCTGCTGCTGCTGCTGCTGCTGCTGCTGTAGGCGCCGCATGTCATCTGCCAGCGCCCCTGCCAAGCGCATCAAGTTCCTGAGGGGTCTGGCTGAGGCGACTGACTTTGAAGACGGTGCCTTTGACCTGGTGGTGTTCAGCTTTGTCATACATGAGTGCCCACAGGTAAGTCTAGGGTTGAGGCTGTGACCAGCACCCCCCCTCCCCCGAAAGACATTGAACGAGTGGGCTCAAAGGAGGGCCGAGTGGAGGAAGGGGTGCACTTCGTGAGGGTGCGTGTAACCTGCGGCGTCAACAGAGAATCGACCTGTTCAGCTGTTTCTACTACAAGCCTCATACGTGTGAGGAATTCGTCAGTATAAATCAATATGTCTGCCTGCCACCGCCGCCACTGGGCCGCCGCCCCTGCCACCGCTGCTGCTGCTGCTGCTGCTGCTGCTGCTGCTGCTGCTGCTGCTGCTGCTGCTGCTGTGATCAGGCCGCCATCCAGTCGTTTATCAAGGAGGCGTCCCGCATTGTGAAGCCTGGGGGTGTGCTGTGCTTTGTGGACAACAACCCAAGGTGAGCACGGGTATTAGACAATCAGCACCACCAGCAGCGGCAGCTGCATATCTTGAATGATGCATCTGCATGTGACACAGCAGCAGCAGCAGCAGCAGCAGCAGCCCTTACGGATGGTTGACTCCTGCCGCACCACCACACTCAGAATGGGTTGCGTTGACTCAGATAGCCACGTTGAAGGGCCCCCAAAAAGACATTACTGGTTGTACCCCACCCTCCCCTGTCCCACTAATTGCAGGTCCAAGACCATCCAGAACCTGCCCCCAGTGATCTTCAGTCTCATGAAATCTACTGAGCCCTGGTCTGATGAGTACTACAGCTACGATCTGGAGGCAGGCATGAGGGAGGCAGGCTTTGGGGATGTGCTCACCACAGAGGCGGACCACAGGCACAGGGTGGTGTGCGGTGTTGCACCGCAGCAGTCGTAGCTTGCTGTTACCATTTGGAGCTGCATTCCGACGTCGGACACACTTGGCAAGACTCGAGAGGCGGGCTTTATAATCTGACCCAAGTGCATCTTCTGTGGGGTGTGAGCTGCCCTAGCTGCAAAGAATCAGGTCTGAAGGCCATGCAGGCTTTGGGAGAGTGCTGGCCATACAGGCTGACCACAGCTCATGGCTTACTAAGTAAGGGCGTGTGTGGCGTTGCGCCACAGCTGCCTTGCTAGTGACCTAGCAGCATGTGTTGGACCTTCTCCAGGTTCCACAGTACTGTTACCATTACATGGTGCCGGCTGTTACAAGCTGCAGGCAATACACCACGTTCTTGTTGCGTGTCTTGTTCGTGAAGAGCCCGGCTCTGGGGCCCAGGAATACGCAAGTGTTGCAGGCATGCTCACCACAGGCAGACCACGACATTGAATGTTACTTGTTATTGTGTCGGTCTGTTGACAGTTCAACGGTTGAGAGGCCCCTGGGCTGCGCAAGTTTTTGGAACATGCTGACCACACAGGCACGGAGGGGAGGGGGGTGCGCTGTTGCGCCACAGATGTGTTGCTGACCCTGTTGCATGCTTCGTGGGAGCCTTGGGTTGTTTCGTTCTGTGTCTGTTTCTGCGAGAGCGGAGGGCGGGCGCATGTTTCAATGTCATAGTGACCATGGCGACTGTTCTCTGGCAAAAGGGTGGGCCCACCCGGGTGAGGCTTTAAGCCTCGGCAGTGCCTGGGGGTCCCGGCAGCTGGATTAACTCAGCTGTTGCGTGTGTGGCCAGCCGGTGGGGTCCCTCCCCCCCTGCTGTACCTAACAACAGAAGAGGGTGCCACCCAGTCACTGAGTGTTGTGCAATGATCTCGAGAGGCCCGTACGGGCCTGACGTGTCAGCATCTGGTTTACAGCATGATGGGACACTTCCTTGTCTGCTGTTTTCAACAACGTGTTGAAACCACCAGGTCACACTTGTAGACTGTGGTTTGGGGCATCACACCGCAGAGGTCAACAACACGAGGCCTGCTGACCAGCAACAACGCTGAATATTCATCAATGGTGTTCTGGGAGGGGGGATCATGCCTGGCTGTGAGGACTGTTAGTAGGCCAAGAACAGGGACATGTTCACCGGTTGCCTTGTGCACGGCTGAGCCTCCGGCCCCCTGGTAGCCAGGGTACCCTTTACCTGGTGCCGAGGCAGGGAGTGGAAGTGAACTCTGCATTTGACCGGGCCAGTCAAAGCTGTGTGTTGCCATGTACAGTTGCAGCAGAATGTGCGTTTTAGTGACTTTACGACAAACAGGCACGAAGAATTGTGCTAGCAGTGTGCCATTGAGGTCCAATATGCTCAAGGGATGTGCAGAGATGGCAGGGATGGTAGGGGTGCAGTAGCTGGCTCCTGGTTACGTGATGTCGCTCAAAAGCTCAAAAAACTTTGACCTGATGCATTTCAGCGTTCAATCGAACCCTCACATTAGCCTCAGAGGCAGTAGATGCGACTCGGTCAGCCTGGTCAAACTGCGTTAAGGACCCAAGGTTTGCTGCCGGCTCTTTTAGGGTGCCATTGGCTTTCTGAAAACTTGCAATTGTATCTCGACGCACGTCCGTGGGTGTTTCGAATGGCAGCAGCAATGGAGACAGCAACCATGGACCATCAATGCATTTCGTTCTCAGACATGCCGGAGGCAGTGCTGCTGCACGTTTTCAGGTGCTTGAGTTTGACGCAAATCTGTAAGCTGCATAGTGTGTCGCTGAACCAACTGTGTGACTCAGCTAGCTCGGTTTCCACCGCAGATTGCTGGAGGGAACAGAACTCGCCAGGATGTGCGTGATGGTGAGTGGGCTGTCTCCCAACGCCTAAACAAAGCTCTGCTCAAATCAACGTATGGCAGTGGCACGGCAGCATCACTCGGCTGTTGCAAAGTGTCACTGTACTGCTTTGGGGTGGATGTCCCCAGCTAGGTGTCGTTGCGGTGATGCACAACCCAACAACCACAATTGCATCTGCAGGACACTCGTTTACGTCATCTGGGCGCGCAGCAGGACCTCTGGCAACGTCTGGCATTGGCAAAGTAAGTCGCCTGCACAGCAGCAGCAGACTTTGCTGCCTGCAGGGCACATGGGTCTGTCAAGGGGCATCACTCTCGCACTCATTCTCTGAAGATCGAACTGCTTAGAAACCAAATGAGTGATAAGCCTCCTCAGCAGCGTCCTCGATGGATTTGAGTCATTGTGTGACACTGCTGGCCAACACAGCAAGTCAGTCAAACGGCAATTGCCTGACGGCAACACCTAGGCAGACCCTCCAACCCTTTTCAAAGCATGTCACCTTATTGTTTTAACTGGTGTACGAGCAACACACGCAAACAGCATGCCTGGCATGTGGCCACACATAATATGCTTGCACCAAAGGGTCTACAGTTGACCTGGTTTTCTTGACCCAAAGTTGACCTGGTTGCACTGCAGGTGGCCAGGGTCAACGGTTCAGCACTATGAAGGCGACTGGCAGCTGCTGTTCAGGTCAGCAGTTGTGTCATGGGCGCCAGGGTTCAGGTTTACGGCTTGGGGCTCAGAGACCAAACCCCAGAACCCTGTTTGGATAATCGGCGCCAACAGCAGTGAGAGCGGCCGTAGGGACTAGGCCACTGACTGACACCACTGGCTGCAGCAGCAGCAGCAGCAGCAGCAGCAGCAGCAGCAGCAGCAGGAAGAGGGTTTGGTCATCACCCAGGATAGATATCTGGCACAAAGCACTCATGTGTCCTTGCATGACGTGTCTCAATGAGCAGCTGTCAGTGCAAGTTCTGGGTGGTGTCAGAAGGCACTGCACACTCAGTGCAGACACCAGCTAGGCATGTGCGCTGCTGTGGGGTGTGTTGAACCCACACCAACACTCCCTACTGTGGCTGCTGGCTGCTGCAGGCACAGGTCTGTCCTTCCAGCCAGCTTCCTCAACAATGTGGACCGCTGCCATGCCCTAACAGCACGAGCAGCAGGTGAGGCCGGCTTTGGTAACTTGGGTTGCAACCCTGCTACTGAGCGGCAGCGGGAGCGGCAGCGGCAGCGGGAGCGCCAGCGGCAGCGGCAGCGGCAGCATCAACAGTGCAGCTTGCCTCACACAACGAGCAGCAGGTGGGGCTGAGGTTAATTCCTTGGGTTGTAACACAGCGAACACATACTTTAGGGTTTTGGTCTTCTTGCAAGGGTTTTGGTCCTTTTGTAACACATACTTTAGGGTGTGCGCCTTGCCTCCCAGCACACGGAGGAGTGGGGTCCGGGTGGCAGATGTCGCCCTCAGCCATTGCAGCAGCAGCAGCAGCAGCAGCAGCAGCAGCAGCGGCGGCGGCAGCCGCAGCAGGGCGGCTGGGATAGGAATGCCGCCAGCTGGCAAGCAGCAGCTGACGCCAGCAGCTAGCCGCAGAGCAGCAGGCAGGCAGCAGCAGCATCTAGAAACGGCCTGCTGGCCGGTGCTCAACCTGTGTGTCAGGGCCTAAGACTTTTCAGGCCTTTGTTGACCTCACTTGCCATATTGCTGGGGTACTATCATTGATAGAGAAGATCCTACTGACCCTATTACGTAATGCTTCCCCCTGCAGGCAAGGACCAGCTGCGGCTCAACAGCAGCAGCCTGCCGGACATGCCCTCCCCCGCTAGCAGCCCCGCCAACAGCCCCAACAGCAGCCCCGTCAAGCCCAGTGTGTATGGCTTCAGCCAGCGTCCTTTTGTGAGCATTCCTGGCATGGTGCACGAGCAGGCCATGCAGGTGCGTCTGTGTGTTGACACATGAGTTGTGTTGGGCGGTCAAGAGTGGCTTGAAACTAGGTTTCCAGGGTGGCTATAGGCCTGATGTAGGCTAGGGTTTTGTCTGGTCCTGTGGAATGACAGACTGCACGGTGGGCAGCATGTGGTGAAGGTATGTAGAACGGAGCCCCAACAGCAGCCCTGTCAAGCCCAACATGTATGGATTCAGCCAGCGGCTCTTTGTGAGCATTCCTGGCATGGTGCATGAGCAGGCAATGCAGGTGCGAGGGGAAAGGAGGTATCGGGTGGCTGTTGACCAGGGTTTGTAAGGCCAGGGTTCTATGCCTGCTAAGATCAGTTAAGATGCACCAGGGTTTTGAAAAATGTGCCTCTTGATGCACGCTCCATGCGTTTGTTGGTACATCCACTGACTTGGCATCAAGTCTTGCTCACGCACTCCAACTGCTGCATGCCTGCAGGTACTGTTCAGCCTGTGCCTGCAACACACAGGCATTAGCGGCAGCACCAGCATACACAGCACTAACACCAGCAGCAGCGGCGCTGCAGCAGGCAGCAGCACCAGCACCAGCAGCAGCCGTGCAGCTGCTGCCGTGTTGTTTGAGATGCGTTTGGTCCGTGAGGACATGGCGTGGTGGCTGGCACACAAGCCTGAGGTGAGTCTGGGACACAATTTTCTGTTTCGGGGGGGGGGGGGGGGATATCAAAGCTATCTCCTTTAGTTCTACTGTGTGGCCATGCATGAAGGACATGCGTATCTTTGCTGATCCGTGAGGACATGGCGTGGTGGCTGGCACAAAAGCCTGAGGTGAGGCTGGGGCGCACTCCTTTGGTTTGTGGGGGCTCAGCAAAGCCATCCCTTTCAGTACAACTGTGTGTAGGCATGAACACCATAGCCTTTTTGAATCGGATGCCCTGCCATGTCATGCTGTTTGTCTGCTGACTGAGGGCTTGTGATGGTGTGTTGGGTGATTTGCATGCGTGATGCAGGCTGTGTTCAGGTTTGCGAGGCGCATGTACGACATGCTTCGCGACTCCGTGTACGCTGACCGAGTGCTTGCGTGTTGTGTTTGGCTGTCTGCATGCATGGTGCAGGCTGTGTTCAGGTTTGCGCGGCGCACGTACGACATGCTCCACGACTATGACATGTGGGGCAGCGGCTTCAGCAGCTGGCCTGAGGCCCTCTGGAGGCGCAGCGCACTGCAGGTACGTGGTGCCTCTCACGCTTGCACCCACACTATCTACGATATGGGCAAGTAACACAGCACAGTTATGTCGAATCAGCACGCAGCTTGGCACTGTCAGGCCTGGTTTAGCAGTACTACTGTAGTACAATCCTCTATCTGTAGTACGGTAGTGCTGTAGTACAATCCTGTACATTCATGGCAGCACTCATGCATAGTGTTGGTGATAGACCGCAAGCCTTGGCCACTCCAGCCATTTGGGATCAGCTGTATTGTCATGATGTTGACTGCTGCTCCGTGTTGTGTTGTGCTGTGCTGTGCCGTGCTGTGCTCTGTCTTCTTCGTGGCTGTTCAGTTCCTTTTTGACCTGCACCTGGGTCCTGAGATGGATGTGTGTCCAAGTGTGACAGGCAGGCTCACAAGGTGGGAACAACTTGAACCTGAACCCCTTGAAACTGAAACCCTGGCGGCATATGGTCCATGCAAATGCACCCTGTGCTGCTTGGCACTATCTACTCAGTACACAGGCCTGCATGTCATGCTATGCTGGCATGGTCGCTGTGCTGTACAGCGTGCATTTGTGCTCGCGAAGGTGACAGCGGGCACATGCTGATACCTGCTGATAAGATACAGTCACAAACACAAAACTGGCACGTGCAACCCGCAAGGGAGCCATGGGCTGTGGGGGTCAACACCCACGTGTGCCAAGCGACCATCACATCACCATGTTGGTATGTGTGCTGTGCTGTTGCTGCCGCATTCTGTCCATCAGGGAGCTCCAGCGCCTTGACGAGGGCTTCCGCAGTGTCAACAGTGAGGCGTCAGACCTGTCCACCCGGCCACCCCAGGGCCTGCCACCCAGGCACTGGTGGTACGCCTGCAAGGGGCAGATGGCAGGCAGCATATGCTGATGACATCAAGACACTGCACATTCAGCAGGGGCAGGGGTGTCTGCTTGCATCGCCACAATGCCACAGGGGCAGGCAGCCCATGCAGAAGAGGTTGGTGGCAGAAGGCATTGGCGCCAATGTGGTGCAAGGCAGTTAGACCTGTCCACCCGGCCACCGCAGGGCCTGCCACCCAGACACTGGTGGTACGCCTGCAAGGGGCAGATGGCAGGCAGCATATGCTGAGCAAGCTTATGCAGGCAGCATGTGCTGAGCAGGGCTAGCATGCGCCTGTGGCAAGCGTGCTGGGGGTTTGCAGGGCTGGCATGCTCCCCCAACTGACTTGGCAGCATGTGTGCTAGGGGACAAACGGCCGCAAGCAGGCCATTGCAGCATCTGCTGGGCCCGCTGGATGCATCATGCGTGCTGGCGGGCGGGCAGGCGGCTGGGTGTGCCTTCAAAGACAGATGGCAGGCAGCTTTCGAATTGGAAGGCTGCTGGCGGCCTGCCTGAGGCGTGATGGCATATGGGCAGATTGTTTTGTTTTGGTGCGCACTTTTGTGGCCGTTTTGCAGGTGCTCTGCTATCGTGCATCGCTCATGCTATAGTATGTTGGCGGTTGATTGCTGCCATTGGCAGTCATACTGTGGGGGAATGTCGGCGATGTTCCTGCATTTGTAGCAGGCCGTTCAGCACAATTGCCGTGGGTGCCTGAGTGTGCTGTGAGTTGCAGGGAGTGCAGGATGGGCGCAGGGGTTGGCTGGGCTGCTAGCAACAAGTTGATTTCATCCGTTGGCGAGAGGATTGTGTTGATGGTGTTGGAGCTGCTGCATTTCCAAAAGCAGCCTACTATGTTCTACCAAAGCTTTTGTGTGGTGCTGATGCGAGGGCCATTTTCAAGCAAGTGAAAGGCCCATGTGCGCTTGCAGCTGCCACAACCTGCCGCTTTTGCCGGTTGCCAGGTGTCTTATCGCTGTTTGGGGGGCTGCTGAATGCTGACTCCTGACATGGTATGGCTGGCAAATGCTGTGTTTTGCTAACTCCTGACGCATGGCAGCGGATTTCCGGCCGTCATTTTCGTGGAGTGGCATGAACGTCAGGTGCAGTGCAGTGCCATTCGCGCTGACGGGATGGGTGGTGTTTGGACGTGACTGCTATGGTGCGCCAGGATTGCCGCCTATGCACTGCTGCAATACGCAGTTGTACAACAAACCGCAGGATGGACAGCTGTACCAACCACATGGCACAGCAAAGATAGTGTTGGGTGACGCCAGGGCGGTGTGGGTAGGTGACACACGGGCCCCGCGGGGGGGGGGGGGGGGGTCGCCAGCGCAAGCACAAGCAAGCTCATTGGGGCAAATATGCCCGGCAGGCTGTGTGGTGCGGCGAACGGGCCAATGTTTGAACCGTGTCTACCGACCATGATGTAACTGGGCGAGGGTTCACACGTTGGTTGTATTGCATTGAAATAAGGCAGGCCAGGTTCCTCGCTGCAACTTGCTGCAATGCCACATGACTTTGGGTTCATTGCTCAACATGCAAGTCTGTCAGAGTTGTCGCCCCACAGAGCAAATGTAATTTCAAGCTGATGATGGCTCCAAAGTTTGCTGCCTTGTCACACAAACTGGCTAAAATCTGATGTAGGTGGTGCAAACCAATGATGGCGGCTGGGGTACATCCCCACCTTAGGGTTTCAACCGGCTCAACCCTGGTAAGCAGTGCCATCGATGTGTGGCGAATGTGTTTGCGTGAAAGATATTTGATTCGCTGCTTCCTCCATACCACGACAGTCGCCATGATCCATTGCCAAGCCCATGCTCCTACCTGCCTAATCCTATCAATCTGGCTGCGTTGTTGAGCCATGATTGCTCCTACCTGCCAGGTTGCGGCAACCGTTGCATTGGCAATGTAATCAGGGCCAACAACACCTCCTTTCACAGCCTGACAGTGTATAGCAGGCATTCCTCTGCACTGCACTGCGATGCATTCAGAGTCCATCTTGATCATTGTGATGCTTATGCAATTACAAATGTACAAGTGCATAAAGCACACTCACTTACGTAACAGCACAATGGCAGAGGTGCAACTAGCAGCCGGTCACACACCACGGTCCGTGACACCGTGTCACTAGTCCACTAGTTAGTGACCATACATGGAAGCATCAGGGTCGCGAACAGAGCAGCTGACGCTGCTAGACACGCCGTGTACACGTCACACAATGTCCAGCAGTTGCTAGCCGCAGGCTGCGACCAGCAGCTGCTGCAGGGTTGCTGCAGACAGGCCCTGGATGTGAGCCTCCTTGCTGCAGCCCTTGCGGTCAATCTGCACTGCCCTCTTTACCAACGCAGACAGACAGCCCAGTTGCAGCTCATCTGCCAGCCGCAGCCACTTCCAGACTGTCAAGTCAGTGGCACTGCTGCTGCCCGGCGAGGTGCCCCAGTTTCCGAGCATGACCACGCCTGATCCACCGCCCCTCCCCCTGCCCATGCCCCTGCCACCGCCCCTGCCCCTGTACCCGGCCCCCGATCCTTGAAGGATGTTCAAGCTGTCTGATCCAGTGAGCTCGTCGCTGTTTGCTGCTATGAAGTCGCTGGCCTTGTCCAAAGATGTGGACAGGTCAAAGCGGCTGCCAATCCGCAGCAGCAGCTCTGCCTCTGCCCAAGTTTGGACAGCTGCTGCTGGCTTGATGGGGTGCCAGAAGGGAGCAACTGCCAGCCACTGCGCTTTGGTCAGTCCGTTCATGGGGATTTCCATGGTGCTGCTTGCGCTGTCTCCTGCCCGCTGTGCCTCGATCGCACCGCGCAGCACGCTGCTGAAAAAGCCCAGAACAGTGGAGTTTGCTGATATAACACCCTCATCAAAGCGCAGTTCTGTATCTGCGTCGAGGCTCATGAGGTCAGCAAGCTGCTGCTGCACGGAGTCCATCGTCGACGTCGCCATGTCTTGTTTCCGCGATTCCACGGGCGTCCTTGCTGGGTCGTGCGATGTGCACGTTTGCTGCCATTCCATCGGCACGGATACGCGGCCAACGTTGGACCGCTGTTGTCAACCGTCCCTCTGTCAGTTGGCTTGATCACTATTGGAGAACTTGTGAACCAGTTATGCACCATGCATCATGCGGGCCATATACAGGCAACACAAGTTGAAGATGAACTGAGAGTGCTGCTTGGCAGAGCATACAGTACACATACAACAGCCCTTGGTCAGCCACCTAATAACAACTCTGATTCTGGCACAGGCTCAGGCAGTCTTGCGCGCATATGCACCCCTCCCCCCGCACATGGATGTATGCGGCTAGAAGATAAGGTTGCTGCTTCCCAATGCTGTTGCCTGTGCGCTAGCCACAACAAACAGCCAGAAGTCAGCTGTAACTTAGTGCCAACCTGCCGGACCAGCTGTACAATCCGCGCCAGCTGTACAACCCGCAGTGCTTTGACAGCCGCCACCCATCCACATGCCGCTCAGATGGCAACCATATGAACATAACCTCACCACGCAGCCGCACTGCGGCAGCCTGGGGCAACGTGCAAGCCACACTGAGACTGTCCCCCACACCTGACCTGAGAAATTGGCCTACTCGGGGTACCACAGGCCCTTCGCGGCACCCTCGTAAGCTCTTGGCTTACCGGCAAGTGCTGAAGTTTGGGATCCGATCCCACAACTACTATACTGTAATGTACAAAATGACCTACCGACAGCCTAGAACTCCTCAGCATCGAAGGCATCGTCCAGACCCTCCAGATAGTCATCATCATCATACCCACCAAGCCCCTCAACCACCCCAACCTCCTCCTCCTCCTCACCACCATCCCCTTCTGATAGCTCCCCCACATCCCCCTCCTCTCCCTCCGCCCCACTGCCACCCTCCTCCTCCACTCCTGTCAACAGGCCTGCACTAGCAGCAGCTGGATCACCGGCAGCAGCAGCACCCCCGCCGACATCACCACCACCACTGTGACTATCAACACCCCGCTGTTGTGCCACCCTGCCTTCCACAAGGTCAAGCAAATCTAGCTCCTCTTCCATCTCCTGGTCTGAGTACGAGTCACCCCGCCGCCGCCGCCGCTGCTGCTGCTGCTGCTGCTGCTGCTGCTGCTGCTGCTGCAGAGGTTGTGATGCCGTCTGTTGAGTCTGTGCCGCAGCTGTGCCAGGGGGTGCTGTGCTGCCGGCAGTGCGTTTGAAGGGCTGGTTGAAGGTGTCAAATAGCCGCTTGGCCTTGACAGGGCCCAGGCCTGGGATGGCGGCAAAACCCTCAACATCCTCACACCTACACATACACCAGTCACGACAGCAACACACTGTGCATGTGATCATGCGTGCGCGGCTGACTGTGAAGACAGTTCACAGCTGGGTATCTTGCACACCCACCTAGGCCATCACTGTGACAATCGGGAATAAAGGGAAGGCGCCGTTGAATGGTGCTGTCGCAACAGCGACTTGCACTCATGCAGGGTGTTCGAGTCCGCGTTGGCTGCGCGGCGAATGTTGTGCGCCGGCCGGCGCAGCCGCTGCTGACAACAACGGAAGACGCAAGTCTCTAATACGGAAATTTGTGCATGCGCAGAACTGCAGCGCTCCATAGCACAAGGTGCAGGCACCACGCACAGGCATCGGCTAGGCTTTGGTTGGCATGTTGCAGCATGTGGGGCTGACAGCCGGCGGCAGCACAATAGTAAGATTTCACCGCAACATGTGACAGCAGTAAACAGCAGCGCCCCTGCTTATGAGCCCCGGTGCTCACATGACGACGGCAGCTATGTTTCGGTCGGTGCATCATGTGAGCTTGCATGCCACATGACAACAGAACAAAAACACAGCTGCAAGAGTTGCGCGCATTTTATGCGTCAGTAGCAGCAGTCAACAGCAGGGCCCACATCCGATGAGGTCCGTGGAGGGAGTGCTGGTGGTTTGATGGTTTGATGGTTTGATGGGGCAGGGTGGGCAATGGAGGGTGCACCAAACAAAAGCAGTTCTTGGATGCCAAAATCCGGAGTACCAGTGCTCACGTGAAGACGTCAGCTAGGCTGCCAAAGTGCCGTGCCAGGCTGTAGGCATCGCTCCTGTTGACACCCCTGATGGTTGTCAGAGATGATGCAAGGCGGCCCATGTAGTCTGCAGAACACACGGCAACAGCGTGCAAATTTCAGGGTTGCACAATACGGGCACTTAGGCCCTCGCCGAATTTTATTGAGGCATCAGCGTGGAAGGGGGTTTGCTCGTACTGTTTTGTCACTGCAGCACAGCTTGATTTCAAGCAGTATGATGGGTATGACCAGCTAACACAGTATCTTCCTTCCCTTTGTCGGATGGGGGTCCGTGCACAACAACAAGTTCAAGATGTCAAAACTGCACCCGCAGGTCCCCCCCCCTGTCCCACGGGTGCCCCCCCCCCCCCTGTACCTGTGTCTGTGTGCTCCATGATGGAAGATGCCGGCCTGTTTTCATATGCCTTGAAGGTCTCAATGTAGCGGGCACACTCCTGTAGAGAACACCATGCATCACGACACGACACGGCACAGCACAGCACGCCGCAACGACACACATGTAAAGCACAAGGAAGGAGGTCCCCCCCCCCCCCCAATCTAGAGGGCAAATTCAGACAAGGAAAGGCATAGCACAATGCCGACCTGTCCTGGATCCTGAACCACCACAAAACCTTTGTGCAGCATTCTTAGCAGCATGCGATTGGCATCCAACAAGCATATTGAACATCGGATGCTTTTGCAAAGCAGCCAATGATCAATACGCCTGGTAAATGCCAACCGCATGCCGCTAGGAATGCCTACACCCATCCACTTGATTGGTCAAGACGCACGCCACATGTACTTGCAAATGCATTTTGCATTTGTTGGATCCGCACTCATGTTGGGTGGGTGCACCCAAAAGCTTCCCCATCCACCTCATTGCTCGAGGGCGCACGCAATGTGTACTTGCAGGTGCATTTTGCATTTGTTACATGCGCACTCATGTTGAGTGTTAGCACCCAAAAGTGGCCCCATCCACCTCATTGCTCGAGGGCGCACACAATGTGTACTTGCAGGTGCATTTTTTTTGCAGGTGCATTCACACTTGCAGGTGCATTCACACTGGGTGGGGCACTTGAGTTGCGCACTGACACTGGGTGGTTGCACCCAAAAGCTTCCCCATCCACCTCATTGCTCCAAGCGCACACCAGCACCGCATGGGCACCCAGGGTGGCCTTGTGCAGCTCAAGCAGCGGCTTCACCACCTGAATCGCAATGCAACGGTGTGACAGTACAGTGCGGTACGGTACGGTACAGTGCAGTCAGTACAGTACAGTATGATGAGGTCACTGGCAGTACAGTACAGGAGTCCCAAAAGCGGTGCTAAAGACTAAGGCCCCACCTTGGGCTAGTACAGTTCAGTGTTGCCCAGTGCCTCACGCTCAGCCTTGCTAAAAAACCCCACTTCCCAGTTACAGTCATTGTCGGGTGCATGGGTGCATCTCTGGCCACCCATGCAGTACGCCACCACGCCGCACAACCTACCTCCTCAGCAACTAATTCCAAGTGCCAGTCATATGTGGGTTCACGAGCATATACATGTGGCATCGCACGCACAACAAAAACATGCAGTGCAACTCACCTCCTCAGCATCCACAAGCAGCAGCAGGACGGCCAGGCGGTACGCACGCTGCAGGGCCTGCAGGCGGGACAACACGTACTCCGGCTGCAACAGGTGGTACCTGCAGTACGGCGCAGGTACACAAAACCACGCATGATGACTGAAGTAGAAACCAAGAAATGCAGATCAAACAGGGATAGGCATGACTGTTTATGAGCGCAGTCCTGTCTCGAGTCTGGTGGAACGTTTGTTCACTGCACCCATGTCGATCACCAGGATGACAAGGTTTTACCGCCCATCCCGACACTGCCCTCCTCCGACCTTTTCACCACCTCAAGCACAATGCAGGGTGTGCCAGTACAGTACACTACAGTGCGGTGCGGCATCCCATCACATGCCCTCCCACAGGCCCCACCTGAGGCTAAGGAAGAGCACAGCTGTGTTCTGGCCACAGAGGTAGTCAGGCACGATGTCTGCAAACACCCAGCGCACTGACCTGCAGGCAGCAACAAGACATGGGTGGGGTGGTGGTGGGTGGGGGAGTGGTGGTGGTGGTGGTTGTAGCAAAGGGGTGTTGTTGCAGGTAGACACATCCGCCCCAGATATGATTGGCACTGCCTACCAGATTTGGGACGATTCACACTTGGAGAAGCATTCTCCACCACCCCTCCTTCAAATTTGCAGGTATCCATAAATTACTCTGGCTTACTGCGTGCACAGCACACAAAGCATGGATCCAGCTAGAAGGTGAAAGAGGCACAAGCTAGACACAAACTGAATAGGTGAAAGCCGCACATAGACGGACTTTCCAAAAGAAGGCTGTGCACCTACTTGATGTGTTTCAGGACGGGGTTGCCCTGTTGACGTCTGCTGACCAACACTGCATTGATAGGCACCTGCTGCTGCTGCGGCTGCGGCAGCGCCGGCGGTGGTTGGCTGGCAGAGGGGCCGGCAGCACCTCCCGACATGGCACCTGCCTGCCAACATCACAGCACCAAAGGAGCATTGGCAGGTCAGTGCTTGATAGCAAGCAGGCCCCTGCGTTGGTTACAGCAACAACTCCGGTGCTAGGTGCAGCACCACTTCTTACAGCAATCCCCTGTATACTGCAGGGACCCAATTCTTCCATATATATGGAAACATGTAGATGGCAATGCCTGGGGTTTACGAATGCACAACCCCCATGAAAGTGCATGTCCGACCCTGAACATCTACACCGAGGGTGGTCTAAGCAAGAACACGCCAGTAATCGTAACGGTAGTCTTGTGATACCGCTACCTCCATTGCCAATGCGGCATCTGCCTAAATTAAGGCCAGCAAAAGACCACTTGGACCCACCTGCTGCTGCCCGCCAGCTGGATGGCTGCCAAGCCCCCCTCCAGCAGCAGCAGCAGCAGCAGCTGCTGCTGACTGCGGCAGGGGTACGCTTGGCCTTGCGATACCAATGGCAGCTCCAACTGAAGCACCCCCTGCTTTCTGACTGAACCGCGGCAGTTGGGTATTGAGGGTCATGGAAGGGAGGGAGGCCATCCACGACGGCTGCTGCCGCGCTGCTGCTGCTGCTGCTGCGGCGGCGGCGGCTGCTTGTGGTTGCTGTGGTGCTGCCGCTGTGCTAGTGTTGGCAGCGGCACCACCAGGTGCTGGCGTCTGCTGCTGCTGCAGCCATGCCGGCCGCTGCTGCTGCTGCTGCTGCTGCTGCTGCTGTTGTTGCTGTTGTTGCTGCTGGGTGCCGCTCGCTGCCGGTCTGAATGCGTTGGCAGGTTTCGATGGTGCCTCTGCTGCTTGTACCTGTGCGATGCACCAGCAATGTTGATGAGCCGTTCGTCGTTCTTGCTGGCCACAGCTGCCAAGGTGGCAGTAATGCACGCAAAACCACTGAGATTCTTTTCCTGCAAAACGGCTGCGGCTTTGCAAGAACACCTTTCCATTGACCTTCTTGGGGTGGGCAAGCACCTGCTTCCCAAAGGCTTCCGCCCGTTTTTTCAAACATGTTAATGTGCGTGTAGGGTCAGCTGTTGCTGCCTGTATAGCTAGGTGAACAGCAGCGGCATGCGTTCATGGCAATGATGTGGACTGACGGATAGCATGACCAGCAGAACCTCCGCTGCAGGTTTGCCATGCTGGTGCAGCACTGACACCCCACCTGGCGGAAGCTTGGCAGCTGAATGCGCGCACGCTGCTGCTGCTGCTGCTGGGACGTATATGGGGTTGCGGCTGCCACATTGCTGCCGCCAGCTGCTCCAGGTGCTGGGGGCTGCTGCTGTTGTTGTTGCCTGCAATGAACCAGGCTGGCAGGCATCACATGCCGATCCCCCTAACTTGAAACCCCCAGAATACAGACGTAGGTTGGTCACACCACAGCAGTCAACAAGGCAGCGATGAAGCAGCTGTTCTTGCACCCCTTACACCACCATTCCACCACCATGGACTTAGGCAGGCATGTGTGGATCATCGCACCTGTTGCTGTTGCGCTGTAGGGGCGGCTGCGAGTCCAGGAAACTGAAGTCACCCATGCACTGTCACAGCACAGCCTTCGTGCTTGTTGACTAATGGGTGTGATGTATTCAGCTCCCAGCTGGATACTGGTCCAGCTGCTTGTGCACTGCCCTCTGCTTCAGACCTGTCGAGCCTGCTCCAGGCTGGCTACCTTGACACTGTACAAGTACTTGTAGCCCGTGGCCAACTGCTGAGGCTTGATGATAGCATACATATGATCTTGGGGCTGCTATTCTACGAAATGAGTGGGCTCAGAGGGGGTTATACTACTCTGATGGTGATGAACGTGTGGCACAGCTGCACTGCAGCTGCACAAGAGATCGCTTTTGAACAGTTGTGAGAGGCAACAGAATGCCATGCGAAGACAAAATACAAGAAGGAATATGTGTGAGGAAGCCTGCTGATGCACAGCAGTATTCACAGGCATTAGTGACACAAATGACAGCAGAGCTAAGAGGGGATATGGCACATGGCTCATGACCGCTCGCGCATGGGCGCTTTATTTTGCCATTAAGGCTGTGGTTCGTTTCATTGATGATCGCACACACATTGCAGCCATGAGCTTTATGGTGTGATCTTGTCTGCCCAGCGATTTCTCACTCAGCCCGGCGAGAGATCTAGCCAGATAACGCTGATCCAGCAATGAATGAAGATAAGGACAGCGTCCCGCAGGATGCAGCTAGTGAAGAGCCTGAGACCGCTGCAGTGCAGCAGCAACAGCAGAAGCAGTCAGGTGACAGCAGCCCAGCAATGAATGGCCACGGCAGCAGCCCAGCAGGTTCGCCTGAGCATGAAGCCCGACAATCGGAAGGCAACGCAAACGGTGATGCAGCAGGTGACAAGCAGCAGTCTCCTGCACAACCTGCAGAAGCAGCAGACTCTGCAGACACCAGCACACAGAAGCAGAAACAGCAGCAGATGCAGGAGCAGGAAAAGGAGCAGGGTCCAGAAAGAGACAAGTCTCAACCCAAGTCCTCGTCCTTGAAGCGCGGCGATGGCAAGCGCAGCAGCAGGCAGCTCAAATCCAGCATACGCCAACGCAGCCGCAGCAGGGATGGCAGATCAGGCAAGCAGGAGGGGCAGCAGCAGCCAGGAAGACGTCGCAGCCGCAGCCGCAGCCCCAAGCGGCGAAGCAGCAAGGAGCGCAGCTCCCGGCAACGCAGCCCCACAGGACGCAGCAGCGGCAGAGCGCGACCCCGCAGCAGCAGTAGGGACAAACGCACCCGCCGGCGCAGCAGCAGCAGGGACGGACGGTCCCGCAAACGCAGCAGCAGCCGGGACCGCGAGCGACCAAAGCAGCAGCAGCAGCAACGCAGCAGGAGCAGGGACAAGGGGCGAGACAAACAGGGGTCAAGAAAGCGCAGCAGTAGTAGGGGCAAGAGCGGCCGTCAACGCAGCAGCAGCAGGGACCGGCAACGCAAGCGCAGCAGCAGCAGGGACAAGCAAAAGCAGCGCAGCAGCAGCAAGCGTAGGGATGGCGCCGGGGAGCGCGCGCGCAGCCGCAGTGCAGGCCGCACAGCGGGCAAGAGCAGCAGAGGCCGCAGCAAAAGCAGGAGCAGGAGCAGGGACCGCAAGCGGCGCAGCAGTAAGGATCGCAGTCCTACTGCTGGCAAGAGGGCTAGGGAGGAGGGTGATGCTGCTGGTGCTGCTGCTGGTACCACTGCAGGGGCAGACCCAGCAGCAGGAGTCTCAGCAGCTGCCTTGCAGCAGCAGGGCAGCGCTGCGCTGGCAGCAGCGGCATCAGCAGCAGCAGCGGCAGGTGCCGGACCCCACGGTCACACTCACGGTCACACTAAGAAGAAAGAGAGGTTCCAGGGCAACTGGCCAGCACTTGCCGCTGCTGCAGCAGCAATGGGTTGGGCTCCTGCGATGCTACTTGCCGGGGTCAACCCGATGACAGCAGTAACAGGGCTTCCCGCCACAAACGCCCCTCGCAACAGACCTCCCACCACACCCAGGGATACCCCAGCAGCAGCACAAGCATCCCTACAGACATCATTATCAGCAGCAGCGGCAGGGGAGAGTGTGTTTAGTCAGGAGCAGGAGCAGCCGCCGGTAGGGCAGCCGGAGCCAGCAGTACATACTCCGAAGTACCCCCACCCTTGCAGGATGTGGAAGCTTGGTCTGTGTCAGCACGGCAACAGCTGCTACTTTGTGCACGAGGGTCCAGCGGGGTCCCACCCTGCTGCTGCTGCTGCCGCAGCCGCCGCCGCTGCTGCTGCTGCTGATCCTGTGGCTGCAGCAGCGCCGGCGGCATATCCTGCAAGCTCCCCAAGCGGTGCGGCAGGTGTCGCGCACGCGCCGATGTTTGCAGCCCCGGCGCCGCTGGCGATCACGCAGGGCAACCGGGCGCTGCCGCACCCGTCGCTGCTATCCGCACACCACGATGCAGCGCTGTCAGCCGTGTCTATGGCTACTGCTATGGCTGGTAGGGCAGCAGGGCCTGCAGGTGCAGCAGCAGCAGCAGGGACAGCAGCAGGGGCAGCAGCAGGAGCTGCAGGAGATGCATCGGGTGTGGGTGTGGTAGCATCAGCACCAGGGGGAGTGGGGTCACTTGCTACTGCGCCAGGAGGGGTGCAGCTGGCGACGGCACCAGGGGGGGTGCCGGTGGCGACAGCGCCGGGGGCTGTTCCTCTTGCCAGTGTTCCAGGGGTGACGCTGGCTTCGGCACCAGGAGCAATGCCCGGTACGCACTGATTTTACTGCTTTGTCTGTTACCGCTACTGCTGCTGTTGCATCATCACTGCGACTGTTGCAGGTACTGGTACTGCTGCTGTTGTTGATGTTGCATGGTTGGACCGTAATCCATGAAACTCTGCCAAGTTGTGCTTGCTAAGCGTACCCTGCGTTTTGTTCTCCGCGCTTATCCCCTGTCCTTCCGACCAACTGACACATCCCTTGCCTCCTCGCAGGAGTGTTCATGTCAGCCCCGATTTCAGTCCCCCTGTCAGTCCCCGGCGTCGCAGCAGTGCACCAACAAGCAGTTGCAGCCTCCGCACCCGCAGCAGCAGCGGCAGCAGGGATACAATACCCAGCAGCAGCGCTGGCATCGGCCCCGGGCAGTAGCTCGAGCAGTGTGGGCAGCTTGGGGGGTGTTGCTGGCAGTGCTGCAGTGTTGAAGGCTGTGGGGGTGTTGGCGGGCAAGAGGGCGGAGGAGATGCCAGCGGAGTTGAGGATATCTGCTGCACGGGCAGAGAGGAAGAAGAAAACAGAGGTAGGGGGCAGTGCATGGTGTTGAAAGGGGGGTGGCATGGATGGATGCTGTTGAGCACTGGGCGTCAATTGATTGATTTATTTATTTATTGATTGATTGATTGATTGATTGATTGATTTATTTATTTATTTATTTATTTATTTATTATTTATTTATTTATTTATTTATTTATTTATTTATTTATTTATTTATTTATTTATTTATTGATTTATTGATGCTGTCCACACTGGATGAAGTGGGTAGACCCAATGGATGGACACATGTTCGGAGGAGACAGCCACAGTGTTGTGCAGTTGAATAGATGGTCTTCCTGTGCTTGTGTACTACTTAGTGACTGTGGGAGGTTTGATTGATGGGGTTGGATGAAATTATATTTATTACTTATATATTTATTACTTATATATTTATTACTTAGTGACTGTGGGAGGTTTGATTGATGGTTTTGGATGAAAGGAAGAGGAAGACTGAGGTGGTGGCAGTATGTTGTCTGATATGATGTGTTTTTTTTGGGGGAGGGGGGTGTCAATACGAATGTACATCTTGTACACTTGGGAAGGGGGTGTCAGGACTGGATACTGTCCTTGCTGGGCGGTGCTCGTCACACTGGTTGAACTGGGCAGACCAACAGCTTTCCAGTAGTAGCTATCTGATGTATACGCAGGTGTCATGAATCCATGACAGAGTCCAGTTATGTTTGTACAATCATGGAGTCTACAGTTGAAGTCATGTCTGTGCTGTGTGCAGGAGCGTCTGCGTCAGTTGGAGGAGCAGGATGACGATGCCTTGCTGGGCCTCTCACAGCCAGCAGCAGCACCTGTGGCAGCAGCAGCAGCAGCAGGTGCTGGCATGCCTGCTGCAGGAGCAGCAGGAGCAGCACGAGTGTCAGTGGAGAGCAGCTTGACTCCAGAGCAAGCCAAGGTGAGCAACATGAGCTGTGTGTGAACACATAAGTGGAATACTCGATCTATGCTTTGATTTGGAAATTGATTTTGATCTTGAATCTGACAGGTGGAAAGTGTCAGGTGGGCCAACCCCTGGCGGTTTCTACCCTGCCGATTCAACAGATGGAACCAACATGGGCATGTTGTGTTGTGTTGTGTAGGCAGCCTGTGCAACCTCAGCCCCACCTTTGACCCCCTCCTTGGCATCAACATGCACCCCATCAACCACACCTGGCACACTGTCCTGCTTGTCCTGCTTGCCTGCCTGCTTGTGCTGTTGTAATCTACAGCGCAAGTCTGCCCCCCCCCCCCCCTACCAAACATCAATGTCCACTACTCAAGTGCTCTGCCCGCACGCCTGTTTGCTGCCCTGTCACTTGTATTTTACCCGCAGCTTCAGTCAGCGCGAGCGGCGTACAGCACAATCCTGCAGGCACTCAGTGACCAAGACAAGCTGCTCAGTTGGTACCATGCCCGCTCAGCCGGCCTACCCCCCGCCGCCATTGCTGCCGCTGTGGCAGCCGCCGCCGGCAGCGATGCGGCAGCAATGCGGCGCGGCGGTGCTGCTGATGCGGATACTATCATTACTGCCAAGGTTGAGTGTATGGAGGAGAAACAGATGGTGATGCGGCAGTTGGTGGAGTTGGATGAGTCATTCATGCCCCCTGCTGACTACAAGGGCCCTACCCGCCAGCTGCTGATCGAGCAGGGGTTGATCAAACCGCCTCCAGCAGCAGCAGCAGCAGCAGTAGGAGCAGCAGCAGCACCAGCAGAGGACACTGCTGCAGCCGCCGCCGCTGCTGCTGCTGCTGCTGCTGCATGCAAGCCTGAGGGCGCGGCAGGACGAGAGGAGCCAGCAGCAGCAGCAGCGGCATCACCAGATGTCTCTGCGGCGGCTGCTGCTGTTGCTGCTGCTGATGCTGGTGATGAGGGTGATGGTGACAGCAATGCGGCACCAGCAGCAGCTGAAGCTGGCAGCAAGGCTGTCAAGCAGGAGGAGGAGCAGCAGCAGCAGCAGCAGCAGCTTGCCACAGCCCCTTCTCTGGATGCCGAGGCTACAGCAGCACCCAAGCAGCAGAAGCACGAAGGTGCAGCTGCAGCAGCAGAGGATCAACCACAGCAAGCACCAGCAGCAGCAGCAGCAGCAGCAGCAGCAGCGGCGGAGGACGACAGTGGTGGCAAAGAGGAGAAGAAGAAAAGCAGTGGTGTGGGCTTCATGCTCATTCGCAAGAACAACCTCATGCCACAGCGGAAGGCAGTGTTCAAGCCTGCCAAGATGGCTACTGCTGCTGCTGCTGATGGCGCTGCTGCTGCTGCTGCTGCTGCTGCTGGGCAGCCAGGGGAGGGTGTGGCAGCAGGGGGTGTGGAGGGAGGGCCCCCTCCCCTACCCAAGCGCACAGCAGATGGCCCTGCCTATGATTTCGAGGCAGGAGATGCCGGCGCCACCGGCCAACCTCCAGCAGCAGCAGCAGCAGCGCCGCCATCAGCAGCAGATGTGAAGCAAGCGATGGTGGCTGCTGCATCGGCAGCAGCAGCAGCAGCAGCTGCTGCTGCTGCAGGGGGCCCTCGGCCACCTGCTGCAGGGTTTGGGCCTACCCCACCTTGGCACAACCCCAGCAGCAGCAGCAGCAGCAGCTGGAGCAGCAGATCCTGCACATGATGCAGCAGCAGATGCAGCAGGGCCTGTTTCACCAGGGGTCCCTTCCGCATCCAGGGATGGGACCTGGCCCACCCGGCATACCTGGCCCACAACCGCCGCCGATGATGGGGCCCGGCTTCCCACCTCACCAGCAGCAGCAGCAGCAGCAGCCAGGGATGTTTGGGCCAGGGTTTGGTCAGCCCCCTCCCCAGGGTTTTGGGCCACCTCCCCAGGGACCTCCGTCCCAGGGGCTTCCCCCTGCTGGACCTGGCCCTGCTGCTGCTGGCCCACCAGCAGCTGCTGGTCCAGATGGAGTGAATGGGCCAGGTGATGCATCTGGGCCAGGTTCTGGTGATGACTCATCCAGTGAGGGCACCCCGCCCCCGCCTCCATCAGGAGATGAGGACGAAGAAGATGTGGAGGAGGTCGGCAGCAAGGGGCCAGCTGCACCCCACCGCCCCCGCCACCTCCCCCCCCCCACCTCAGCAGCAGCAACCGCAGCAGGTGCCGCAGCAGCAGCAGCAGCAGCAGGTGCCCGGGCCAGGTCCAGGTCCACATGGTGCCGGACCTCCACCGCCCGGCAGTATGCCTCTAATGCAGCAGCTGCCACAGCAGCAGCAGCAGCAGCAGCAGCAGCCACAGCAGCAGATGGGGATGCCTCCTGGGATGGGGGGCCCACCACCCCCTCCTTTCCAGCAGCAGCAGCAGCAGATGCAGCCTCCTCAGCAGCAGATGTGGCCGCCACCACAACAGCAGCAGCAGGGTCCGCCGCCCCCAGGCCCTTGGCAGCAGCAGCAGCAGCAGCAGCAGCCCATGCAGCAGCAGCAGCAGCATCAGCAGCACCCAGGTATGCCACCTGGCGGCCCACCACCCCCGTTCCCAGGGGGTCCGGGAGGTCCTCCCATGGGTCCCCCACCACCTTGGCTACAGCAGCAGCAGCAGCAGCAGCCGCCATGGGCTGGTGGTGGGCCAGGTGGTCCCGGAGGTATGGGCCAGGGGCCGCAACCACCACCAGGAATGGGTGGGCCAGGTGGACCTATGGGTTCCATGGGTGGCCCCAGACCAATGGGTGGGCCAGGTGGACCAGGTGGTCCAGGACCCATGGGTGGGCCAGGACCAATGGGCCAGGTCCCCTCACCCAGTGGGCCGGGTGGACCAATGCAGCAGGGCTTTGGTGGGCCAGCTGGGGCGCCGATGCTGTCCCCAGGGGGCCCAAGGGGGATGATGTCACCTGGGGGTCCCAGGGGCCCCATGGGCGGACCAGCCCAGGGTGCATTTGGGATGCCGACTGCACCACCACAGATGCAGTTCCCACCACAGCAGCAGCAGCAGCAGCAGCAGCAGCAGCAGCAGCAGCAGTTCCAGCCCCAGCAGCAGCAGCAGCAGCGGCCGCCTGGCGGCGGGCCGGTCAACCCTTATGCAGCACTGTATGGACAGCGTCGTTGACTTGGGTGCTGGCAGCAGTTGTGTTTGGGGCATGTGTGAGGTTCCTGCTGGCAGCGTTCTACATGGTTTCATTGTGTGATACCGTATGCCTGTTGCGCTGCGGCGTTGTCGGTCTGTGTCTGTTGCGGGCGTGTGTGGCTGTCCCAGTGTCTGTTCCGTTGTCGTCCATCGCCCGCCCACACCGCCACACACCTTTCCCGTGTTGAGTGCTGCGGGTGTAGACACAGGGGGTGTTTGTGCTAGCAAGGGACAGCCTCAGACATGCGGCATGATCTGGCACACATATCTGCATGTTGTTTGCTTTGACGTGTTTGCTTGGTATCCTGTGCATGTCTTGATGAGGCATTGTCGGTTTTCTTGCGCACCAGCTGTCCGATGGGACCACCCTTTGTTTTGCGCTCTCCGAAGGTGCACCAGGACTGTACGGGTGTCGCTGTTGTGCTGACTGAGTTGTGCTGGGGTCAGGTCTTGCACTGACAGCGTGACCAGTTTGAAGCCGGTGTTTGCTGGGCGCTGCATCACACTTTCTGCCAAGTTGCTGCTTGCCATTTGTGGCCGTCTGCGCTCCACATCTCGCCCAGTGAGGGGGCCTGCGGGATGTGAGTGTTGCTGCCGTGCCATGGTATGCTATGTTGGACAGTGGCTCATGCACGCCAGCCGGCAACCACATGGCAATATGGTGACGTCTGTCGCCGGTTGGGTCCTGACTGTCAACCCTGCCTGTCGAGATTCCATTCATCCATCCTGGTTGAGCAATGGTGCAGCGTGTTTGTGGTGCTAATTGGCTGGCGTGTCGTATGCTTGGTGAAAAGGTAACATCATTGAGAATCACACTGCTTTGGACGGTGCAGTTGGGCAGCGATGGGTGTTGTTGGCGGTGACACAGCAGTCTGGCTGCCAGACTCTGAGAGCTGTAGACGCAGCCTGCTCATGTGAACAGCAGGGAAGGGTGAAGGAGCAGGGAAGCTGAAAATGCGGCAACTTGCAGGCTTTCAGAGGAGAGAAGATTACTAATTGCTGACTAACAGTGTGACAGGGGTGACATGCTATGCTCAGCATGCTGTCAGTTGCAATGCAGAAAGTCCAGCCAGCCAGCGCAGTCAAGTGCAACACGTCTATGAATGGTTGGGCCTTCCATCAAGTTGATGGCTTGCTAGCACCGCTCAGCACTGCTGGGCATGGCGTGCTGGCCCGCATCTCCCTTGGAGCCGCTTTTGCTACGCTTTCTTTGAATGATATCGCACCTCAATCACTTTTCAACTGCTGTAGTTCCTTGTGGCTTCCGAGTGTGCTTCAAAGTCACCATGTGATCAGCAGTCTGCTCAACAGTGCAACTTCCCCACGTTGATAGCTCCCAATGGCTCCAAAGCCACAAGTCAATCCCTATAAGGCCAAGAGAGAGCCTGTGCGACTCAAGTGTGAAGTATGCGGCGTCAAGAAGGGCTGTGTGCCCTGTGCCAACCATCGCTGGTGCGCTGCTCCTACAGCAGCAGTAATCTGCCCAACACATGCATGTGTGGCCTTGGACTATCCACCCAGCTGATAGATACTCTGAATACAACAACTTGGTTAGTACGTGAGCTACATATGCTGTATGTTGCAGGTGCCAGCACGGCAGGTGCCCGTTGTGCTTCCCGACTGTGCTGCATCTAGACGACAGCAGGGAGGTCCAGCTGAAGATTTGGGACATGGCTTTCTACTGCGAGACGTGCTCCAAGATCGACGTATGTCCCGACACCAAGAAAAAGAAGCCTCCCAAAGCCCAAGAGACCCTGCAGCACAGTTTCAAGAGTGGGCAGTCTGCAGGTGAGGAGGTCAGCACAGCTGACCGCTGCTGTGCTATCAGCGCTGGTTGGCTGGCTGCAGGCACCTTTACTTGGTGGAACGCTGTTTGTGGATGCTGGTGGCGCTGCTGGTGGTGCTTTGGTCCGTGCGCATGGCTGTGCGTGTGTGGAGGGCTCCAGCACACTCCCCAGCACGCATTCCTTGTCAATGTGAAGCACAATGTGAACCCCATGTGTGCGCATACACCCTGTGCAGGACATGCACCTGTCAGCACCCGCCTCAACCCCTCGTCAGCACACTCTCACCTGTCCTGCATGTTTCCTGCATGTGTCCTGTTCTGCCTCCTGCATGGTGTGCCGGCTGCGCAGTCCGCTTGGACGGCTGCCCCGGCTTTTGGGTCACAAAGAACGGCAGGGTGCTGACCCAGGAGGAGCATGCAGCACTGGGGCAGCCGCAGCAGCCTCCGCAGCAGCCGCCACAGCAGCAACAGCAGCCGCCGAAGCAGCAGAAGCAGCAGCAGCGACCCCAGCCAGCACAGCAGCAACAGAAGCCCGCCTCAATTGGACAGCAGCAGAAGGCATCACCCTCTCAGCGGCCAGCAGCAGCAGCACCAGCCGCACAACCTGCACAAGGGACTCCGCAGCAGAAGCAGAAGCCGGGCGCACCACGGCAGCAGCAGCAGCAGCAACAAAAGCAAGCAACGCCGCAGCAGAAGTCGGCGGCAGCAGCACAGCCCCAGCCGCAGCAAAAAGCGGCAGCAGCAGCAGCACCACCAGGGCAGCAGCAGAAGGCAGCACCCGTCCAGCAGGCGCAGCAGCCTGCCCCTTCTCCCCAGCAGCAGCAGAAGCCTGCTGCAAAGCCGCAGCAGGCTCCTGCACAGCCCCAACAGCAGCAGCAGCCACGCCCAGCAGCCCCAGCACAGCAGCGACCAACCCAGCAGCAGCAGCAGCAGCCTCGGCCAGCAGCACAGCAACCACAGCAGCAACAGAAGCAGCCAGCAGCGCGTGCTACAGCGCCAGGAGGCGCAGCAGCAGCAGGTGCCGGGGCTCCCAGGGAGAAGCGTCCTGCAGAAGGCGGTGAGTCTTGGCATTATTCAGGGGGTGCCTGTCAGGCACCAGCCTTTCAAGCACTCCATGCATGGCAGGGATGCCCTGCATTCCCTGACTGCAGCCGGCCAGGGCTGTTCCTGCCGTCCCTGGTGCCAGCAGCAGAAGATGCACCTGTACGGTTGGTGTTCCATGTCGCATGCTGCATGCAAGCTGCTGTGTCCTGGCTGCCCTGCTATTTGCCTTAGTACAAGATGCGGGAAGCTTGCAGGGCTCACTGTGAAAGCTGCCTCCTGGCTAATCTGCGTGCTCCCTCCGCACACCATAGCATATCGTGCATGTTTTGCTGCTGCACATGTGTCAACCGCATGCAGGTGAGCCTGTCAAGAAGCGGCTGAAGACTACTGCAGCAGTAGCAGCTGCTGCTGGCGGCCCCAGCAGGCCTCCTGCAGCCCAGCAGCAGCAGCAGCAGCAGCAGCAGCAGCAGCAGCAGCAGCAGCAGCAGCAGCAGAAACGACCAAAGGCAGCAGCTGCAGCAGCAGCGGCTGGTGCTGATGAGAACAATGACGATGAGCTGGCAGACGACTCTGAGGACGGCCTTGGGCAGCTGGGACGTGTCCCGGAGGATGAGTCATCTGAAGAAGATGAGTCATCCTCCGACGATGATGATGAGGAGCAGCCAGCAGCAGCAGCGGCCGCACCGGCCAAGAAGCCAGCATTAGCAGCGCCAAGCAAGCACCATCCGAAGCCTCCTGACAAGCAGCAGGCAGCAGCAGCTGCTGCACGGGGTGAAGCTGCAGCCAGCAGACCAGCCCCAGCAGCAACCAAGGCGGCAGCAACTCCAGGCTCTGCTGCAAGCAAACCGGGTGCAAGCAAACCAGTTGGCACTCCAGCAGCAGCAGCCGCACCGGGGCAGCAGCAGCAACTGCCAAGCAAGCAGCGCAGCAGTGAAACACCGGCTGCGTCTCCTCACTCCGCTGCTGGTGCTGCTGCTGGGAAGAAGCCTGGAACAGCAGCAGTCGGCAAGCCACCGCCAGCAGCAGCTGGGCTGCCAGGTGCTGGAGCTTCAGCTGGCGGTTTCAATGCGGTCAAGGCAGCTGGAGCCAAGCGCAGCCGGTCACCTTCCCCACTCGCAGGAACAACAGCAGCAGCAGCTGCTGGCACCGCGGCTCGCAGCTTGAAGCGGCGCACACCCGACAGCGGGGAAAGGGACCTGTCCAGTGACGGGCTGCCAGTGGCGGAGCTGCGTTCACAGATGCGTGCCCAGGCGACAGGGGGCCAGGCGAGCAGGTTCAAACCAGTGGGTTCTGGCCAGCAGCAGCAGCAGCGCGAGGGCTTGCCGTCCAAACCCTCAGGTGGAGCAGCAGCAGGCACTTCAGCGGCAGACAAGCCGAAGCCAACCCAACAGCAGCAGCAACAGCAACAGCAAGCACCCAAGGCTTCTGCTGCGCTCAAAGGAGCAGCACCGACAGCAGCAGCAGCAGCAGCAGCAGCAGGAGGAGGGACTCCTGGCAAGCCCGAAGTCAGCAAGAAGACGCAGCAGGACCGAGCAGCTGCTGCTCCTGCAGCCACCACTGCTGCCACCACCCCTGCAGCACCCAAAGCAGCAGCAGCAGCAGCTCCTGGGAAGCCAGAGGTCAGCAAGAAGCAGCAGCAGGACAGGGCAGCTGCTGCTCCTGCAGCCACCACTGCTGCCCCCACCCCTGCAGCACCCAAAGCAGCAGCAGCAGCCGCAGCAGCAGCAGCAGCAGCTCCTGGTAAGCCAGAGTCCAGCAAGAAGGCGCAGCAAGACAGGGCAGCTGCTGCCGCTGCTGCCAGCACTGCTGCTGCTGCTGGTAAGGCGTATAAGGGGCCTGCAGCTGTTGCCAAGAGGCCCGCCCCTAGCCCGCCCTCTTCCTCAGAGGAGGAAGAGGAGGAGGGCTCAGATGAGGATCCAGTGCCTCAGGACCAAGGGGACTTCAGCAGTGGTGATATAGACAGGGATGAGGAGGAGAAAATCTTTGGGCCTATGGAGCCAGAGGCTGCTGCTGCTGCCGGAGAGCGGGCGCAAGCACCGCGGAAGCAGGGCCGAAAGCCGGGAGCAGCAGCAGTAGCAGCTAAGGCTGATGCCAACGGGCTGCCGGCAGCTGCTGCGGCTGGTGTGGGTACTGCTGCTGATGCAGCAACAGCAACAGCAGCAGCAGCAGCAGGAGGGGCTGGCAAGGCAAACAGGAAAACCTTCAACGTCATTTCTTTTTTTGACGCGTACAAGGTGGGCACAGATTGCAAGCGCACAGCATAAACATCAAACCTACTTGTGCCAGCCCCCTGAATGCCCTGCAGCATCATTGCACGGTCACGACATGCATGCAAGTTGAGCACATCAAGTGCAGCTGCTGACAGGAATGCGCAAGCAAGGGTCGCATATATCTAGGTCAACACGGGTGTATGTAATGGTATCTGTAGTGCAGCTCATGACACTTACACAAAACTACAGGTTTTCAATGCTTGCCCAATTGGGTCAACCTTTTTGCCGACAGGGTTGGATCGTACGTCGGCTGCTGTCAATGCTGCAGGACGGGCTGGGGGAATTCCCTACATCACCAACAGCTGCCGGCAGCTTGGCATCAGCTCATGCAGCCGCTCAGGCCGCAGCGCGTCAGCGTGAGGCAGCAGCCCGCCCTGGCAGTAGCCTGTGGCCCCTGAGGTGCCGGGCACAGGTGGTGGGGCCAAGCTTTGTCTTCGTGAGTGCTATGCAGATCTTGGCAGCGCTGTACACATATGTTAAACAGCGTGCAATTTTGCTTTTTGTATTTTTTGCTGTGGTGTGCGGGATCACTATGGTTTTGCAGCGTGCAGCGCGCAGCACTCTGTTGGCAGGCAGCTGCAGCCGATGCATCATCTCTCTCAATTTCCAATGGTCAGCAATGCTGTGTCTCTGACCGTTGGCATGTGGCCACTGTGGCACATCCCCTGGTGTGCCCTGCAAAACTTTGCCGTGCGCATCAAGAAGGGCCCCGGGCGCTCCTGTTCACTTCTACCGTCAGCAAGACTGTGTTTTTGACCGTTGGCATGTGGCCTTGCTGTGTCCCGCAGAACTTTGCCGTGCGCATCAAGGAAGGTCCCGACCGCTCCGGCGTGCAGGTGCCCCCCATGCTTGAGCAGATGCGGGGCGACGGCAAGCTCTCCTGCCAGTTCCAGGAGCGGCACGGCATGCTGTTGTCAATGGAGGCCGACGCCGGCACCGGGGCGCGGTTCGCGGTGGTCCCGGACGAGCCCGCGCCCATGGTGTTGTCCGAGGTTGCCCACGAGCCGCAGCTGCCAACGGTTGTGCGCCACATGATGGACAACAAGGCGTATCTGCGTGCGGAGGGCCGTGGCGGTGTGCTGTTTTTTGCGCCGGTGCTGAGGGAGAATGGGCACGCTGTGGACTACAGCCGACTGTGAGTGGCGCTCGGTGTCTGCTCGCTTTTACGTGGTTGGATGGGCTCTGTCACTGGCTGCTGCGAGGCTTGAGAATCTGTTTGCAAGATTTAACTTTCACGTCTTATGCCATAGGAAAAGAATTAGCTTTTTATTTTCAAAGAGTGACCTGCTGCCTGCTGCCTATCCCAGCCGCGCCTCAGCCTCTAGTGGACATAAATGGATAGAGGGTCTGACCTGCTCCTATTTGACACCCAGTTGCATGCGGACAGGCAGCTGCGAGGCTTGGTTACAGCAGCATCACCATCGATGGGTGGCACTCGCGGTGACCCATGCTGGTGTGCTGTACAGCTCCATCATAAATAAACAGAATGTTTTTTTGCACGATAATAGTTTGCTGACCAAGCGCGGGGGATCAGTGCGATTCTGCTCAGTTGTAGGCGGGATTTGAACAGCAACAACAGCAGCAGCCCACGCTGCTATTGTACGCTGAATGTAGACGTAACAGCTACTTGCAGGCACGTATGTGCTCATTCAAGAGTGCCTGCTCATGCCAGGTGCGGGATGCAGCTGGTTGTACCAGCTGTACCCCTGCATGCGCAGTGCCATGCTGCTGGAGCCAGCAAGGCTCAAACATCAGAGCAGCATGCATGCTGTTGAATAAATTCAGCACTTAACTATCAAACCTTGCGTCAAGGGCTCCTACTGCCTAGCAGCTGCACGCTTTCAGTGCACAGCCAGGCCACAGTGTGCTCAGTCGAAGACAACCCCAGGTGTAGCCGTGGTCACAGGTGCTGTGCTATTGCTGGTGTGACCCAAAAGGGCAGCCAGGGTGAGCTGGGGGAGAGGGCAACTCTTTCATGACCAACGGCCCTGGCGTCCACAATTGCACCAGTGGTGCACCAGGGACAGCATGCAACAGACCCCACTTTCAAATCTTGCCTCGCGCGCTAATTACCTTCCCCGTGCCGCTGGGCCACCGGTCTTTGCTGCTTATGAGGGAAGTTCCAAGTAAATCTCCAGGAGGCATACTACTGTGTGGGGGGTGGATGGGTGCTGTGATGGCCTGAACTGCCTGTTGACCCCGGCAGTTGGGTTTGCCTGATTGCGCTGTGTGTGGCCAGCCAGTGGGAATACGCCCCCCCTCCCCGGTAAAACCAATTATAACAAAGCCACTGCCTGTTGACATGCTGGCTGGCTGCTCTGCCCCTTGACTGACATGGACACGAATCATGCTGGGCTGCACCTGTGTCATGCTGTAACGTCACTTGCTGTGCTGTGCCGTGTGTTGCAGGTCATCTGCGGAGTGTGCCGCCCTGCCCACCCGTGTGTTACAGAACGAGCTGGGCCTGGTGATGTTCAAGGACCTGCAGCACAGCAGCGCCTCTGCAGAGTATGGGAGGCTGAACAAAAGCGAGCCGGTACGCACACATCCATCCTAGTTGGACTATGTAGGCATGCCTCATAGAATGCTTGCATGTGACTTGCATGTTCATAGTATGCTAGCTACACAAGTAATCCCTGTGCTATCACATGTTGAAGCGTCACCCTGCTGGCATGTGCCCAAGCTATGCCTCTGCACTTTGATGCACTTTTGTCATTCACAAATCAGTGATGCAGCGTGTCCAGGTAGTTGTGCCCAATTGACAGCCGCTCTATCCACGTTTACAACAGAATGTGCTGCATCAGTTGGGTGATTGTGCAGGTGCATCACGTGGCGTGTATGCTGATGCTACTCCCATCGCTCTGCATGATGGCACGCAAGGCTCTTTCTCTGCCACTGCTATTGCCTGCACCGACTGCTGTTGCCTGCTGCTACTTGCTGCCGCCGTCTGTGCAGAGTACCCCCACAGCAGGTACCCCCACAGCAGGTACCCCCACTGGCGAGAGGTCAATGTACGATGAGTCCTGGCTGTTTGACACCAATCTGGACCACTTTTACGATGGCATGATCATCAAGACCGTCATGGAAACTGGCAACCACCTGCGCATCGCCATGGCCATGAACAGAAGCCTGCAGCAGGACTTGAACGTGAACATGGACGACGGCTACATGGACGTCGACGGTCAGCAGCAGGGTCAGCAGCAGCAGCAGCAGCAGCAGCAGCAGCAGCGGCGGGTGCAGTTTGCCGTGCCGCCGGATCTGGGAGCTGGGATGGGGAGGGAGCTGCTTGGCCGGCCTGCGGACCCGCGGCTGTCACGTATGCCTGCCCGCCCTGCACCCGAGGCGGGGTGGGGTTCAGGCAGCTACCAGCCTGCATACTCTGTCTCCCCTGGTAGCCTTGGTGCGACCCCTCACTCAGAGACAGGCTCAGGCAGCGAGCTGCGGCAGCAGGACTCTTGGCAGCATCCACAGCAGGAGCAGGACGGGATGCAGGAGGGTACCCCCAGGTCTGGTCCGTCTCCTGCAACAGACGCGGCAGCAGCAGCGGCTGAAGCGTACCTGGGGTTGGAGCAGCAGCAGCAGCAGCAGCAGCAGCAGCTGCCGGGGCCCCCGCCTCCGGAGCTGAGTCCGTTGCAGGTAGTGCTGGCGGGGTACCAGCCGCAGTGGCCGCTGCTGCCGGGGCCTGAGCAGGTGCTGCAGGTGCTGCGCAGCCAGGGGCTGGCGGGGCTGACGATGTACCTCGACGAGGCAGCCTTTGCTGACCTGGCAGTGCCTGGCAAGGTAAGGATAGAGGTGGGCAGGAGATACGGATAGGACAGGGTGAGGGCAAGTAGCCCTTGTGTCATCAAACCAAGGCAGCACATGTGGCTTGAATATCAATTGGCCTGCGTTGGGCCGGCGTTGGGCGATGGCCTGCACCGTGCTGCTCTGCAGTGTGTGCGCTGTTGCAAGCCGTGACAGGACTGCTGTGCACCGTGGGTTGATGCATTTGCCTTCAGGAGCTCTGCATTTTCATGTGGAAGTGGCGTTTGTGCGCATACGTAAACGCATGCAGATCGCGTGCTGTCTTCATTTAGTATTTGCGAGACTTGAACATCCATGTGTTTGTTGTGTGTCATGCCCTGCCTGCCACAACCTACTACAGAGCTCCCCCACCCAGGACCTTGTGAACATCGCAAGGGAGCGTGGCGTGACGGTCTACGCGCCAGATGATCCCCAGCCGCTGCCGCCGCCGGGCTCGGTGCACGTGGTGCTGGTTTCGAAGCCTCACATGGACAAGTGAGCGTGGTCTCTGCTTGCGTCACGTACATCAATGCCACGTGTGTGGGTGCAACAACTTATGAGTTTCAAAATCCAGCCACCTGCTGTTGTGGACGAGGCGAAACACTATCCAAGAGCCTAAGTCACATTTGTGGGTGCTTGGTGTGCACATCCAGGAATTGTGGTGGCTTTTCTTGGGCGGTGCCTGACATCTCCTGCTCAGACCCCTGTGCTGTGCTGATGCCGGTGGCAGTGCTTGTGACAGTGGGCACGAGGGCAACAGGGGCAGCGCGTGACGTTGCCTGACAACCAAAACAGAACGACCCGCTAAGAATACCCAGATGCCGACTGCTCGGATGGCTTAGGTCATGCTGCCTGCCGTGTGTGCCCTCTGGTCCTTTTCCCCCAACTCTGCGGCATCCGTCAACGGCTGGTACGAGCTCTCGAGCCTCATAGGTACAGGTGTAATATTGATTGATGTTTGACTGTGTGACCGCATCGACGGACGTATGCGTACAGGTGCGGCCTGGACACTGATTACTCCAAGGCTCACCTTGCGGAGTACCTTGCATCCGGGGCGCTAGTGTTGCCTGAGAATTTCATCGTGGACCTCAAAAACCTGCCCACCTCGCTCGACAAGCTTTGTGAAGCGCTGGACCGCGGGGCGCTGGCTGGCGTCCTGGCCAAGCCGCTTTTCGCAACAGGTGAGGTTGTTGAGGATGGGGTGTGATGGGGTGAGTGGGAGCAGGTGGGTGGGTGCTGACGCCGTGTGTGCGGAATGCCTCCCCCCCGCTGCCTCATCTCTTGCCGTTGCCTCCACTCGCACCTGTCATGCGTGTAGGTGTGGTGCTGCTGCTGGAAGCAGCCTGCTGCTGACCACCCCTGCTTCTGTACGTACAGAATGTATGCATGACACGGTGACAGTGCATGTGCCACTACCCAGCACCCGTCATCTCTTGTTGCTGCCTCCACTCTGACATGCCGTGCGTGCAGGTGTGGTGCTGCTGCTGGGCGTCAGCCTGCTGCTGACCACCCCACTGCTCATGACATCAATCTATGTGCTGATACTGCAATGTGTTGCCACTATCGTGCTGATACTGCAATGTGTTGCCACTACCACTCACCCCTCATCTTTTGCCGCTACCTCCACTCCCACGTATCTTGACAAAATGTAATTGTGACTGTGCCATGATTGAACGGGCAATGTTCTGTGTAACATCCAACATCAAATTACTGATTGCAGGTGTGGTGCTGCTGTTGGACGTCACCCTGCTGCTGACCACCCCCGCTGCTGCCGTCCACGCCCTGCTTGAGCAGCTGCATAGCCTCAAGCATCTCATGAGGGAGGGGGCCCAGGTCATGGCCTACGCACAGCCCAACCACCTGGCAGCGGCTGCTGACCACCACCTGGGTGATTCACACAGGCACAACGAGTACAGGCAGCTGCTGTCCGGGAACAGCTTTCCAGAGCTGTGTGTCACCCTCAAACAGCAGGCTCTGTTGTCGTCAAAGACGGAACCCAAGGGTACCCACCTGCTCAGGAGCGCATACAAGGTAAGCAGGGTTTTGAAACATTAGGGGGGCACACTCTGCTTGTGAGGCTTCGTAACCTGGGTTTGCGGGCGCCAACATGAATGCAGCACATTTGATCTTGAGCCTCATGAGCACGAGGCTTGCTGGCTAGCGGCGAGGTTGGGGCCCTGTCCCCAATTACTGTACTGTACTGTACGGATCATGGCCCCTGCCGCAAAGGTTGACAAGGCAGTGCAGTGCATGTTGGTTTGCAAGTTCTATGCTGCACATGTTGAAGTGCATGCCCAGGACAGCTTTCAAACTTTGCCTCTGTGACCGCTGGGGACTCCTCTGAAAACAATTGCATCGTGGAGCCATATCTGAAGCTGATCCTCAATGCTGCTGTCCCAATGGTCGCCTTCCCAGGTTGCCTACCATTTCAACAAGCCGCTGCAGTGTGACCGCGAGCACACACTACCTCTGCGCTTCACGGTGCTTGTCGCCGCTGACCCCGATTCCCCGCAGCTGACAGACGAGCAGCGGCAGTCGGTGCGGGAGCTGCTCAACAACGATGACGGCAACCACAAGACGGTCATCGGTGCGACGCTGACGCAGGCGCATCGCTTGCTGGCCGCCATCAAGGCAGAGCTGGGTGGGTAGGGCAATCGCGGCGGTTGCAACTAGTTGGTGGGTTGGGTTGTCGGTTAGGGGGCAGCTGCAAACAGGCAGGCGGAAGCACAGGAAGCTAGGCAGGAGTTCTGGCAGTGGGGGCTGCGGTTTTGTCAGGAGGGACGTTTGGCAGGTTCGTTGCAAGGCCCCCACTCCCATTGCAAATGGGCTGCCCACAGATGGAAAGCGCAGGGTGTGATGTTGCCGGGATTACGGACATTGTGAGCATCACTTGCTGGCTGCCATCAAGGGAGAGCTGGGTGGCTAGGGCATTTTTGTGCCCTAGCCAATGCCACTGGGCTACCGGGCTGTTGGTGGGCTGACTGGTAGATTGAGGTGCAGCTGCATGTAGTGGGTTACAGCACAGCAAGTCGGGCAGAGACCCTGCGGGTTTGTTGACAGTCAGAGCAACGTCTGGCAGGGTGGGTGCGATGGGCTCGGGGGTAAAGCCTGATTGAGGTGCTCACAGATTGGTGCGCAGGATGTGATGCCGGGACTGGGGGCATGTTGGTGATTTTGGATGGATGGTGTGATCCACAGATGTGCTTGCCAAATTGGGTAGAAGCACTTTGTGGCTGTGTGGGGTTCGTGTTTTTGGGGGCGGGGTGGGATGGGGTGCAGGCTATAGCGAGCATAGCTTGCATTGTGTACAGCTTTGCCTCCTCACACAACTATTTGGTTTGTTTGAGCGGGAGGTGATTTACCAGACAGTGGTTATGCAAGGATTGTGCAGTGACGTTTGTTGTGGGTCTGTTGTGCAGCGTAGACAGACTTGATGCAGTGTTGGGTGAGACGCTGTGTACAAACCTTGTCCCGTCCTCGTGGCCAACTCGACAGCAAAGTTGTGGGCAACTCACTGACCTGCTAGGTGCCTTGTGGCATATATTGCAGTGGTTTGTCCACAGGGTGCATGCTGTTTGCACTGCCAGCCCGTGACTCCATGACCAGTGACCTGTGGTGCAATGGCCATGCCATGGCTGATTAGGCTGGTGTCAGCCGTCCCACTGCCTTGTGTTCTGCGCATGTTGAGTGGTGAATGAACCTTGCTTGATGTATCGCAAGGAAGTGGCGTTGGCATATGAAGATCGTGTCAGTGTAGAGAAAGGTGGAGCTGCCAAAGTGTCATGCTGAGCTACGGTGCAACTTTGAGAGACACGACCACCAATTCTGCCTACACACGATGTGGGCATCACATGAACACCAACAGCTGCCGCCGACAATGAAACATCGCCCAAAATCTCCCTCCATGTCTTCTGCCAGGGCTGTTATGCAGCAGCTTGACAACTGGTGCTGAAGTTTCAATCCACAAATCCACTACAGTTACAGTAACTGGCTCAGCAAAACAGCAAGCCACAAGGCAGGGGGACCACTCCTGGCAGGATATAATCCAGGCACCTCCAAAACAACCTCAAAGGCATGAAGCAGAACATCTACGAACGCAACGCGACATAGACATCTTGGATAAAAATCATAACGAATCAAAAGCAAGATCATGCATCCGCAAACTCTGCCTCCACCAGCTGGTCGCACAGCACATCACAAAAGCCCTCCAGCTCCTCCGCCTCAGCCCCCACCAACTCATCCAGCAGCAAGTCTGCTACAGCTTCCACCACCTGCTGCGGCTGTAGCACAGCCCTGCGGCTGCTGCTGCCGCCGTCACCCCGGGTCCCGGAACCCTTGTGTGGGCCTGAACCTGGCCCAAAACCTGGCCCAAGGTGGTGGTTGCCAGACCCCAACTCGTGCAGGGTGCCGTCTAGGCGGGCCTGGTGGCGCAGGAACTTCTGCCTAGAGGCCTTGATGGACTGAATGGCTGACTCACTCAACAGACACGCATCTTGCTGCTGCTGCTGCTGGGCGTCGTGCTGCTGCAGCGGCGCTTCTGTCGGCTGCGCCAGCAGTACTGCCTGCTGCTCTGCTGGGACTAGCTCGGTGTCTGGGGTGCCACTGCAGGGCTGTGCATCAGCATCTGTTGACAGGCACATCCCCTGCAGGCCATCAGGTACCAGTGCAGCATGTGTCAATAAGGTCGTTCGTCATACACGTTGTTGCTTGGTGGGGCTACTGCCTGGCATCACCAGTGAATCAGCCACTCATGGAGCATGGCGGCAATCGGATGCAGCCATGCAGTCTGTAAATGTTCAAACAGACATCCACTCTGCCTAGCGCAACCCTACATCAAGTCTGCCCAGCGCAACCCTACAACTACACGCTTTTCACAGCTGCCAGATGATGGCTTGCTATGGCAAGGCATCTGCATATGTGGGGTTCAAGCCACTGGCAAGCTAGGATGCTATCGTTGATGGTTTGCGCCTGCTGCCAGGTGAACACATGGCCTAGCTCAAACCCTGATGCCTCGCAGCACAAGGTCAGCAGTGTCCATTGCACCTGGCTATTTGTCTGCATGGAAGAATCGTTACGGAGCTGCCGTCACGCACCTCTTGGTGGTCACCTGAAGATCCAGCACCGCCTGCAGCCCCTGCAACAGCTGCAGCCCTGCCCTCTCCACCAGTATTGCCTCCCTCTTTGCTGCTGCTCCTGCTGCTCCCACTCCCAAACCATCTGTCATGGATCTCCTGCTCCTGCCTCTCAACCCGCTCTAGTGCAGCTAGCAGGCTGCTCAAGGCAGCTTGGTCCTGCAGCTGCATAGCATCTCCAGACTGCTCTGCAGCACTGGCCGTGTGTACTGCTGCTTGCGCTGCCGGCATCGCTGGATGCTGCTGCTGGTACTGCTGCTGTGTCATGTGCTGCTCCAGCCTCCTGACAGCCTCCAGGGCCTGCGAAGATGCCTCCTCTACTCGAGCCAGCCTGAGCAGTACAGGGACAGTACAGGGGCATAGCAGGTGGGCGTGTGACGAGTATGGAACTGCTGGCTGCCGGCCCGTGCATCAGCGCGGTGGAGATTGATCCCAAATTGCTGGCACGCACGTGGCCAAGCAGCGGGGCTGTGACCCCGCGCAAACAGCTGTCACAGCAAACAAGGCAGACAGGGTGCCTGACAGTTGTTGGGTGTGGACGAGGGCAGCACACTCATATACTAGGTTGTTGTTGCGTTCATGATCCCAAGAGGCATGAAGTCATAGACAACTGGCATCCAGGAACCAGCGCAGCTGCACAGCAGGCCGCGAGGAGGCAGACAGGTTGTGGTGGGTGAGCGGCAGGCGCTCCAACATACCTTGTGTGCTCCAGTGCGTGCCCCTCTGACTGCCAAGCTCCAAATGTCACGTCCAGCATCTCCTCATGACTATAACCTTGCTGCTGCTGCTGCTGCTGCTGCTGCTGCTGCTGCTGCTTGAGGCCGCCATCCACCCTCCAGCGGCTGCCGTACAGCACACTGGCCAAGTTCTGCTTGCCGCTGCGGCTGCTGCCCTTGCCCTTGCCGCGCCGCCCTGCTGCTGACTTGGACTGTGCGCCCCTGCCTGCGTGCTGCGGTGCTTTGCGGCGCGGTGGCTGGGCTGTGGCAGCAGCTGCCTGGCTGGTCTGGGGCCGTGCTGGGCCTGCATGATTGACAGCAGCGCAGATTTGATTGGGCCAGGATCCCCTGCCTTTTCCCAAATGCTTGTGTTGCAATCCAACGCATGCCACAAAACACAAACAGCTGCGATTACTGCATCCAGCAGCTAAGCTTTCTGCCCGTTTCAATTGCAGGTGTGCTGGGAAGTTCATCTTTCAAATAATACACGTGTTTGGTCATGCATGTGTGCCGCATGTGCGGGCAGTTTCAGGGGCAGGAAGGCTTGGCAGCTGTGCGGCGCAGCACGCTTCCCCAAGGGATGAGTGACAGCACAACCTCAGCCCCAACCCGTGCACCAATCAGCTCTGCAGAGCAGCCAGCTGAACAGCAGCCTCCCCCACGGGATGAGTGATAAACTTACTCAACAACAAACAGAGCCTCACCTACCACGGTGAACCTTGTTTACAACCCATGTTGTCAGCCAGTACCACTCAAGCAGCAGCCAGGCCACAAGCATACTCCTGTGCAACACATAACAGCCCCCCTCCCCCGCGGGTAAAACTTGTTCAGAACTCCTGTTGCCAGCACCCCTCCAGCAGCAGCCAGGCCACAAGCATACAAAATTACATTCGTTGACCAACGCCCCCCATACAGCAGCAGTAGCCCAAACAAAGACCTACCTTGTGGTGGACTGCTGGGTGGTGCATTCCACACATCCGCTGCTCCACCCTTCTTCACCCTCACCAGGCGAGTTGGTGGTGACAGCTCAACCTTGGCATGAAACAATCGACAAACCCCCCACCCCCCACCCCACCCCCCTACGTATCAGTTTCGTTGACCGACACCCCTCATGCAATAGCCAAGACACAGGCATACCTTGTGGCGGACTGCTAGGCGGTGCGTTCCACACATCCGCTGCGCCACCCTTCTTCACCCGCAGCAGGCGAGCTGGCGGGGGCACATACACCTCTGACTGCCAGCCGGGCTTGCTGCCGACCCCCTCTTGCCCACCCTCCTGCTGCTGCTGCCGCCGCTGCTCCTCCTGCTCCTGCTGTACCTTCCTGCGCTGCAGGACCAACTGCTGTGCCTTGCTTAGCTGCGGCGTCCTCTGCCCCCCTTGCTGCTGCTGCTGCTGCAGGAGGGTGACCAGGGATGCAGCAGCTGCTTGTGACTGCTTTGCTGGGGTGGCGATCTGCTGCTGCTCTGATGTGGCTGACTGTAAGCCCTTCAAGCCAGCCACTAGACCTGCTAGGCCGCCTGGCAGGGGTCCCACTGCTCCCTGGGCTAGCAGCTGCCGCAGGACCGATTTCAGCTGCTGGCGCCTGTCAGCAGCAGCAGCAGCACTGGCAGGTGGGCTGACAGTGTCACCAGCAGCAGCTGGGCTGACAGGCAATGAGCTGGCAGTAGCAACAGCAGGAGTGCCTTGATTCGATTGCTGCTGCTTGCCTGCCGCTTGCTGCTGCTGGTCTGGTGTGAGTTGCTTCTGCTGTTGCCTGGCAGCCCCAGCAATTCTGATGAACTCTGGAGCTGATGGAGTTGCAGCTGCGGCACCTGCAGGACAACAAACAAAGCAGGCAATTGCAAGGACACAAGTCAGCTTGTACACCTTTGAAGGCGGTGTCAGGAGCATTGGATCTGTGATGTGGATCTGCGCTGCAGCACAGCTGGAACAGGAATGGAACTTGTGATCATTGGCGCATCATGGGTTGCAGCTTGCCTGTAGCACCCTCAAGGTTTGGTTTCAGCAGTAAACCTGGCTAGGGCTACCTCCAAGGTACGAAGAATTCCCAGAAAAGGGGGCATGACAGCACAGAGGAAGCATCATGCAGCGGCAGTTCCGCCTCCCCATCCAACTTTATGAATAGAAGTATGCTCAGGGGCAAGATGGTCCCGGGGTGCGCACCTGGCTTGGTAGTGCTGCCAGGCTGTTGCTGCTGCAGCAGTGTCTTGACCAGCCAGGAGTCTTTGATCTGGCTGTGCATCAGCTGGCCAGGGCTGTTCACTGTAGCCGCCGCACCTGTGGCACCTGCCACAGTCTGCTGCTGTAACCGCTGCTGCTGCTGTGCACCTGCTGCAGTGCCAGCGGTGGTAGCTGCTGCAGCTGCTAGTGCTGGTGCTTGCAGCGCATGCACGGCTGTTGGTGCGGCTGGCAGTAATGGGTCAGTTGGCTGCGCAGCTGTGCCTGATTGTTGCAGCACTGCAGCCAACAGGCCCTGCATGCATGACACACACACCAAAACAACAGCCATCCTGTTGGTTGCAGGAAGTCCTGTCCAGCATGGTGTGCACCAAGAGCATGGGGAAGAATTGCTCCCCCCCCCCCCCCCCCCCCCGTGCGACACAATCTCCAGACCAGCTGGAACCAGCCCAGTATCCGATGCTTTTGATACAGCATCAACCTGCTGCACACCATGCTGTGATGCCAGCAGTGATGAAACCACAACAACCTACACCCACAAGGCCAAAACCCCATGCATCTCACCTGGTGCTGTGACAGCTGTGCCTGCTGCTGCTGCATAGCCTGCTGCAGCAGCTGGTTCTGTTCAACAACCCCCTGCGTCAGCCGGACCACCTGCTGCAGCTGCTCCTGTGCTGCCGGCGGCAGCTGCTGCTGCTGCTCACCACCCGCCAGGCAAGCAGCAGCATCAGGGCCAAGACCCAGGTCCAGCTGCTGCCGTGCAACTGCTGCTGCTGTAGTGAGCCCCTGCTCTCGCGCTGCTGCTGCATGCATATTTGGGATAACTCTGCTGGCTTGCAGGGCGGTGCCGAGCCGTGCTGCTGCTACCCACTGGGGCTGGGGTCCTGGTGGCGGGCCCTGGCAAGGCTGGCCTGGGAGGGCTTGACCATGGGGCGGCAGGACCTGCACGGTGGAGAGCACAGTGTGAACCCATTGATGAGTGTTCCATGCCTATGAGCCTTGCTTGGCTGTTGAGAGGGCGATCAGGTGAGGCCCTGACTTAGTAAAGTGGTGGGAGGAAGAGCCTGCATTGCAGTGCAGAGCCTCATCTATAGCGGGGGTCCTGCAACATAGCTCTTGTTGACGTGGGATGCTCTGGTGACAGAGGGGTTGCTGCAGTGCAGGTCTGGCAAGATTGCTGCTTGCGTTGGTCCTAGTAGATGCACCTACGTAGGCTATGCTGTACAGGTTGCCTCCAGATGCTGCGGCAACACATGCCCTCAGTCATGCATGTTACAAGCTTCACATACCGCCCACCCTTCTGAACACCCACCCACCCACTCACCCACCCACCCACAGTAGGTTGCACATGGGCAAGATCACATGGTGAGGCCAGTACTGTCCCTGAGTCATACCTGCTTCTGAGCAGCGCTGGCGCCACCGCTGTGCAACCTCAGTAAGCTGGGTCTCTGTGGTTCAGTTGGCTGCGGAGTGTTGGTGACATCTTGGGCCTGCATAGCAACAAACATGAACACAGCCTGTTGAGTGGAGCTTCGTTTGTTGTCAACAGCTGTCACAGTGGCTTGATCCATTTGACCGCTTGGGCAAGTCCACCATGTGCCTGCTGGGGTCGGCGTGCTTACCTGCCAACCGGTTTCCTGCAGTGGTGCTGCCTGCAGGCTGTCGCCATCAACTGCACTGCTGCGCCTGCTGTTGCCGGCTGACCTGCTGACGGGAAGGCGTGCTGGGGTCTTGCTGGGGGTGCGCAAGCTCACGGAAGGGCGTATCGGCGTTCTGTGCTGCTGCTGTTCAGGTTGAAGTTGCTGCTGATGAGGATGCTGCACTGAACCCAGCACCCTCTGCTGTGCCACTGCACGGTTGCTGCTGTGCTTTGATGCAGCTCGCTGCAGCCTTGCTTTGATCCATTGCTGATAATCAACATCAGCTGCATGGATGTTTGGGCATTTGGCAGGGGCAAGGGCATGTTTGTGTGCTGTTGTTGCACTGCATATGCATGCATGCAGAGCTCTCAAGGAGACTGTGAGGCATACTTCAGTAAGTTCTTAGTGAGGTTGACGGGCTACACGTACCGTTGGTGGCCTTCAACAGCTCATACTCCCTGCTGAGGGTGGCCAACAGCGCTTTGTCAGCCAACACAGCTGCAATGTCCATGATGCATCTACAGGTGACAGCTGAGCTTGAAACTCAACGATATAGCAGCGACAACTGAAGGAAGACAACAACGTACCTTCTGCCCTCTAGACGGCTGAATTATTCAATTCAAACTTGGATCAGGTTTATGGTCCTTGATGTCCGTGATCGGCTGCCAGGGTTGGCACTCCGTTGGCTAAGGGTTGCCTTTGACGTGTGTGCATCCTTATGCCCACTCCTTCCGACCTCCTTGGGTTTGATCTGCACCACCCTGCCTGCTGCCACAGAACACTGCTTCAAGTGCAGTTTGCTGGTGGTCCAGGAGCATATAAAAGCTCAGTAAAGTCTGAATGGACTGTGCCATCTGCCTCAACCACATACAGCGGCAGCAGGAGGCGTACTTGTATCCTTGCACCCACTTCTTCTGCTTCAAGGTAAAGTGCGTGTCAGGGACAAGGCAAGGGATGGAGCAGTCAAACCCTGCAACAGATGGGGCACTCTACTGGAAAGACTGTGTCTGACATATGCAGTGCATTCAAGAGTGGACAGAGCGCCAGCGACAACATGATGCAGATGAGGACTGCCCCCCTGGCCAGCGATGCCAATATGCCTGCCCCTTGTGCAAAGCACCTTACACATACATTGTGTATGAGTGCATTGGATCGTCTTGCCGGTGAGGGATGCAAGCAGCTTTGCAGCAGCATGCCATGCCAGCCTACCTTTTTTCCTCGCTGAAAGCTAGTCCACTGGTGATGCAACCTGCAACACTGATCATCCCTCTCTGTCGCCCAGCATATGAGGGGTAGATGTTTCACTCCCAGGGCAGGAAGCTGCTGAATTGGATGTGCTCTGGCCCTGGCATTGAGGGTGTTGTGAACACACCACATCGTAGTCAACCGCAATCCAACGCACCCAACAGCCTGCACACACTGCCACCAGTTTTGAGCAGGACCTCCTGCAAGCACCTGCAGCCTCTGTCATGTGCTAACGTTCTGCGTGTGCATTTGCAGCCTCATCCCCACATGCGGCCAGCCCAAGACAATGAGCGCCATGCCGCTGTCAGTCGACCAGAGCCGCAGGAGAGCGCTGTATGTCACACCAGCACAACTTACACCTACCCGCCCGGTGCGCATGTTGAACGTAGCGCTTGCATTGGTTGCAGGTGTCAGGGAAAACGCTCACCATGGGGACTGGGGCTGTTTGGTGTTGCTAGTGCTGGTTGATCATGCTGCAGAGTGAGCTGGCGCAGCCTGCTTCAGGCTAGCAGCTGCCTGCCAAAGTGCTGCAGAAATGCATACATGTCAGGCAGCTCTTACACACAGCATGGTGCATTGTTCCCGCACTCAGTGCTCAGCATGGCATGCTTGGTTGGGCCGCATCTCATTGTTGAGCCGCTACGTGTCTGTCATTTGCAGGTGCCTGTCGCCAAGCGCCCCAGGCCGCCAACTGATGCAGAAACGAAAAAGTTCATTCATAGAGAGCTGCAGGTAAGCCAAGGGGCTGTGTATAGGTGCATATTGAGGCCTGTGCTAGCTGCAGTGGGGGCCTGGTCAGCTTATCAACCAATGCCTCATGATGTGGTTGCAAACAGCACTCAGCAACCCTGCCTGCCATGTCAACGGGGCAGGCTTTCTTGACACTTCAGCTGTGGCATGTTGCCTGACTTGAATGGCTGTCAGCAGTAGCCGTTGTACTGAGCATGTAACAATCACACTCACCATGAAGATCGGCCTGACACTTCCGGGTGCGTTGGTGTGTGCGTGTTTGTGTATGTTGCTTCATGCTGCTGCCAGGCAGTGCTGTTGACGGAAGATGTGGATATCATCGTTCAGCACCTGACAGGCGTGCTGCAAAGCCTTGCCAAGAATCAGCAGGGCTCTACAAGACCCAAGGCCAGCAGCTTTGAAGGCAGTGCTTTGTATGGGGATAAGGCGGTGAGTGGGGCAAGGGATGGGTGGTGTGCGGGGGACAGTGAACACCTGTCAATAGCCGCCATATGGCCAGCTGTTGACACCCCACGAGTGCTTTAGCTGGCATGAAGTCAATTGCATCCCCCTGTAGTGTACTGCCTGTGCTGTCTGCTTGACGGGAAGGAGCTGCTGTGAATACAGCAGTGCTTACTGTCACATCGTATGCCACTGTGTACTGTTGAGCTGCAAGCTGAAGCTGCCTCTCTCCATAGTTGACGTTGGCTGAGGGCACACTGCGCTGTTGTGTTGCAGGTTTTCCTTGTGCAAGTGTCCAGGGCGCTCAGTGGTTTTGCAGGGCAGCACAGCGAGGGGTGTGCTCAGCAATTGTGGCTGTTTTTGCACTCAGGGCTGACAGTCTCAGCTTTCGACAGGCTGGTGTTTGGATCAGCGAGTGAGGATGACCCAGAAGGTGGCCAGCAAAGCGAGCAAGATGCTCAGCCAGCAGATGAGGGGCAGACCACAGTCCCTGATTGGTGACTGATTACACTGAGCAGGGGGTGTTGTAATGTTTGTAGCTGGGTCCGTACGATGGACATGGTGGGGATGGGATGGAAGTTGAGGTGTACGCTGATGCTTGAGCGCCCTGGAGTTGTGATCTGTAGATCTAGACTGGTCGACAGTGCCGTACGATGGACATGGTGGGGATGGGATGGAAGTTGAGGTGCACGCTGAGCGGGCCAAATGGTGTTGAACAGCTTAACATCAGATGTGACGTATGCGAAAATGCCAGCTGACGGTCCCTACCCAAGGATGTTCTCAACAAAAACCTTGTGCCCAAACGCACACAACAGGGTCTGTACTGCAGCAATCTCTGTCAGAAGCTGTTTTACATCTGTGTTAATCGTCAGAGCTGGAGCTCAGCTGCACGAGAACGCGGCATCACGCACACAGCACGTCTTGGCACACCAATTGGCACGCTCAGACTCTGAGAGGCGCGATGGCAGCACGGTGGGTGCATGGTTGGTGATGCTACACCCGTCATGAAGTAGCAGCGGCGCCAGTAGATGCGGCAACATCTTTGGATTGATCATTTTTCAAGAGATCTGGGACCTGCAAAGCCGTGGTTGTTGCGAGACCTGCTGCCTCGTCTTGTTGATGCATTTATCTTAGAAGGAGTTGTTATTAATGCCCATTACTGCCTGTTGGCGCTGACTGCTGCTGCAGGTTCCTCCAGCCTTGCAGAGTACCTCCAACAACAGCAGCAGCAGCAGCAGCAGCAGCAGCAGCAGCAGCAGCAGCGCAGCTCCCAGAGCTCCCAGAGGCAGCAGTAGCCTGCATCATGCTGCACATACCACTGAGACAGCGCCTCAGGTGCTGTGCGTTGGTGTGCCGTGCATGGGCAGCAGCTGCAGCAGCAGCACCAGCTGATGTGGAGGTGACGCTCAGAAGCAGGGAGCACTGCCAGCAGCTGCAGCATTGGCTGGCCAAGCACGGGGCTGTGGTAGTAGGGCTGCGCGTCCAAGACTATGGCTCGTACTACCAAGGGTCGCGCGGGCTGCAGCTGCCTGTCCAGCAACTCCCAGGGCTGCGCAGCTTGGACATCAGCACACCCAGCGTCCAGCTAGCAACTGGGGTCACCACGCGCAGCAGCACTAGGAGGACTAGGGGATCCTTGCTCACAGGCCCAAGCAGCAGCAACGCAGCAGGCAGCATTGGCAGGACTGCTGCTGCTGCTGTCCTGCCGCAGCTGCGACAGCTGGACCTGTGGGCGTGCGAGTTGACTGTGACATTGCTGTCACAGCTCCTGAGCGCACCCGCACTGTCTAAGTTGCGTTGGGGTTTCGTCAGGCTCTGTGACGACAGTGACAAGCAGACACGGCAGCTTACAGAGGGGCAGGCATATTCCGCGCTGTGGCCGCGGCTGCAGCTGCTGCCCCAGCTCTCAGATGTGTCGCTGAGTATGGACAGCATGGCAGCAGCAAGCGTGGCAACCCTTAGCAACCTGCGACACCTGACGCGGTTGTGCTGGGACATGAGGGAAGACTGGCCAGAGGAGGATGATTCAGGACCAAGAGCGGTCTTGGACGCACTGCAGCACCTTACGGAGCTCAGGGACCTGTGGGTGCAAGGCATACACATACACTTTATCGGCGATTATGCTGAGGAGCATGGGGGCAGCTACCAGTGCTTCTCAGCCCTGACAGCATCCACGCAGCTCACAGCTCTTCGCCTGATAGACTGCTGCGGCGATCAGCTGGTGCCCCAGGAAGCCTTTGAACACATCTTCCCTCCAGGGCGCGTTCTCCCACACCTCAAGGTGCTGATGCTCAAAGGGCTTCCATACCACTGCCAGCCCTGTGTGGAGGCAGCACAGGTTGCTATGATCGCGGCCAGCTGCCCTGCGCTGCAGGAGCTGACGCTGTTGGGTGTGACTCCTGGGGGCTTTGACGTCAGCTGCCTGGCGCAGCTGCCGTCTGGTGTGACGAGGGTGGAGGGCCATCGCTGGAGCCGGCCTGGCTTATGAGCTGGTGGGCTTGTGGGCGGCTTGTCATGGCAAGGTGAGCACATTGTGTGAGATATATGCTGAAGCTGGTGTGCTTTTGCTTTCATGTTTACTGGCGCATGTGCTGTGCGGCTTAGTAGGCTGCTCCTTGCTCATAAATTGTGAGCGTGGAATGGCAGCATGTGCAGGCTGCTGTCGCACCCTCGCAGCATGTGCTCATGAGCACAAACACAGCCCCCTTTGTAACCGGTGCATGTTGTCTTTGTCGACAGGAAGGAGCGGCTTTGCACGGTGCATGGCATACAACACCTACTACATGTATATCTTGCCCAAGCCGCTGCACAGGAGAAATTGCTCAATTGGCTGCGAGCTGCTACCTGTAGACCTTCTTGATTGTCCCTGCTCGTTTGTCCCTGCCCCACTGTCTGTAATGAACACTGCAGGAGCTTGAAGGCACAGAGGGAGTGCAAGTGCCATGCTGGCAGCAGCTACAGGGGCGTGGCTGGTGGCAGCAGGCGAGGGGTGGCAGTCCGCCTTGAAGGCAGTAGCAGTGGAATTGTGCTAGTTTCGAGAGATGTATAGCGTGCGTGCTTGTAGCGGATACACCATGTGGTGTGTGTGGCTGTCAGGCTTCATTTCAACGCGGAAGCATGCTGCGCACTCGACAGAGCAGGCGCAGCCAGCAGTCGGCGCGAGACTGCTCAAGCTCACCACTGAGCAGGTACATACTGTAATGTTAGCAGCTGGGTCGCCAAGTGTGGGTTCTGGGGTGTATGAGACTCCGTATAGCAGCCAGGCCGCTGTGGGCCGCAGAGACTCTCGGGGAGTGTGGCGCGGAAGCTGTCATGAACCACAATTGATGAACAACGCCCTGGGCCTGTACTGTACTAGCTGCAGGAGGTGGGATCCTTTGGCCCAAGTGGAGCAAAGAGGCTTCCAGATGTATTAACGGATGGGGAGAACCATACAGGGGCTCTGTGTTGGAGGAAGCTTCACTGCAGCTCAAAAAGGCAGAGACTTATTGCATCAGCCCAGACAGAGTGTTGTTGACAGCAGCCCAGCCCAGCAGGAGGAACAGCCCGCATGACCCAGCACTGATGATCACAGTGGAGCTTTGATGCAACATCCAGCCCAGCAGAAGGGCAGCAACTGGCCAGACACCTTCATGTCACAGTGAGCCAAGGGTTTGGGGGCCCCGAAGCTCGTCTAGCTTCAGCTGCACATGCATATGCATCACTAATGAATTACTTCTTTTCGTTGGCAGACACGGCAGCTTCAGCCTCTGCGATCTTACTACAACAGCTCAAAAAGTTCAGATCACCTCGGGTGAGGTGCCAGACTGTGGAGGAGGCGGGGCACCACAGTGCGAGACGGCATAAAACTGACGACGACAGGGGCCCTGACACCAGCCTCTGATGAAGGTCCCATCTCACTCTCTGCGTTCAAAACTGCGTGCAATGACAGCTGGACTGTTTGGCATGGCTGGCTTGTACCTTACTCAGCGTTGGTCTCCACGTCGCTTGGAATGCACTTGGTGGGCAGTAGGGCTAGCTGTAGTTCGTGCAACCACCCTCAAAGCGTTGGTGATGATCCTTGCTCCCACTTCCTTCGCTTTATCCACTGACGACACTCTCAAAAGCGTTGCATTTCCCATTCATACCGCCTCTTGGGACGCTGCATGCTGGATCTCAAGAACAGCAAGCTAGCTGTTGTTGATGGGTGGTGTGGTGTTTGGCCAGCACAGCGCAGAACGCCTCAATCTGTGAGCTTATGGACTCAAAAAGCACTTCACGTACCAGCAGATGTCAGCGCCCAGCATTGAGACCGACCTCAGCCAATACTAGCAGTATACCGGCCAGTGAACAGCAAGCTCCCAAGAAAGCAAAGCCCAAGGCAACACCAAACAGAGCAGCAACTGACAAGGAGAACGTCAGCACCCCCAGGTACACCACAAGGGTGTCCAGTGCAGGCAGGGCAGGCAGTGCAACCCCAACTGCACAGCAGCAACAGCAGCGCACAGGCGTGCTCACCAGGTCCGCAGCAAAACAGCCATCCGCCCCGCTGTCAGCAGACAGGAGCGGTGTCCAGAAGCCCAAAGTTGCACGTGCATTTGGCCGTGCGCTAACCGCAACACAGCCGCGTGTACCCACTGCCAGTGGGAGCGCCGCAGCCAGAGGTACAGCCACTGCAGCTGCGGGGCGCTCCGTGCGCTGCCCCAGCAGCATCCTTGCTGCTCCGGGTGTATCATCCAAGCCTGCACCAGCAGCCGCAGCCGCAGCACCAGCAGCAGCACCCACACCTGCAGACGCCAGCACAGCGGCCGCAGAGAGGCAGCAGGCCAGGCGCTTGTCTCGTCGGGTGTCCGGGACCCACAACCGGGACCTAGGCATGGACAAACTCCAGAGCGAGTATGAGGCCCTCCAGCAGAAGCTTGCCCTGCTCAAGCGCGACAGCAGCAGGGACGGCAAGCTGCCGCAGTCCACACCCCTGGCCTCCATCCAGGGCCCCAGGCTGGGCGCAGCAGCAGCGGCAGCAGGCGACGCGCCCGCTTCTGCCATCCCTGTAGCTGAGCCGGCGTCTGTTGCACCAGACAGCACGCTTGCAGGCGCAGCCGGCACCGTGCGCCCCGGCAGCTGCAGCAACGACACAGGGCCGCTGAGCTTCTCGGGCATGTCTGTCCTGCAGAGCTGCGAGAACCTGCAGCTGCACTGCAGCATCCCAGATGCAGGCGGCGTGCTGCAGAGCCTGAAGTTCCAGGCGAAGCACCCAGGCAGCCGCATGGCCCAGCTGGCAGAGAGCAGCTTTGGCGACACCGAGTTTGTGCAGCTGTGTGAGCAGGGGCTGACAGCGCAGCTGCAGCGCACACGTGACGGCGCAACAGCGCAGTCACGCATTGCCGAGCTAGCAGGTGGGTCTGGGTCATGATGGGGTCACATTGGGAGGGTTTGGATGTGCTGCAGGGCATTCTGTTTGCTGTGGGTGCTGCTACTGTAAGGGCCAATGCATTGACCAAGGATGTTCCACCCACTGCCAAAGAGCTGCTGCGGTCGTGGGACTTGAAACCCCAGTAGATCGTTTCTTGAGCAGCAACAGGTGCTGACTTAGCACTCCCTACATGTGCTACAACCGCCTACCAAGCCCTTGTGCCTTCATCTACGACAGGATGTTGTTTTGAGATGTTGTCTGTCCGCCCTGTCTCCTGTTTGGTGCAGGCTTGGTGAAGGTGCTGAGGCGCTGTATCCGTGACATGGCCGGCAAGTGCAGCAGCGTTGTTGAGATGTGCGTCAAGGCAGAGAAGGAGATGAACCAGGAGGTAAGCAAGGGCTCCATTACACTGACAGCAGCAAGCGTTGCTGCCAGTACACTGTGGTTTCTCAGGCTGCCATCTGGCTGTGATGACAGAAGTGCGCTCCAAGTCGAACACAGACACCATCTTCCACTCCAGTTGCGTGCATGGCCTTGGCAGCCCTGGCATCTGGCTTATGTAGCTGTGCCTTGGCCAAGTGTGCTGGGCCACACCACCTGTGTGCCGTGCATGCCGCTTTTGTGCTGATTTCCTGCAGCTGGAGAAGGTGCGCTTGGACTCAGAGGCAGCACAGTTGCGCATGGAGGCTGAGGCAGCGCAGGCACGTGTTGCGGTGGCCCAGGCCGAGTCTATGTACAAGTCTGAGCGTGCACAGTGGGTCACATCCCTTGACGCACAGAAGTTCGAGGTGGGTGCCAATCTTAAGCGCTGGTAGAGAGCAGCGCTGTAGGATTTGGTCCCTGGGCAGCTGGGTGCCGCAAACCCCAGCACACACTAGGCTAGCTGGCCTTTAGGTAGGCACGCTCAGTGTGAATGGAAGTCCCAACCCTGATGCAGCAGCAACCCACGTGCAAGCACCATGAAGCCTGGATGCACTCGTGAAGCCTCATGAGCGAATTCAAACCCAACCAAATGCGGGCGCATCTTGTGTGGTGCAGGTTGCGCGCCTGCAGCGGGAGATGGACGGCCTGGAGGAGCAGCGCACACGTGCCCGGGAGGAAGCCAGGAAGGCAGAGCACGCACGCCAGCAGCTGGAGCAGGAGATCAAGGTGTGCTGGGGCATTTGAGGTGGTGCGCCTGGTCAGTGAGGGTTCACGCCTGCTGTGCTGGGGTTGATGCTGATAGTCATGCTGTACCCCAAAATCCGACCAACAGTCTGGGGCATCATGTGGCAGCACAGTCTCCGGCTGCGTCTGACGCTTTTGTGCATATGCATGTGCTGACACATGAGTTGCAACCAGCCATTCCATTTTCGGCTGGATGTATTGTGAGGTTGCAGAAGGTCACGTACCGTGATGTAGGGAGCCTCCACACGTATGTGTGCTGTGCATGTGCTGTGTCACCGTGCAGGAGCTGCGCAAGGCGTCAGGCCAGCAGCTGCGCGAGGTGCAGGTGGTGCAGGGCGAGGCAGTCAAGCAGCTGCAGGATGAGCGCTGGCAAGCGGAGCGCAAAGAGGCGCAACTGCGGGTGAGCACCAATGCTTCACGCGGGCCAACAGCAGTTGTAGTAATGCGGCTGCTGGGGACATGGTCATATTCCATGCTGTATGCAGCTTGTGAATTCCTGCAAGCGCTGTCAACCTGGCGTCAAGGTCTTTGTTGCGGGCTGCCGGAACCGCACCGGGCGTCCAGGCCTCAGCACAAAATGCCACCGCAGCTTGCTACCCCTGTACGCTTCCTTTGCTCTCTCCCATGCACACCAGTGTCTTTGCTTGTGCTAGTGTTGACAGCATGCCTCTCATGTACCTGAGGTGCCCCAATGCGGACGTAAGTAACAAGAAGTGATGCACTGTTGTGCGGTGTGCAGGCCGACAATGAGCAGCTGGAGGCCAGCCTGGCTGCAGCCAGTACACAGGTTGCCAAGCTGCAGGCACAGCTGTCCAGCCTGTCGCAGCTGCAAGAGGGGCTGCAGGCCAGCCTGCAGGGCAAGCAGTCAGCTGAGGCCTCCCTCATGGCGCAACTGACCCAGGTGCGCCACTGCCGCATCGCGCATGCACTTTGCCGCAGTTGTGAAAGCAAGACATGATTGCGCCTGTCTGGACGCTGTGCGTCTTGTGTGCCAGGTGCCGGCAGTGTTGATGCTTTATCCAGCAGCCGACTGCCACTTGGTTTGCAGTGCTGGAGATCACATGTGGGGCTGTCGCCAGCCCTGACTTGCTGCCTGCTGTGCCCGCTGTGACCGCCGAACCTGCTTTGCTGCCTGCTGTACCGGCTGTGGCCGTTGCCGTTGCTATTGCTGCAGACCCGTGCGGAGCTGGATGCTGCTGAGGCCTCTGTGTCAGCCCTGACTGCGGAGAAGGCAGCCCTGCAGCAGGAGCTGTCCAGCAGCCGCGACAAGGTGATGCTGCTGGAGAGCGAGCTGAAGCTCAAGACGAGCCGCATGGAGGCCGCGCAGCAGCAGCTGGCCAGCGAGGGGCAGGAGCACCAAGCCAAGCAGGCGCTGCTGCACAAGCAGCTGGAGCAGCTCAAGGTGTGGGGCATAGTGGGCTTCTATGATGTGAAGCCTGCGGCCGAGCGTGAATGCAGGGTGCAGTGCTGCAGGGGGAGATAGCCAATGGAGAGTAGCAGTGGTGGGAGGTGTAAGCATAGGCAGCGCAGAATGGACTTGAAGTGGGGTGGTGCAAGTTTTGCTGCTAGGTGTGGGCCGGCTATGTTGCAGCCCTTGGCCAAGTGGGGAGTGGCGGGCAGTCGGTGCTGCAATATCTGTGCCTGTCTCATCAGGGATCCTTGTACCTGTCTCATCAGGCAAGGATAGAAGTACACAGGAGTGCTCCAACATATGACAGCTGGCATGCATGAGCTCCAGCATAACCTGTGTGCATCTGCTGTGTCCCCTGCTCTGCAGGCTGACAGGGACGAGGCACGCAACCAGCATGCCGCAGCTGTCACGGAGCTGGAGGCCCTGTCACAGCAGCTGGCAGCGGCATCCACAGGCAAGAGCCAAGCTGAGGCAGCGGCAGAGGAGCTGCAAGCAGCACATGACGCCCTGACAGCTCAGCAGGCGGCCCTGCAGGCACAGGTATGCGATCTGCACCAAGAACAATGCAGCAGCTGTTGCTCTGTCACCCAGAGTGTGACTGTGCCACTCAAGCCAGGATGCAGGCTCAACATGAACAGCACGGCTGACTGTTGCAAAGGTAGCTGTGGCAGCTTGTAATCCTCTCACACACAGGAGTCGACTAAGCAAAAGAAGCTGATGCCAATGCTGATGATCCTTGATTGTTCTTTTTCACTGCTTCTAACAGCTGAAGGAGCTGCAGGAGGCAGCAGAGGCAGCAGCCACCAAGGCTGAGGAGCTCACAGCAGCACTGGAGGCCTCACAGGAGGCCCTCACGGACGCACGCGCCCTCAGCACGCAGCAAGCCTCCCGCCTGTCACACCTGGAGAGCGAGTTTGAGGCTCTGCAGGTCTGTTGGGGTGTGGGTGGTGGGTGGTCACGGTGGATCAGGCGGGTTGGGCTACACATGGCGTGGCATGTGCGTGGGCAGATGCACCTATGCGGCTCCTGCTGGCTGACATGGTTGCTGCCAACCAAAGCCCAAACAGTGGATGCCGCACAGCTGCAGTCTGGAACGCTTGGCTACCTGATCAAGCCCAGCGCGAAACAAGTCCGGAGCTTGCCTAGATGCACCAGCCCAGGCAGGAGGCAGGGGCTCTGATCTGCTCCATTGCATCCGCTCCAGCATGCATGGGTGCCTGCTGTTTTACTGCTGCAGGAGGTGATGGGTGAGGGCGAGCAGCGCGACATTGTTGGGCGGCTGCTCAGCCGCATCAGCAACCTGCAGGCAGCGGCAGTGACAGCAGAGGCGACGCGCAGGCAGCTGCACAACCAGATGGTGGAGCTGCGCGGCAACGTGAGTGTCTGCTGTCACATGCTGTCACGTACTTTTGAGAGCAGTATGGGAAGAAGGATGTTCGTGCTGCCCTGGCCGATCTGCTCAGACTAAATCCCACCGGCTTGGACTTATGTAAAAGTTGAACTACAAGTCACAGACAACACCTGTGTCGTGTGGGCACTGCTGCTGGTGTGCTGAGTCCGCACAGCTGCTGCCACAGTCGCCTGGCAAGTTTGTAAGGACGCCAGGCGCAGCAGTGGGTGTGATGGCCGTCTGACAGCGCTGGTGTGCAACTAGCATTATTGCATTGCTCGTTACTGATGTTCATAAGCCCGATGAACATACCATACGTGACCCGCTCAGAATGGCCTGCCCTGCTGCGCATGAAATGCTGCTGCATGCTGCAGATACGAGTGTTCTGCCGTGTGCGGCCACACCCCCACTCAGCAGTGCGCTGCCTGGCCGGCGGCACAGGGCTCTCCCTGGCGCTGGACAGCAAGGAGCACACCTTCAACTTTGACAAGGTCTTTGGGCCAGGCACACAGCAGCAGCAGGTGGGTCTGGTGAATGCCTGCTGCTGTCACCGCGTCCTATGATCGCAGTGACAGCAGGCCCAATTTACTGTTATAAGCCTGCAGCCGAACTTTGTGAGCCCGCAGCTTGAGGCCTGGAGCAGGCTGAATGTAGCATGCGCATGCCCGCTGTCAGTGCCCCCCTGTTGTCGTCCTGCTGGCGGCTGTCTCTACCTGATTGGGTGGCCTGTCAACAGGCTGGCTGGCTGTACATTTAGTCCTAACCAGTCCCGCCACCAGACAAATCTCTGACCGCGTTGTTTGCCTGCTGTGCTGGCGGCTGCGTGCTGCAGGTGTTTGACAGCGTGTGTGAGCTGGTGCAGTCAGCGCTGGACGGCTACCACGTCTGTCTGTTCAGCTACGGCCAGACGGGTGCAGGCAAGACCTTCACTATGGCGGGAGGGCCCACACCAGAGCAGCAGGGCATCATGCCGCGTGCAGTGCAGCAGGTGAGCTAGCCGGCCATTGCAGCACTAGCTTGTTGACAAACATAACAACATGTTCGAAAAGTACTGTCTACATTCTGGCACTGCACATGCCCTCTTGCACACTTTGTGAACTTCTTCTACCGCGCTTGTGCAGTTGTGAGCGTCACTGTGCTGGTTTCCCTTGGTGCTTCGGCGTGCAGGACGGTGATATTGGTGACGCTAAATGTTGTTTGGTCTTGTGCCTGCTGCTGCAGATCCTGTCTTCGGTTGCGCAGCTTACAGAGCAGGAGTGGCAGTACACCCTGACTGCCTCATGCATTGAGGTGTACAACAACCAGCTGAGGTAGGGCGCCTGCACACAGCGCCCCTCCATTCTGTTGCTATACATGCAATTGTTGCTGCATCTTTGACGCCTGACCTCAACTGCGTATTGCCTGGCATAAAGCCGACTGCTTTCAAATGGCGCCTTGCTGCAGTGTTTGGTGCGCTAAGACAGCTTTTAAATGCTGTGTGAAGGGGCATGTAAGCAAGGCTTGTGGTTGCTGTCTGCTGCTGCTGCTGCCCCAGGGACCTGCTGGCTGATGGTGCTGGCAAGCACGCAGATGCTGGCCGCATCAGCGACCCCAACGCCATCAAGCACGACGCAAGTGGCGGCCACACCACTGTGCAGGTGCGCACCAGACTGCCTCGCTCTAGGTTCGCCGGTCAGCAGCCACCATAGTCTGCATGCCAAAGGTTGTTTCTAGGTAGTCAGAACAACAGTGTTTGGCATTGCTTGGCTACGAATGTCAGAAACACTGCTTCTGTACATCATGTGCTACTTGCTGTTGTTGACGCATGTGTCAAATGTTTCTGCTCTGTAGGGTGCGATGCGTGTGCCGGTGACAGATGCAGAGAGCGCAGCAGTGCTGATGGCTCGTGCGGCAGAGGCGCGCGCATGCGAGGCAACTGCCATGAACGCGGTGTCTAGCCGCAGCCACTGCGTGTTCATGCTGTACATTGCGGCGAGCCACGCAGCCACAAACACGCACCTCTCGGGGAGCTTGTGTCTTGTGGACCTGGCTGGAAGGTGGGTGGTGTGCCCGTGCTTGCAGCTGCGATTCCTAGGCATGCAGTTGGTGGGTTCCAATCACGTGTGGCGCTCTGTCTTTGGTGAAGAACCAACACCAAAAAGGAGGAGGTTGCAGGCCATGGGCGATTGCATGAGTAAGCCACAGGGCCCAGACCTTGATGCAGGATGAGCGTTTGAGTGCAATTTGTGTGACGGTTTGCAAGTTGTCTGCCGCTGAATGGTCCTACCAAACCCGATCTGTCAGTACATGGCTGGATGACATTTGGCGGGTTGTGTGCCTTTGCGCTGCAGTGAGCGGCTGGACCGCTCCATGGTGGAGGACATGCGCAAGCGTGAGGCCTGCAGCATCAACCAGAGCCTGAGCGCACTGGGCGACGTGTTTGCGGCACTCTCCTCCAAGACCAGCCACATCCCCTACCGCAACAGCAAGCTCACATACCTGCTGCAGGTGAGGGCACTCCAGCTGCTGTTTGGGTGCACCCTGGGGGTCCTCTAGGGTGGTTATGCAGCCCTGACCTGCAGTGGCTGAGCCTCAACTGCATCAGCTCCATGCAATGTATGTGGCAAGCACTAAGCTTACCCCTTTGGCCCGCTCGCAGACCATCACATGTGCTCCCAGCAGACCACACCTGTGCCCTGGTAGCTGCTCAATCCCTGTGTGCCGTCTTTGTCTGCGTCGTCTTGCTCTGCAGCCTTGCCTGGGTGGCCACGGCAAGACACTCATGTTTGTGCACATCAACCCAGAGCCTGCGTCAGCACAGGTGAGGGCAGGGCCCACGGGCGTGCCACGACATTAACCAGAGACTGCCAGCTGCATGTTGACGTACACAAGCCAGTGTATGGCATATGTCATTGCAGGGCTATGTACGCCCCTGCTGTATGCCTTCCTATGGATGTGAAGCTCGTGTCACAGTTGTAAAGTGTGGGCAGTGTGTCATGGCTGAATCACGGTGTGCGTTTGTTGACTGTAGGAGAGCCTGTGCAGCCTCAAGTTTGCAGCCAAGGTCAACGGCTGCGAGACTGCAGCCAAGGGTGGCGCCAAGCGCAATGTGACGCAAGGAGCAGCAGCGGTGACTGCAGCGGTGAGGCTCGACGGTGCCACATGGCATGCTGCTGTCCATGCTGCCTGCACGATGCTCCCTGTTGCATGCATGCACGGACTTGATTTATGTTTGCCACACCAGCATGAGCCCATTTGCTTAAGGTGATTGGCAGACATCCACGGCGACCACATGTGCAGGAATTGCTGTGCCATTGCTGCTCTGCCGCAGTGCTATGCTCAATTGCCTCCGCCTGTTGTGCCCCTGCCGTCTGCTCAGGACCCGTCGCAAGGGGACGCCTCCCACTTGGGCAAGCGCCCAGCCCCCGGCCAGTCGATCGGTACTGGCCCCAAGCGCAGCAAGCTCAGCTGAGCGCAACTCACTGGCTGAGCGCAATTCACTGGCTGGCGCAGGGGCGGGGGAGTCTGTTAGTTGGACAGCACCACCTTACACCTTGGGTTGCAGACTTCAGGATATGTTGCGCAGATTTTGTTTTGTGCTGAGTAGGCAGGAGGTCCTGCACAGGGCCCAGGCATGCCAAGTTTTTGTGTCTGTGATGAATTGTGTGCATGTGCCCAACTTGACAGTCAGTTCTGTTCTGTGCTTCGGTGGTGAGCAACCAGCAGTGGGCTGGCTTTGTGTGAGCGTCCATGGCCATCGCTGTGTCAGCAAGCTTAGGCTTGTCTATAGTGCTGTAAACCCCGCGAGGTCATTACATGTATTGGTTTTTAGTGGTCAACTTGGGCTGGGAGTGACACACACACTCAATGATGACAGTACGGCATTCGTATGCTGCTCAGAGGCAATGGAGGTGACGCCTGCAAGATATCAGCACCCAGCGGCCTGCATGTTTCTGACACTGGCATGTCCTCTTGCTTAGGCGACCGTCCGGGACCCATCAGATCGTGCCGTTGGTCGCGGGACTTTTGCAGCTTGCAGGCTCAAGACTTACATCAACGTCAGCTGACCTTTGTTGCAAGGATGCGACATTGTGCTGAGACCTGTCACAGAATCAGAGCCAGTGATCACCGAGTGACTCGCAGTTACAGTGTCGTAGTCCAGAAAGAGCTCAGGCCAGTCAGGCCGCCATCATATCAGCCAATACCACATGGCCTCAGGAACCACACTGTGTTTCCAGGGTAGATACATGTACAGCCACTCTGACAGGAGCTGCCATGAACACAGCTGGCAACCCTCAACGGACCCATGCAGGGGGGGGGGGGTGCAGCCAGGCACCTCCAAAACAGCATGCATGAGAAAAGTACGTAGTCTAGGTCATAGAGGGGATGGCCGCATCACGCGGTCCACAAGCATCACTGAAATGGGCCACAACTTATATCACCGTACTCAACAGAAAACTGCTGGCAAGCGAACGAGACGCGGCAGGCAAAGGAAATCGTCTGTGGAGACGAAACCATGCAGTTTTGATCACAGATGGACCACAATAGAACATCAACAGCACCCCAGACAAACTTACATTCATGGATTCAGCCTCCACACACGCCCAGCAAGCTACTACTACTTGAGTGGATCAGGGCTACACCTGATCACCCTTTGGTAAGGCACTGCTTCGCACTGCAGCATTGAATGGCCCCCACAGAACAATGTCCAAGCCCCATATAACAAAGTCCCATATAACCCAGTCTCTCAACAGGAGGTGGGAAGGTGGTCACGCTGAATAACTTGCATCTCAAGGTGTTGAGCAGCCGCCAGGTGCAGTGACAGGTGCAAGCGTCGCGGCACAAACCACACCGTTGGGCCAGCACAACAGGCTGTGCACCCGTGCATTGATGATAGATGCAGTCATGCACACAACAGAAGTGTGTAACATTGACTGTGTGTGGCTGAGTCCAAGCTCATTCAGAGCTGGCCTGATCACCCTAACGGTCCCGTGTGAAGTAGTCCCAAGCGGCGTGATCATGGTGTGGTATGGGCACACCAAAGTAGTCAACATAGGCCGCCGAGAGGAGGGGGGAAATGAGGAGAGAGACGTGATACAAAACAAAGATGAAGAGGACAAGCTGCTCACAAGCAGCAATCAAAGGTGGTGGAGCGCCCAACAAACAACACCCCCATGAGCATCTGGCTCCCTTGCGGGTTGCACGGCCTTGCCGTGCCAAATTGAGTAACTATAATACAGGGGAGGCTGGATGCTGCCCTGCATGATACACCACGTGAACAAGAACAGCCCCCTGTCACCTTGAGTCAAGGTGCTGCTAATACTTGTCACCTGAGCTAGCAAACCCACGTGAATCCAGCCTGCATCTCAAATCAAATGGTGTGATGTTAACCAGCCAACACACATAAATCACACTTCCACTGCCCACCATCTCCTCTACCAGCGCCTGAACAAACAAATATGGGGTTGGCAACAACTCCAGCACACGAGTAAAATTAGCACAAAATGACCTCTTACAAAAGGCATCTCTGCACCGGCAGTGTTGACTGGATGGTGAACGCACGCATACACTGCTTTGGCTGTAAGGCAGCGGCAGCGGCCACACTCACAGGAAGCATGTTCAGATCCAAGTCAATTGTCCCCATAGTCCCCCAACACATCTGCCGTGCATTACTTCCCCAACCATACTCAGCCAAAACCTGCCTCAGGATAAGCATCAACAATGCTAAACAGCTAGTGATAGGCGTCATGCACTGAATGCATCATGTGTGGCGTACACCAGTCTGGCAAGAGCAGACAACGCACATGTGCTTGTGGGCACAAGCGGCAAACTCAAACTCAGCTACGGCCTCTGGACACACTGTGACCCGAGCATAGCATGGCATAGCATGGCATAGCATGGCATAGCATGGCTCAAGTAAAAACACGTCAACACATAAGTACTTCTACTACAACTGCAATCAATACTACAAAACTTGGTCAAAGCCACGCCTGACCGCCCTTGCTGGAGCCAAACTAGGCTCATAACACACGCACCGTGCGTAGTACGTGCACGTATGCACCCCAACAAGCCTTTTAGTAGGCTGAGCCTACTAACATGTGCCTGTGATAATCCAGGATGCACTAGTACCACTGCTAGCCAAGGTGCAGGTGGCAGTTGCTGGGTTGGTCCTTGGTTGTGAGCAGATTCCAGTGCAGACACTTCCAGCAGCTCTGCTGCAGGTAGTAGGCCAGGTGGTACGAGTCCGGGTAGGGGGCGCTGTGGTGCACACTGCAAGCAAGGGAACAAGCGCAGCAGGCCATGATGTTACTAAGGCTGATTCAGCGTAAGTTTGTTGGTAGTGCCTGTAAATGGTTGATGATGGCTGAAGCAGTCTGGTCATTTCAGACAATGTTAGGCTGTTGTATACTACGTGGCACGTCAAGTAGTGCGGGTGTGGTGAGGGGGGGGGGGGGGGGTGAGTACTCTGAGGATGCCGAGCAACAGCAGTGACCACAGCATGCTGTTCACATCAGGCTGCATCGAGCGTGGCCCAACTGAAGACCCGGTAGGGCTTGGTTCTAGGAACCATACCCCTAAACCCTAGCAGAAACGCAACAAAGCTTGTTGCTACCATGATGCAGTCTTCAGTACAAACAGATACTATTTATTAGTAGCTGCTCGACCAGTTGGTTGCTCACCGACAGGGATGCAGCTGCCTCTCAGGGAGCTCCAGGTGTTGGAAGCAGAGCACACGTAGAAAGGAGCCCCTGTGGTCCCTGCCCTAAAGCCCCTGGCACATGTGGCCGTGCAGCGCGAGTTGCGGTTGGTGATGGGGCAGGCGAAGACCGCGTTGGCGACGGCGGGTGGCTGAATGGCACACACTGCAAAATGTGACAGAGCAGCGCGGCAACAGCACAGCAGCACTCTTGGTGTTGAGGGCCCCCAAACCTGTGCTGAGCACATACGCCTAACTGTGTGACCTTTCAAATTGAGCTTGACGCTGCCGGCCATGCCTATATGCCAAACCGCGTCTGTACCTTTGTGCCTCTACAGAACTTACACAGCAAAACACGTAGTGGTGAGTCACAGCAGCAGCAAGAGAGTCTCACACGATCAACACTTCTGCCACTTCTGCCGCCACCCGCCTACCTGGTGCACATGTCCCGCTGATAGCTCCCCAGGTGCCAGTGGAAGAGCAAGTCACAGTGGGGGCGCCTGAGTGACCGCTGTTGCACTGAGCAGTGCAGGTCTTGCCTGCTGTGATGTTTGTTGGGCAGCTGAAGGCGCCATTGGCAGGGTTTGCTGGGGCATTGCGGCAGACTGCAAGAATGAGGAACACACACAAAGGCAGCAGCACAAAGGCACATGAACAACAGCCAGTGGGGGGGGGGGCATCCAACCCTGCGATTTGAGGATTTGAGGGCAGAGGGCCACAGGGGCGCAAGTGGGCCTGTGACACTGTCAGTTGTCAGTTGGATGAGGTAGGCAACACTGTTGAACAATGTTCAGCTGAATGCAATCTTGCAATCACACAGAACCAACGGTCGGCCCCTTTGATGATGAGGCCGCATCATGGGCGGTGATCGTGGGTGGGTCAGCTGTGCATCATATTATGTTATGCATGATGCAGCCGCTGAATGATCCACATGCCACAAAAGCTGCTTCCTCTGGGGGGTGATGGGGCATGGGATGGGATATGCCCCCCCCCCCCCCCCCACACACACACACGACCACCGTGGCCTCTAACTCACCTGCCACGCATGAGCCTGTGACTGTCGAGGACCAGGCTCCTGTTGAACCACACGTGACTGTGGGGGCGCCTGCAGTTCCTGCTGCAAAGCCATCCCTACAGGCCGCCACACACCTGGCGTTGACCAGGCTAGTAGGTGAGCACTGGAAGGGGTTGGCATTGGCTGGGACGGCGGTGGGGCTGGTGGAGCACACTGCAGCAAATCAATGTTAGGGAATGTCAGTCAAATAGGTCTCTAAAGAACAGTCCAAAGTGCAGCCAACTGATAGAGCAGAACGTGAAAATGGCCTTGTTGCGGTTGAAATCTTCACAGTTTTGCGACACACAAAGCTTAGCACTGGACGGTGGGCCCAGTCTGGATCATCCACAGTCATTTCAGATCTGCCAGGCCATCTCACTCTCCACAACCAACCGCAAGCACATCCGCTGTCGTCAGTTATTGTGCAGCATGACAGTCAAGCTTCACCCAAAGACCGTTGATTTCAGGTGAACACACATCCCTCACCTCTCACACATGTGCCTGTAGTGGTGCCACTCCAGGCCCCAGTGGTCAGGCAGGTTGCTGTAGGGGCGCCTGAGGGGCCAGGGATGAACCCAGCAGAGCATGTTGCACTGCAGGTGGCCCCCACCAGGGTGGGCCGGCAGGAGTAGCTTCCACCACTAGGGGCGGTGGGCCCGGAGGTAGTGCAGGCTGTGATAGGCAGCAGGAGGGGAATTGTGGGGGTGTGTTTGACCATGGGAAGCCCCATGCACAAGTGAAGGCGTAGTGTGTGTGCTTGCGTGAAACTCCTTCTAAGGCCTCATTTTTTGATCGCGACCTCTGTCCTCCTTCACTATCTTGCCCTTCGATTGTTTGGCCGCCCCCTACCCCCACAAGTTCGGACAGTGGCAAGTCCTCACAACCAGAAACCCAGGCTGGTCTGACCTTTTACTTTGAGCAGTACCGCCTACGCCCCTTTCCGCCGGGCTTCAGCAGCTACAGTGCACACAACGGCAGCAGCAGCAATGAACCAACCGCAGGCAGCTCACCTCTCTGGCAGCTTCCCTCCAGTGCGCTCCATGTTGAGTCATCCTGACACACCACGCGTGGTGACCCAATGAAGCCGGTGCTGCAGGTCCCGTTGCACACCCTGCCCACTGGGCTGTTGGTGCCGCAGCTGAAGGCACCGTTGGCTAGGGTGGGGTTGCCGGCACAGACTGCAGCAAGGCCACAATATGTCCATGTTCAGCACAAGCTAGTGTGTGTGCGTCAGTTGCAAACATCAAACAATGCCAACAGAGCTGCAAAAGCACACTACAACATGTATCAAGCAGAGTTGCGGCACAGCCACAATTGTGTGAGTGGAATGCATTGTGGAACCCCGCCGTATGGCATACCAACTTTGATTCTGATGATGACAGCATAAAAATTGATGGTATACAAACAATGCAACACACAAAAAAAACTACCGCACACTCACCGCGCACGCAGGAGCCCACGATTGCACTCCAGGTTCCGTCCTGGAGGCATGTGACGCTGGGAGACCCTCCAAACCCGACTGCGCATGTTGCTGTACACACACTGCCGGCAGGAGTGGTGGTAGAGCAGCTGAAGGCTCCATTGGTGGGGTTTGCACTTGGTGCTGTTGCACACACAACAGCTGCAAGCAGGCACGGGCAAAGGACACAGCGGCAGCATCAAGCTATCACACCAGGTGTCACACTGGCAGTGTCCTTACTTGCCATGGAAAGGATGCCATCAAGTTGTCGTGAAGTGTGTAAGAACTGTTGTGGGGATGTAACATCTCTGCTTGGCATGCCTGCACAGGATCCTTATGTGCACAGACATGCTCCTTGTGGCATAGCATGCCGCAAGCAACATGCTACATGCAGCATGCAACGGCATCCCATGACCGCATATTCTGTCCAGCCCTCGCAACCACTTTCCCAGCATTGGGACCACTCACTGGAAGTCGCCGGGTAGCTGAGTAGTGCTTGGTATTGGCCGACGGAGCCGTAGCTGCTGTACCCTGGGGTTGTGGTTGCAGAAGCTGCCCCAATGCCTCTGATCGAGAGGTAGAACGTCCCAGTGGTGGGGACCGTGTACGTGAATGAGCTGATCCCGATCCCGGAGCGTGTTGCCAGCACCTGCTGCTGGCTATTCATCAGGTCTGCTTGCATGTTCAGGGTGGATCGGAGTTCGGTACCCCAGCCGGGCACACACAAGATCTGGATTGTCAGCACCCCGGGAGCGGCATCAAACTTCAGCCAGTCGGTGTCAGAGGCACTCCTGAAAGCAGCAGCGCAGAAACAGCAGGCACAAGGGGGTTTCAGCTCATGCTGGACAAAAACACCGTGTGTATTGGGCCCATCGTGTTTCAAACATGGCATGGAGTGATCAAAAAGTGACGCTACCAGTGATCCCAGCCCAAGGGGTCGGTGTGGCAGAACCTTTTTGATTAAGCAGCGTATTGAGAAAGGGTTGTTGTCCGTATCTGACAGCCAGGGGGCATGGGTCAGCATCGGCTGCATCCTTGGGGTTTAGGGTTAGGTTTGAGGTTTTACTGCATCTTAAACCCTCACTTGCCTTATGATGCCGGCGACCTGAGCTCTGGTGGTGCCAGCGCTGGTTTCTCCTGTCAGACTGGTGGCAGCTGCCAGGCCATTGCCATGGACGTCTGAAGCAGCGCCCACGTAGTTGATCATCATCTGGTGCAGAACAACCAAGGAAAGCAACAAGGGGTTGCTGGTGGTGTGTTCGAACACCAATGAGTTCAGCCAGCGCCCAACAACACACAAACATGTAATCAGCAGATGTGCAGAACCGTTCAGAGTCTGCTGCTGCACGCAGCCGCCAAAACAAGTGCCGCATTTAGCTGTGTGCACTGCATGCCCAAGGATTCAGAAGACAACTAACCTGAATATCATCCTCCAACTGGGTGGCTCCCGTGTATCCACCCCTGTACGAGACAACACACGTTGTTGACCACACACAGACATGTCGACACCCTCGTGCGGCCGGCAGACATATCGGCTGTAGCTTGAGTCAATCTCTTGGGGCATGAAGGCTTGAGCCGACTGCTGCCGGGCCGTGGGCATGGTGACAGCGGCATGTGTGACAGAAGAGACGGTATGCTTGTATGCCAGCAGCTCAGGGTACATTCTGCATATGTACATTCTTGCTGTCCTGACTCAATGCACCCTGCAAGGAATCAAGCTCACTTGCTCCACTGGATGACTCTTGAACTGTAGGGTGCGCCCATGATCGGTCCCCTGCACCAGTTACACAGCAGACCAGGCACTGCTTGCAATGACAGACATCTGTGAGACTGACTGCTTGCAATGACAGACATCTGTGCCATGCGCGTGCAGGGAATGCACATTTGACAAGATGAGACTCTGGACAACGATTGCCACACAGCATGGACAAGCTACAAGAAAATGGCGTGAGACCAGAACCATGAGTGCCCCTTGGCCAAGCTTAGAATTCTTCACAAACGAGGTGTTTATATGCCTTGTCCACGCCCAGATCGTGGCTGCTCATCTTTATCGCCAGTGATACTGGGGCGACCATTGGCGATTGTTGCAGTTCTGCTTTGAAAGGGCATGCCGCAGTGATTGAACCACTCAGTGCATCCAAACCACTCAGTCAGAAGGTGAGGCAGGAGGGTCAACTGTGGGCATGTGAACTCGGCCAGATGGGTCTGTGGTGCAGCCACGTGCAGGCCGTGCATGCATTTGCACACTCACCATTGTGTGTTCTCTTGGTAGTATTCAAAGGTTTTGGTTCCAACTCTGATGCCGTCATGTCGGAGCCCCAGCTGCACACAGCATGACAGGCGCCAGCATGCACAGTGAGTGATGAGGGGTGAACCAAAGACATGCCATAGCGGCCAGCATGCACAGTGAGTGATGCGGTTCGCTCTGCTCTGCTCTGACAGCAGTTGAGCCTCAGCTTCAACTTTTTTCAAAAAGATCATCTAGTGTGCCAGAAACAAATAAGATATGGGTGATGGCAGTGCGTGTCAACTGTCCCTCACAGTGCAACAGCTGCAATAATGGGGCTCTGGATGCAACAGGGGTGTTGGGATGCATCATGATCAGGTTCACGCATCAGGCCCTGAGGATGCATCAGGTTCCAACATGGGCCTCACCGTGTGGCCAACCTCATGTGAAGTTGCCATCCGGATGGCCCTGAATAGGCACAACACAGTACAGTACAGTACAGTACAGTACAGTACAGTACAGTACAGTACAGTACAGTACAGTACAGTACAGTACAGCACAGACGGAAGTACTGGCAATCATTGCCCTCATGGTGAGGGCCGTGTAGGGCCTAGTGTTCTATCCTCGAAACTAGCCACTATGCAATCAGCCGCAGCTGGGGCCTCGCCAACGTTATGAAACAGGTTTCATTTCTCTGACAGTGTCAGGTTGAGGCCCAACCATTGCTGCACTGCATTTTGACAAGGGTTGGGCCAAAATCCCTCCTGACAATGTTAGCTTCACAGACACAACCCACATCAATGGCGCATCTTTGTTTGGAGTGGGGTGTGTGCAGAGAACCGTCCCGACTTCTCTCAGGCTGAGCCTGAGGCATGCATAGTATCGTGATGCACATACATGTGCACAGCTAAGGTCACGTCCAAGCTGCACTCACTTGACACTGAAAGGTCCCAGTGAATCGGGAAACACAAAGGCCGGCAAAGGTTGTCCCCCACCAAAACTCCACAGGTAGGCAATGCCGCCGGCACCCCCAACCCCTGCACAGCCAGGCAGCACATCACCATAGCTCAATGGGGAACTTATGGCATAGGATCGCAAGCCTGCTGTACTCTACGGCAGACTTGGGATACATGACATGCCGTCTGCAGCAGGTAGCGCTGCTAACAACGCTGTTATCCGCAACAGCGATGTTATCTGCTTGATGTGTGTTGCCGCGTCTGGCATTGCAGCTTCGTACAAATGCTTCAATTCAAAGCTTCAAGCACTAATGGATACAAACAGCGCGGACTGTCGCTGTCGCGCCAGCCAACTGCGGTGCCGGTCGCGAATGCGCCGGACTGCGAGTTTTGCAGCGGCCAGCACCAGATAGCTATCTACCACGTGGCTCTGTTTTTACGGCAAATCAAGCGACAACTGTGTCTTCTGCATGTGGCAAATTCAGACCTTCTCTGACCACTGTGCGACACCCAGCCAACCCCACCCCTGCTGCATGTGCCTGACTCAGGTGCGGCACCTGGGAAACAAGACATGCACCTGAAATGCCCCTGCTTTTGATGGTATGTTGGTGCAACACCCCATGTTCCCTCATGCTGCCCTCACGCAGGCACCATCTCAAGCACTGCTGGCAACACCCATCTTTATCGAAAAAAGGGGACCCACATCCAGCACCCCACCTCCCTGCCGGTCAGTCTATGCTGGCCCGCTGGCAAACATTGTCCCATAACCACGGCGATGCTCCCCACTTACAGGTGTCATCGCCTCCGATGCACACACGGATGCCATTGCTCAAAAGGACGGCAGCCGCAGGCTCTTCCGTAGTGACATCCACATCAAAAGCAGCAAAGTCCTCGCTGACTCCTCGCCATATGGCAAAAACGTCCAGTAGCTCCCTAGCAGACCAGACGTTCACGTTTGCAGCGCCATCCTGCACACGCGCTCACAAGCAGAATGATTCAGCCACTGGCCAGCAACCAGCTTGCTTCAGTGCTGGCGGTAAGCTGATAGCCTACCTCGCAGGACCGCTGGAGGAGGTGTGTGACATAGTGTGTTGTGTGTGCAGGCCATGCAGGTGCGTCACCTCTTGGCTGCGATTTGTGTTCCATGCGCCATCACACGGCTCAGCTTGAGGTGGTGGTGCACGAGGCTGCGAGTACATGGTTGAACCGCATCAATCTAGACCGGGGAGATCTCCCCACTGGGAGACTCCAGTGGAGATTGATGCTTGTGTGCCAGATTCCCCGCTCCCCTGCCCACAGATTTGGTAGCAAGTTAGTTGCCGCCAAGTCAAATGAACATGCAACTGTCCAACAAGAGTACGCCAAGAGTGACACGCACACCAGCGCATAGTAAGTCAAAGGTGACGAAGCCGCTGAGTGCTGATGCATCCCATGTGACACCCCCTGCACCCAGGTCACCTCTGGCCGGTTGTAGGGGGGCGTTACGATCGGAGCGCCAGAGGTGAAATCCTCGTTCCACCAGGTGCCGGAGGTTGTGTGGCCTTGCATGCAGCCAGAGCAGTCGGCAGGCAACACAGTGCAGCATAACAACGATGTAGACACGTAGCTGATCAGTGTGAGGGAACTATGCCTGTAGTCTGATTACGAAGGTGCAGCTTTGCCTGGGACCGCTTGGTGATGCCGAGCCAAGCTGGCAACTGTGAATGTGACTGTGGCCAATGCTGCTGCTGCTGCTGCTGCTGCTGCTGTCACTACTGTTGCTGCCAGTGCTTCTGTTGGTCAACAGTGTTGCCAAGGGTCTTACCGTTGAAGTCAAGGTAGATCTTGTTGGCAGAGCTAGGACGTGAGTGGAGGGTGAAGGCAGCGGTGACTGTAAGTACTCCCAGGGCTGGGTCTGGCATGTTGGGCTGAGGGGTGGGATGGCGGTGCAATCAGGGGTGTTGCACCAGCAGCATCAGCATCATCATCAGCAGCAGCAGCAGAAGCAGCGGCAGCAGCAACACTTACAAGCCTGGTGTGTACAACATGTACAGGAATGATTGCATACGAAACGTCTCACTCTGCATTTGAAACACAGACACAGATGTGCTGTAGGGCAACACAAGGCGTGTGTTGGGTGGTGCTCACCTTCCAGGGCGATGGCAGTTCGTCAGTGTTCAGCAGTGCTGTCAGATGCCTGTGGTGCTGATGGTGATGATGGTGGTGGTGGTGGTGCTGGTGATGATCGTGCCCATGGACGCGGAGGCGACGTCCATACTCATAAGCAGCACTGGCATCTGGCTGACCAGGCAGTACCTCAGCACCAGTTTCGGTGCTGTTTAGGTACGCTGCTGCTGCCACTGGGTCGGTAACCCCAGCTGTTGCTGCTGATACAGGGTCTGCCATCCCTGCTGCTGCCAGTGGGTCTATCACCCCTGCTGCTGCTGCCAGTGGGTCTATCACTCCTGCTGCTGCTGCTGCTGCTGGGTCTGTGAGTATGGAGGGCTCTGCTAGCAAAAAGGCATCATAGGCAGCTGCTTCGGCAGCAAGGGTCGCAGCCAGTGCTGACCCAGGCTGGATGGCCAAGCCTTGACACTTGTAGTAGAGGCGCTCGCTGGCGCTAGCAATGTGCTGGATGCATTCAGGAGGGAGGGGCCAGCAAAAGTGAGGAGCAGCAGCAGCAAGAGGGGTATCGTGCACTCTTGCCCTGCAGTACTGACAAATGATGCTGTACTTCACAAGAGTATGAGGTACAGGAGCCTACAGGTACTGGCAGATTTGTTGGTGCTACTGTTGTGCGGGAGAGTCGGGCACGCTGGTGAGGGGGTAAGTGTGGGGCGCTGTGGGGCATCTGCTGCAGCAGATGTATCCACGTAGTTTGGTTGAGAAGAAGCAAGGGGAACAGACTCAGAACTGAATGGCGACAAACCCTCCACAAGTACAGCATTCACTCCTGCCCCCCTATACCTCCCCCCCCCCCCATCTGCTGCTGTTGCTTGCTGTTGTCACTGCTGGGCGTGTTGACATCACTGATATGCTGGTGTGGCACTACAGTCCGCAACGCACGGTCTGTCCTGTGTCGGCATTGCCTCTGTTCAACATAGTAAGGCAAGCTGCGGTGTTCCCCAGTTGGGGATAACCTCCCATCTGCTTACTGTTGCACTGATTTGTTCACGAGCAAGACTGTACCATGCAGGGCTGGAGTACTATTGAAGCTATTTTTAACCAACGAGCTCACCAGATCCGCTTCCACGACCAGTTGCTCAGCCAGTTCTGTTAAGGTGCCGCTGTAGCGGGAGTTGGTGCGCACCCGCTCCAGCTTCGCATAGTCTATTGAACCCGTAGCATCAAGGGGAAGCTGTTCAGCCAATGGGCGAGCGGATTCCACGGCAGGCAACAGTATAAGAGCCAGAAATTGTGCAGCACGTGCTGCCACGCGGATACGTTTGGGATACATTTGTTTAGCATACCATTTCAATGTGATCGTGTGAGCTTGGGACAAGCGCTAAGCTCCTGTGTCGCTCCTTTATATATTTCTACTACGAGTACTTTTCCTGTGTCGTATATATACTGTGCGGTCCGATCCGATGTGACCTTCTCTGAGAACTGTAATCGACCGTAGGGTTAGTCCCAGCAGATGCAACACGGCTTGTTTGTTTCAATATCAGCAGTGTTGCTCTCAAGTTTCACGGGTCAAGAGTATGTATGCTGAATATAGGTATTACATAGGTCGTCACCACTTGGGGGTGACGGTAAATACTTGTGGGTCACCCCCAGGAGGTGACCTGGAAATTGTTTCACCGTCACCTTCAACTGCCCACAGCTGAAAGCCCCACAAACGAGTCCATACGGCTCACCAGAAACCTGTCACTAAATCAATATACCAGGGAAATTGATTTTGCGGCCAGGCAACACCCCACTTGTCATCCCGGTATTGTTGTTGTGCCTGGGAAATGTGTTAATAGTGTTTTTGCTCGGTGTCAAGCTCTGTGCCTGTGATGAACATAACACTGTGCTTTACAGTCGTTTTGATAGCTGAGTTGCACGGTACGGCCAGTGAGCTTGCTCAGCGGCCCTGGCGGTTACAGTGCAGGTCAACAGTGGAAGCATGTGCCAGCAAGTAGTCAAGTTGCGCTCGGCACAGGGTGCTGAGCCCTATTCTAAAGTAATGTCGCTTAAGCAGCACCGTTGTGATGCACATGGACAAAGTCAAACCCCAAACTGCACAGGTTGACAATGCCTGGTGTATGTTTGCTTCTTCAACGCTGATCGCTCACGTGTAAATCTCTATTTTGAAATAATGGCTACTAACAACTTGAGGGCACCCGTTGTCGACGGGTTAACGGAAATCTTCTGTTGGCATTCAAATCAGGCCTCAACTTTGGTCACACTGGAGCCCAGTCCACACGAACACGTCTAGAACCTGATACTTCCTACACGTGCACGTTACTACTGTGGTATATCGCATCGTCGCTCGCTGTTGACGGACTGTGCCAAGCTTCGATGAGTTGAGTCTGTTTGCCCCAGTGAGCGCTTCTGATGTCGGCCTTTTTTGGTGGTTGGCGTTCATTCTGGAGTTCTGCTCATGACGGCGCTGCTTGTACTCGGACAGCTGATGACAGCGGCCAAGACCAAGGTGATTGGCTATCTCCATACATGCAAACACAAGCTAGTGCTCACCCCAATGCTTCACATCTGTGCACATATACTGATATCCATGTGTTTAGATATCGGTACTGGGATCGTCCTGCCAAGCAGGCAGGCAGGCAGCCTCTGCTGTGCCTCTGATCTGCTGACCACCACCCTGCTGATTGTTTGAGCTGTACATGAGCACACCACCAACCGATGGGTTCATATGGTCTTCACGGCATCGTGTTCCTGATATACATGTATGTTCTGTGTTTGACGCAGTGGAAGGTGGTTGGCAGCAAAGTCAGCAGGAGACAGCACATGCTGCTGCTGTTACCAGCGCACAACCACAGTCAGCAGCAACAGTAGCAGCAGCAGCAACCCCACAGCACCCAGATGATATTGCTGCCAGTTGGAGTCAGTCACTCCCACAGAATTCTGCTGCTGCGGTTGCTGCTGCTGCAGCTTGTCCTCTTACGTCCAGGACTGTGCAGCAAGGGCCGCAGGGTCCACAGCCTCAGCCTCACATGTATCCATTGCAGCAGCAGCAACCCCATCCTCTCAGCGGCGTCACTGATTTGGGGTTCCAGCCTGAGGTACAGCTTGGTCAGCAGCGCCTTCAGCAGCGAGCGGGTGATGTAGCGGCATCCACCACTGTCAGAGTCGCCGCTACACAGGCTGCTGCTGACTCAGAAGAGTATTCTGATGTAGATGATGAGGTGGCCAAGATTGACGCTGATATAGCAGCACTGCAAGCAACTTATGACCGTTACGCAGCTGCAGGCGCAGCTACTAAGGCGTCGCTAGCTGCAGCTGATGTGGACCGCAGCTCCCGTGCCCCACAGGCAGCTGCAGTCGCAGCTGCTATGGCACCCCATGCTGCAGCAGCTGATGGCAACTATTGTGCCCAACCAGCGTCGCTAGCTGCAGCTGCTGTGGACCGCAGCTCCGGTGCCGCACAGGTAGCTGCAGTCGCAGCTGCTATGGCACCCCATGCTGCAGCAGCTGATGGCAACTATTGTGCCCAACCAGCAGCTGCAGGCGCAGCTGCCAAGGCGTCGCTAGCTGCAGCTGCTGTGGACCGCAGCTCCGGTGCCGCACAGGCAGCTGCAGTTGCAGCTGCTATGGCACCCCATGCTGCAGCAGCTGACGGCAACTCCTGTGCCGAACCAGCAGATGCAGGTTCAGCTGCCATGGCACCGCCTGCTGCTAGAGCTCCTGGCAGGCCGCGTGCCACAGCTTCTGTTGGCAAAGTGCCTGCCTCAGGCGCGGGCACAGCGGCTACACTACCGCCTGCTGCAGGAGCTGGTGGCAGCTCCCGCACCAGAACAGCACAAAGCGCTTCCAAGAGCACAGCAGGTGTCAAACGGGGCAAAGGCAGGCAGGCTAGCACAGCTGCCGGAGGGGCCGAGGCAGGTGATGACATGCCGGAGCTGCTAGACGCTCTGGAGGACGACACGGGTGGCACTGCAGTGGGGGAGGGTGAGTTTGGCCCCCAGTTTGGCGCTGCTGCCGCTGCAGACGTGATGGCACGAGCTCGCCGTGCCGCAGCGGCTGCGGATGCGGCCGCGGCTGCGGCCGCTGCGGCAATGGAGCCTGAGGCTGCTGCTGATGGTGCTGCTGGCACCGAAGCGCCATCAGATGCAGCAGCAGCAGCAGCAGCGGCTGCAGCAGCTGCAGCAGCTGCAGCCACAGATGAAGCAACAACAGCAGATGATGCAGATGAAGCCGCCTCAGTGGCAGCTAGGGCAGCAGCAGCAGCAGCTAGGGCAGCAGCAGCACCAGCTAGGGCAGCAGCAGCGGCAGCAGCTGTGGGGGTCCCACCGCTGTGGAGGGGTAACAAGGTGCCGGTTGATGACTGGACAAAGAACCAGTACTGCGAAGTGCAGCGCGACTGCTCGTCCAACGCCAGCAAGAAGCGCCTGCGTATCATGAGGGAGCTCATGGTCCACCTGTTCCAACAGGACATCAGCTACCACCTGGCCTACGGTGATGACCCACGCGTCACAAGGGCTGGGTTGGTCTCGGCGTTCGTCACGCCCCTGGGCTATCTCGCTCTTGATGTGTCCCCCAGCTTGGCGGGCAATCCAGAGATCATGCAGCTGGTTCAGCAGCTGGTGGAGCTGATTTATGCGGAGCTGCGCCCTGACTCAGACCTGGTCTTTGCATCGGTGAATCCTGCCAGCCTGACAGTGGATCAGATCCCATCACCTGAGGCAGTTCGGGGGGGTGGGCGCGTCGCAGCTGTAGACGCCATCAGGAAGGTTGCCCCATACCTGGCCATGCAGCTGCCGGAGGGAGTTACTCCAGAGGGTGAGCTGAGCATGCGAACTGCTTCTGCCTTCTCTGTGGGTGGATTGGTGTAAGGCTGTTTGTTCTGTGTGGGTGTCTGTGCGGGAGAGGGTGCCTTTGCGTGTGCATGCAACTGTTTGCTTTTGCATGCGTGCATATGCAAGGGTAGTGGCGTCGGAGGGGGGGGGTGACGTCCGTATTGTCAATCCTGCAACAGATTGAAAATTGGGCATCAGTGGTCAAGGTACGGCACATTTGATCAAGCTGATTGTGTGTGTTATTGTATAAACTAGCTACATGCTTACTGCAGTCTAGCAAGCAAGGTGCTTTGTTTGGAGAAGACATAGTACCTTTTCAAATGCCTCAATAAGTGTTACTGTACACATGTTCAACTTAGTAGGCTTGGTGTGTGTATGCTTGTACCTGCCTTTCATGTTGTTACAACTGTGCCAGTCCCGACAAAGATGTGTACCAATCTGACTGCCACACCGCGTGTCTTGCATGCTGCACCCTCGCAGGTCGCCCCACTGACGCAGACCACCACCGCAAGGTGTGTCAAGGGTACCGTGAGCCAGATCCGGGCTTGGCTCCTGATGAGGCGCCGTGTGAGGTTTGTGGGGGGTACAGGCGGCAGAAGAACTTGCCGGATGATGTGCCCACTGGTCCGCTGCTGCAGCTGCAGAAGGCCGAGCTTGAGCGTGTGCTGCAGCACTGGCTGCAGCACTCGAAAGCTGTTGCAGCCAACCAGCCAGACGAGCCGCCAGCCAACCAGCCAGATAAGCCACGACAGTTCTTTCAGTCTGTGCTGCGGCAGCAAGGGCCAGCGGCAGGCGAGAAAATGTGCTCCTATCTTGAGCGTGTGCTGCATGTGGTGAGTCACGGACGAGGCCCAGGGCGGCCCAAGGGCAGCGGCCGCTCAAGGGCATCAGCTGCTGGTGGCGCTCGCGCTCGCAGTGCAAGCGCTGCAGCAGCGGCGGCTGCACCGGCGGCGGCAGCAGCAGCGGGGTCGCGGCGGCAGAAGCGGCGACATGGGGGGGGTGCTGGTAGGAATCGGCAGCAGCATGCAGCCCGTAGCGCTGCGCGGCGCAGTGCCAATCCAGCAGCAGAGGCAGCAGCTGCCGGACCTCATGCCACTGTGAACGACGGCAGCGGTGATGGTTCTGGGTCAGCCCTGCAGCAGCAGAGACGCGGCAGCACAGCGCAGCGCATTGGGAATGACGCACCTGCGGCAGCACCTGCTGCAACTGCTGCTGGTAGTGGCAGCGTGGGTGCCGGCGCTGGGGCAGAGCGGCAGCAGCGGGGCGGCAGCAGCACAGCGCAGCAGTACAATGCGCGTGCAGCAGCAGCAGCAGAGGGCTCAACTGCTGCTGGTAGTGGCAGCATGGGTGCGGGCTCTGCAATGCTGCAAAGCTGTTGAGGGCAGCACGTAGGTTCTTGCCAAACCGTGCTGCTGCCACACCCTCAACCCAGAGACCCTCTGATGCCAACTGCTGGTGCAAGGCATCTGCAACACTGGTGATGCTCATGCGCTGCTGGAACTGCCGCTTTGTGTACAGTTGCTGCAGCAGGTCAGCCCTGAACCACAGCGGTGGTGCTGGGTTGTTGCGCTCCAGCTGCACTGCTTTGACAGGAGTACCAGGGTAGCAGCCTGCTCTGAAGGGGTGAAGGTTGTACTCAGCTGCACACCTGCAAAACCAGGGCAACAGCGTGGCGTATCAAAACACTTCAGTGCAGTAGGGCTACCAGGCTGGCATACGAGTTATACCGCTGTTGTCACCTGCTTTCTGCCACGACAACTTGGTGGGCTGTGGGAGGTGTATGCTCAACTGCTGCGCCTATGTGCAGGTGACCAAGGCGACGCACAAACTGCCAGCCCATTCCAGACAGCCATGGCCTCACCTGGAGCATTTGCGCTTTGGCACCTTGATGCTGATCAGAGCTGTAAAGGTCACCAGAACAACCTCAGCCTCAAAGATGCTGCGGTTGTCCTGGCAGCACCCCAAGAGGGGCATGGCGCCTCGTTACAGCTGCACAACAATAACAGTGCAAACACATTGAACACTGCTCATTGCAGTCACCTAACTCAATCAGCTGCCAGAACATTCATGCAGCACACTGGATGAAACTTGATGGCCCCAACATGTGGCAACAATGCGCTACAGCAAGTCCTCACCAATGTTGAATGTGGCCTGCCAGCGCTCTGTGTACACATTGTCTGAGGCTGATGCGGTCCATCGAAGCAGATATCCAGTCATCTGGGTCTTCGAGAAGGGCCCAGTGGCGTGCAGCTGATACATTGTTGGCTGCTGCACTTCGAACAGTAGGCTCCCGCCTGGACTGCGCCCTGTATCTGAGCTGAGTACCCTGCTCCCACTGCTCTGACGTTGCTGTGTCTGGCTGAACACCGCCTGAGTGCTGCCACTGAGCGTCATGGTCGCCATCCCCAGCATGCCCACCATCACCACTGTCAAACGCAGCATCTTGCTGTTGTTGATGGGTTTGCTGCTGCTGCTCATCAACAGAGCTGACAGGTGGAACTTGAGGTGCAACAGGAAAGTTGACTCTTGCAACGGATGGAGCAGCGCGTCTGTTATGAGCCCTTCCCACAAATGAAGACATCAGACGACAGGATCACAGGTGAGGATCACCATCAGGATCAAAGAGGGCAGGTGTACACTTTGATGGCGTTCAGACAATTGTCACACGTTGCATGCGAACATAATGCAACACACCGCAGCGAAAAGAGACATCAAGGAGCCTCTCTGGCCGTTGATGACATTTTTTCAAACGCAACCTGCACGAGTAGAAGGATGTGATCCACTTTCAAACAACATGACCAACGCGTGCCAGAAAAGGTCACGATGAATGCAATCCGACAGTGCAAGCAGCGAAGCAACGTTGACCGGTGGTTGAGTCTGACCAACGCCGAATGCTGCATCACACAACCGAAATGTTCACTTGTACTTAGAATATAGTAAGGAATATGCAAGGCACTGTCGTAGACGGGGCCTTGCCGATTGTTAGCACACGCATAGCCTGCCACAATGGTTGCAACCGTAGTGACACTGGGATTATTCCTCGCATTGTGTTTCCATTTGCGCACATATGCGTACGGGTGGTGGGGGTATTTTGGGAATCGCCCTGCTCTCCGCCGAGACACTGCTGGCGGCATTATTTTTGAGGTCTGCAGCAGCTAGGATCAACTGGAAGAAATTTATATGATACCTTGCACCTGTTGCTTTGTTCTGCAGGCCTCAGAGTGGGCTGCTGCACAAGGGGACTTGATGGTGACGGTGAAACAATTTACAGGTCACCCCCTGGGGGTGACCCACAATTATTTACCGTCACCCCCAAGTGGTGACGACCTATGTAATACCTATCTCGAATATGGTTGTGCTGCAACATACGCTGGTGTGGTACACCAATGTGACTACCTGTGAGCACAGTGGCTACGGACAAAGCTGTTTGCATCACACAACTTGACATCATCTGCTGAAACATTGTGCCCCATCAAGATCAACAACTGGGTGGCGTCCATTGTCGTGGAGACACTACTGAAGGAGAGCAAGCCTGAGGGAGGAGCAGTGCCCTGCTGACTTGTCTGGGGATTCAGTTGGACTCCAACTGATGTCGGGCAACACTGTGGAACAATGTGCAGCCACCCTACCCCCTCCCTAGCCTGCTAGCCCCCCCCCCCCAAGTCACTGGGGGTGGGCTACTTGAGGGAGTCTGGCCTGCTATTGGCCTCCCAGTCAGCCAGCAGAGTTGTAATAAGATCGCAGAGGCTGAAGCTGCCGTGTCTGTCAACAAAAAGAGGTGGTTAGTGAGCCAGCAGAGTTGGGTGCACTGTCACAGTGACTTGTGACTTGTGGTACCTAGGATAGACAGTCATTTGGCATTGGAGACACAGTGACGCTGCCGAAATGGAGGTGCAGGCCAGTCAGGCAGGCGTCACGCAGTGGATACCTCATGGCCTCAGGACCAACACCATGTTTCAAGGATGATGTCAAGTCAATCTGACAGGATCTGACAGGAGCTGCTATGACCACTTACAGCTCGCAATCATTGGCACGATGGAATCGTGGCACGCTTGGCACGATGGAACCAGGCAGGGGGAGCAAGTGCAGCGGGGCACAGGGGAGCAGCCAGGCACCTTCAAGACAGCATGGATGATGCAAGCACGTGGTGTTCACATGTGTGGTGGCCGCATCTGATATCCTGCCATCCAAGCAATCCACAAACATTGTCACAATGATTGTGCATGCCAGTACTGTATTGGCATGCACTGAATTCTGCCAGAATTGGGCCACCGCATACATCAGCATACCGTACACCATTGGGGCCCAACTGAAAATGCTGACAAGGAAAGCAGGTGCCAGAGGCAGGGAAAGCGTGCTGTAAAGACTTCACCAAATACTCATCAATGGTAATCGCAAGAAAACATGACCATGTACAGAGTCCCAGATAAACATCCATTCATGAATTCATCATGCTGTGACACAAGCCCACTGGCATCTACTGCTCGGGTAGATCAGGTTTTCCGCTGATCACCCGTCGACAAGCCACAACACTGCCCCCTACCACCAAGGTCCTGCCCGCTACAACCAAGGTCTCGATCCTTCAAAAGGTGGGTACGGATGGTCTTGCTGAACAAAACAGACACAAAAAAGAAAGAAAAGAGAAAGAGAAAAGAGAGAGATCTTGACCAGCAGCCAGGTGCAGTCACTGGTGCGGCACAACTACACGGTTGAACAGGGCCGGGCCGGGCCGGGCCAGCACAACAGGCTGTGCACCTTGCACGGATATGATGCAGTGATGCACACCATAGAACTCAGTAAGTGACACTGACTGCATGCTTGGCAGCTGCTGCAATCTGGGCTGAGTCTATCAGAGTAGTAGCTGACTAGTCGCTGGCCTGATCACCGTACGGTGTTGATAATCTCAAGCGGCCAGGTCACAGGATGACCTGTGCACATGAAGGTGGCCAACAAAGGCAGGAGAAATGTATCACAAAGAGGAAGACACAAAGCAGTACACAAGCAGCACCTGAAAGTGGATGGAGCTCCCAAAACACTACAGGGGCGACTGGTGCTGTTCTACATGATGTACCATGTGAACAAAAGCCATGTCCCTGGTGTTGGTACTGCTGACAACAGCCACCTGACCCAGCAAACACATGGGCGTTGCAGTGCCCAGCTTTCATGATGCTCGCCAGCCAACAAACCATACAAGATGCCGCATTCTTTTAATGCCACACCATCACCTCTGCCGGCATGTGAAAAGACAACTATGGAGTTGGCAACAGCTCCAGTGCATAGCAACGATCAGCACAGATGCATCGCCATATGGTGACCCGCAAAAGGCATCTCTGCTCTATCAACTGGCTGGTGAAAGCACACATACACTGCTTGTGGCCGTAAGGCGTTGGCAGCGGCCACACACACAAAAAGCATGCTCAGGTCCTGGATCTTGGGTCTACTACCACACTCACAACACCCCAAGCCCACCTGCCCTGCATCACACCCCCAGCTGTACCCTCCGAGCCAAAACCTGCCTTAGGAAAACCATGACACGTACTAGTGTTGCTGTGCTGTGCATGCTGTGCTGTGCATGCTGTGCTGTGCATCATTGTGTGTGGCACACGGACAGTCTGGCAAGAGGAGCATAGAGAGCCGACAGCACACCAGCAGCAAACGTGTAACTGAACAATAGAGCATCTGTACACATGGCCCAAGGATGCTTTCACACACCCACTGAGAGCATGGCAGGCACTGGAGCCAGCGTCACACAAGCCTGGTGTCAGTCAAGTGCCGTGCGGGTGAGCATGCCATAATGCAGTACCCCTGCCAACATGCATAAGATCTGAGCAAACATTCCTTTCTCAGCAATGATGGTGCTTGGCGTCAATTGTGCACAGTCAATGAGCGCACCTTGACAACACAACCACGACCAACTTGAAGCAGACACAGAAGCACGAGATGAAAAAAAACAGAGAGCGAAAGAAGAGTGCGCTGAATTAACCCACTCCTGTGTCTGCATGCACCGTTCTTGGGGCTGCAACACATGTGCATACCAAAATGCAACACTCATGCGCACACATCCTACTCAAGCAACAACACGCATCCATACACATGCACCTCCACAAGCACCCAATGAGCCCCTGGCTCCCTTGCGGAATGCACGGCTTTGCCGTGCCAAATACTGTAACTGCAACTGTTACTAACGACAGGCGCCTGACACACTCCATGATGCGGTAGTGTTGCTAGCCAAGGTGCAGGTGGCAGTTGGTGGGTTGGCCGTTGTGAGTGTGCAGATTCCAGTGCAGCCTTGTAGTAGGCTGAGCCTACTAACATGTGCCTGTGATAACCCAGGATGCAGTAGTGCCACTGCTGGCCAAGGTGCAGGTGGCTGTTGCTGGGTTGGCTTTTGCTGGTGAGCAGACTCCAGTGCAGACACTCCCCGCAGCTCTGCTGCAGGTAGTAGGCCAGCTGGTACGAGTCTGGGTGGGGGGGGTTCTGGTGCACACTGCAAGCAATGGAAGGCAGCAGCAGAACACGATGGTACACGTCAGCAGGGGCTGTTGCCAGTCTTTGCAGTTCAACTATTACGTTGGTCCCAGCCGGTGGAATTTTTTCTGAGCAGACCGGCCAGGGCAGCACGAACATCGTTCTTCCCATACTGCTCTCATATGTACATGCACTAGTCACGATCACAGGGCTCTGACTCAGAGACTTGAAAGTTGATCATGGTTGAAGCGGCCAGCAATAAGTACTGTTGAGGTTTGGCTGTTGTATACTAAGTTGTGTGATGCAAAGCTATGAGGAGGGCGAGCAACAGTGCCCACGGCGAAAGGCATGCTGTGCTCGTCAGGCTACATTGTGCAGGTGTGGTCTCTTTGACAGCTGTGAAGTGCCTTCCCACAGCAGAAAGGTGATAAGGGTCATTAATAACTTCATGCATCTCTCACTGCGTTAGATAGCTGATTGACAAGCAGGGGACTCACGGACAGGAGTGCAGCTGCCTGTACGAGAGCTCCAGGTGTTGGAGGCGGAGCACAGGTAGGAAGGAGACCCTGTGAAGCCCCTAGCACATGTGGCCGTGCAGCGTGCGTTGAGGTTGGTGATGGGGCAGGCGAAGGTCGCGTTGGCCACGGCCGGGGGTTGAACAGTGCACGCTGCAACAGGTGACAGAGCAGCATGACATCAGTTCAGCAGCACTCAATGCCATTAATTCAGGGCGACACGTTTCAAACAAGTGCTTTGCTTCAAGCTTAGCACGGCCAGCAGTGCTCAACAGCTCAACCGCTCCTGTGCCTTGGTGCCTCATGAGGACCAACAGCTTACTTACAGGGGAAAAGTGGCACAGTGCCTGCCAGTTACACAGCACAGCGGCTAAACACGTAGCCTGGACTTTACACCCTGCCGTGCTCTGCTGTGCTGTGCTGCCATATCTGACAATTTAAGTTGCCTCAATTTCAGGTGTCTGAGGCAAGTCCACCCTCTGCCTTCCTGCAGTGCATATCTTCATCACGATCATGAATTCAGCCTGTCTGCCAATCACCCAGTGATGAGTCACAGCAGCAGCAAGAGAGCCGTTCACGGTCAGCATGTCTGCCATTACCCGCCTACCTGGTGTACATGCCGTCCCGCGGATAGTTTCCCAGGTGCCTGTGCTGGAGCAAGTCACAGTGGGAGCACCTCTGTAACCGCTGTTGCACTGAGCAGTGCACGTGCTGCCTGCTGTGATGTTTGTCGGGCAGCTGAAGATGCCGTTGGAAGGGTTCGACACCGGGGCTGTGCGGCAGACTGCGAGGATGAGCAACAAACACAGGAGAGAGGCAAGCAGGCACATCATCAATGTGAACATCCAGACAGGGTTGGGCCTCATACAACCAAGCACTGCTTGGCGAGCTGAAAGTAGCATGAACATCTTCAGGGCCTGTCATGCTGTGGACCTGTGGCAATCCGTGTTGATCGTGTAGGGCTAGAGATCTGGCTGAAAGCATCTGTAGCTTTCAGACAGGGGCCTTGATCTGCCGCATGTGCATTTACGCCATCACGGTGATCAGCAGACGAGCCTCAGTCCTGCATCAGGATTCCATGATATTGCCACAACGGTTGCGTCCACAGTAAGGTACTGGACAACCAAGCCCCCCGCCCTCAACCACTAAAACAACCACCACCACCACGGCCTCAGACTCACCTCTCACGCATGAGCCTGTGACTGTCGAGGACCAGGCTCCTGTTGAACCGCAGGTGACTGTGGGGGCGCCTGCAGTTCCTGCTGCAAAGCCATCCTTACAGGCCGCAACACACCTTGTGCCTGCCAGGCTAGTAGGTGAGCACTGGAAGGAGTTGGCATTGGCTGGGACTGCGGTGGGGCTGGTGGGGCACACTGCAGCAATTCAAGGTCAGGGACAGCAGTCACGAACATCTCTAGAGCACAAACACATGATGGAGCAAACGTAAAATGTCGCTGTTGGGATTCAACCTCCACAACTAGATTTTTGCAGCGACACGCAAAGCCTAGGACTGCGCAGTGGGCCCAAGGCGACAGAGCATCACACTCTGCGTCAGTGCCCAAACATCCGCTGTAGTAAGCTAGTGTGCAACGTGTCAAGCTTCGCCCACAAACAGCTGCAGCTGACGCGAACACACGCCCCTCACCTCTCAGACATGTGCCGCTAGCACCCCAGCCTCCAGTGGAAAGGCAGGTTGCTGTTGGGGCGCCTGTTGGGCCAGGGAGGAAGTTGGTAGAGCATGTTGCATTGCAGGTGGACCCCACCAGGGTGGGGACTCGGCAGGAGGAGTAGGTCCCACCAGCTGGGGTGGTGGGCTGGGTGGAGCAAACTGTAGTTGGCAGCAGGAGGGCAGGTACAAGGGTGGCAATGTCATGGGGTTGTACGATGGCCTGACAGGCCCTCAGGATTTTGACGTGCAGTGTGTTTTGGACCGCTGCCGTTTGGACGAACCAATACGCACACATCACATCAGTGATATGACATCTTTCAAGATAGATGGCTGACAGCAGCACACTCGCACAAGCTCCCTGGTGTTGCATTGATGCCTGAAGGGCAGCCTTGGCTGCAGGTCACATTGCAACCCGGGGTTGACGAACAATGACGGCGTGAGCAGCATTGACAGCAAGACAAATTCATTCAACCGGGCATCCTGAGTGTCAGCGGATGCAGCAGCGGCAGCAAATTGCCAGCTGCTCACCTCTCTGGCAGCTTCCCTCCACCGCGGTCCATGTTGAGTCATCCTGGCACACCACACGTGCTGACCCAATGAAGCCGGTGCTGCAGGTCCCGTTGCACACCCTGCCCACTGGGCTGTTGGTGCCGCAGCTGAAGGTGCCGTTGCCCAGGGTGGGGTTGCCATTGCACACTGCAATAGGGCAATGACATACAGCAAAGAACTGTTGTCGGACCCCCCGGGGGATGGCATCGCATGGAAAAGCTAGTCGTGAAGTCTGCTGAGTGCGTGTGGCCAGCCGAAGGAGGTTGCACCCCCCTTTGACAGAAAAGGCACCTAGATATTATTACTGAGAGTGTGGCCTTCCATGTCTCCAAACCTTCTGAAGCAGTAGTAGGTGTATGGACTGCGTGGCACGCAATTTGGCAGCATCCATGCACTGCAATGTCAAACACGTTGTTCAAGCAAGCCCGGCAGTCCGCTGCTAACGCCCTAGAAAACCGCCATACCTCGCGTGCATGCCCCAGCTGTGCTGCTCCAGGTCCCGTCCGCCAGGCATGAGGCGCTGGGTGTGGGTGCGCCAACAAAGCCGCTGCTGCAAGTGGCAGTGCAGCTGGAGCCCACAGCGGCATTGGCTGCGCAGCTGAAAGAGCCCCCAGCAGGGTTCTGTGGTGCTGTGCTGCACACTGCATGCAGGAAAGCGGTTGGAATGGTGAGTCTCAGCATTAGCATCAGGAAAGGAAGCAGACATTTTGGGTGGATCATCATCAAACTATGGCTGGGGCCCAGCCGTTGGGAGGAGCTGTAGGCAGACAGGCCACCACAGCCTGTACACCTTTCTGACACTGACGTCAGAAAGACGCAAATTAACCAACCAGCCAGAGGTTGACTCGACCGCCATAAACTACTAGTAACCGACACTGAGGCAGGTGTGCGCAGCAGCTACCACGGCCTAGCTATCTATGCTCCTCAACAACATCCTTGACAGTCACTCTTGATTTAGCTCTCTACCAAACATTAGAATTGTGGTCACCTCTGAGGCACGATCCACTCAAAGTTCCCCATGCGCCCGTTGACCCGCAAGTCCTTCTGGGTGTCCCCGCGTAGCCGGCATCACATGTTGCAGTACACACGCTGTTGACCGCGCTGATGGGCGAGCAATTGAAGAACCCGTTGGCGGGGTTGACTGGCGGCAGGTTGCACACTGCAGGGCGCAAAACAGACCGAAGGCAGCTTGGTGTTGCAAACAGTAAAGACCTCACAATACAAATGCAAACAGCATGCTGCTGGTAGCAGCCAGCATCCTTCAATCGTCCGGCCGCTCAGCTTGCCATTCAATCAGATTGACTAGGCCATAGAAGCACCCTTTCAAGCCCAAGTGGTTTGCTAGCTAATGTCAAGTTTAAGACCTGCTATCTCATGCCTGTGCTGTGCTGTACTGTGTTGTACTGTGCTGTACTGAAAATACTGGATGCACCCTCATCACCATGCCAGCACCACCACCGCCTGCCGCTCACCTCGCACACATGAGCCTGTGACTGTTCTTGACCAGGCTCCTGTTGAACCGCAGGTGACTGTGGGGGCGCCTGCAGTTCCTGCTGCAAAGCCATCCCTACAGGCCGCAACACACCTTGTGCCGGCCAGGCTAGTAGGTGAGCACTGGAAGGGGTTGGCATTGGCTGGGACGGTGGTGGGGTTGGTGGAGCACACTGCAGCAGATCAAGGTGGGGGACAGCAGCCACGACAAGACTTGGCAATACTTTTGAAAACTTTCGGTCGGACCGACCACCTTGGAGATGGTTTCTTGAGCTGTTTTGCTGACTCATTAAGTGGAGGGGACAGAGGTGATACATCACACGTTGCAGTTCATGGATGCACACACATTTCCCTCACACTTGTCTGAGGTAGCTGGTGAGCCCAACTCACACCAAGTATCCAAGAATTGCTGTAATAGTAAAAGGTAGCAGTACACCGCTCCAAATCAACAGATGCTCGTCAACCAAAGCAATGCCGAAGCATACGGTATGCTTTAGTCTGAGACATGCAGACGGCCCCTCACCTCTCACACAGCTGCCTGAAGTGGCACTCCAGGCCCCAGAAACCAGGCAGGTTGCTCTAGGGGCGCCCGTGGAGCCAGGTATGTACCCAGCATTGCATGTTGCACTGCAGGTGGCCCCCACCAGTGCGGGTGGGCAGGAGTACCTTCCACCAGTAGGGGCGGTGGGCCCGGAGGTAGTGCAGACCGCTGTGATAGGCAGCAGGAGGGGAATTGTCGGGGTGTGTTTGAAGAGGGGATTGCTGTAACATCATCATTTCATGAAGGGTGGTGGCATGTGTGCATGAGTATAATGTTGCGGAGGCCCAGGGAAAGTCTGAGCTGCAATGCGCAGCTGTCAAGCCATTGTAGGATCAGCAATGCACACTACTTGCCACCAGCAGCAGCAATGTACCAACTGCTCACGTCTCTGGCAGCTTCCCTCCAGTGCGCTCCATGTTGAGTCATCCTGGCACACCACGCGTGGTGACCCAATGAAGCCGGTGCTGCAGGTCCCGTTGCACACCCTGCCCACTGGGCTGTTGGTGCCGCAGCTGAAGGCACCGTTGACCAGGGAGGGGCTCCCGGCACACCCTGCAACAAGATCAAGATGCAGCAGAACAATCAGTGCGCACCCAAAGTAGAGCGATTACAGGGCAAGCTCGGTGTGCCAAAAGCGTATATGTCAGTTCTGCGGTGAGACATCCATGAAGACGTGACATGCTAGCCACCTGCACAGTACTGCTGACTGCCAGTCGAAGTTATAGTGCTGACTGCCAGTTGAAGTGGCCCACTTCAGCACTGAGTGCTAACTGCCATGCGAAGTGCTAGTGCTGACGACTAGTCTGCCAAGGAATCCAGGACCACAGTTGTTAATGCAACGCTCACAGCCAAAATTGGCTGCGAACAGCGAACAGCCAAGTCGATGCCGAGCGATGTCGAGTGCTGGACAGGGTTTTTCAGTGGCCTTTTCCCTTGGCAGGCTAACCCCGGCAAGCCCCCAAAATTTGACGGGGCCTTCGCCCCCATCCCTCCAAACCCCTTGGCCTTTCACGGGGGTACCCCTTCAGGGTCATAGCTTTTGACCGGGCGGTGACATCGCTGCTGCTGGGCCAGCTAAGGTGGTTGAAGTTGTGGTAAAAACAAATCCCAGACTTCCGCACTAGCTTATCTATACTAATGACGTAAGTCCCACTCAGAGCACATACTGTATTTGACAAACAGTCTGTTGACATGCTCTCACCTTGGTCCACTCCAGCCTCCTCCCAGATGAGCCCTAGGCAGGTAGTGCAACTGCCACACCGACTCTAAAAGTATAGTTGGCGTATCATGCAGAAGCCCAGACGCACTTCTCCAGTGATCTTTTGCTAGCAGTTGTTCCTGTTGGCTGTTCTGCTGCTGTGAAGTGGTGATCAGGAATGCGTTCGAATCAAAGGCAGGGAACTCTTTATTTTCAAACCTGGCTTGTATTCGAAAAGCGTAGATGAAATATGTCTTGCGCTGATGTGGGAAAGCTGGGAGCACTGCTGGAGCCCGGTAGGGCTGTTGTTCAGCGCGGTACACAGCCCATGTTGTGCGCAGCTGAATGCAGCCAAGTGAACCAAGCTAGCTGCAGTCAACTAGAAAGGAAACTAGTAATAGAAACTATGGAAACGATTTAATGTAGCATGACATGAACGCGACGGTGTCGTGTCCAAACTTCTTACGCACTCAATACTCCACATCGGCGTCAACAGACGTCGAGCGCCGTTGCCCGACTGCGCCGTTGTTCAACGCGTTACACAGCCCGCGTGAGACGCGGCTGGCAATCGCGAATGTTGGTGTCGTGCCCGAACCGCTTGCATTGAAATGATACATCGGTTACTACATGAACAGCTTACCTGTCGTGCATGCCCCAGTTGCGCTGCTCCAGGTCCCGTTCGCCAGGCATGTGACGCTGGGTGCACCAACCAAGCCACTGCTGCAGGTGGCAGTACAGCTTGACCCCTCAGTGGCGTTGGCTGCGCAGCTGAACGTGCCTCCAGCAGGGTTCACTGGTGCTGTGCTACACACTGCATGCAGGAGTCGGGTCAACGGCAGGCAGCGCAGCAGCAGCATCAGCAACGTTGTGTCAACACATACATTGCAGACAGCAGCAGTGCCGCGATGCGGCCAAGCAGCTATACCGCCGCTGCATCGAAAGGCCAACCGTCATGATGTGCATCAAGATGCTTTGTAACAACAGCCATCATTGCCAAGCACTCCTGTCCTGTGCTCGACAGGTGAACGCACCTCTGAGGCAGGCTCCAGTCAAAGGTCCCCATGCGCCCGTTGAGCCGCAGGTAACCGTGGGTGCCCCCGCGTAGCCGGCATCGCATGCTGCAGTGCACACGCTGTTGAGCGCACTGGTGGGAGAGCAGCTGAAGGAGCCGTTGGCCGGGTTGGTTGGCGGCAGGTTGCACACTGCAGGCGCACGAGACAAACAGCATTTGTGGCAATCAAGTGTCACGATCGCAAGTCTTGTTGGATTGGCTGCCTCAGCTGCTGAGCAGCTGACCTGCTGAGCAGTGCATACCCTATACAGGACTAGGCAGGCCTAAAGTGGCTGGCTCAATCGACTGTTGCTTCAAAAGCCTACCTCGTGTGCACGTTCCAGTTGTTGTAGACCACGCCCCTAAGGTCGGCACTCCACATGTAGTGCTGGGACTTCCCACCCATCCTGTGTTACATGTTGCCGTGCACACAGTGCCTGTGGTGCTGTTGGTTGCGCAGCTGTACACGCCATTTGTGGGGTTTGTTGGAGTGGCGGTGCACACTGCAGGAGCGGCAGCACGGAGCAACAGCGCACATGTCAGGGGTGTCACAGCGCAACACTGTCTGGAATTGTTCTGGCAGGGCAGGAGATTGCTGACTGCTGAGTGGGTACTCAGACTAAATCAGCCACACTGTGACTTCCAGCGCTAGCATTTGATGTTGCCTGGCTTAGTCTGCTAGTGGTCAATGGCAGCCACCTCCACTCACAGCGTGCGCAGGTGCCAGTGCTGGCGCTCCAGGCAGCCACTGTCCCAGTCAGCACACAGGTGGTAGTTGGGGCCGGGACGCCAAGGAAGTTAGCGGCACATGTTGCTGTGCAGGTGCCTCCCACCAGGGTTGATGGGCAGAGGTAGGTCCCGCCGGCTACTGCAGCAGGTGGGGTGGTGCATCCTGCAGCAGCAACGGAGGGCACAGCAGTAATAATTAGCAGCGCGCGGCAGGTGTTGGCCATCTTGATAACACTGCCGCAGGTGCTGCAAGCTAGGTAATGCGTCAAGTTGTCCCTCCGGGACACAGTATGCATGGGAGCGCCCGCTGCTCAGCTCACCTCTCTGACAGCTTCCCTCCAGTGCGCTCCATGTTGAGTCATCCTGACAGACCACGCGTGGCGACCCAATGAAGCCGGCATTGCAGGTCCCGTTGCACACCCTGCCCACTGGGCTGTTGGTGTCGCAGCTGAAGGTACCATTGCCCAGAGAGGGGCTGCCGGCACACACTGCAACAGGATCAAAATGCAGCAGAACAATCAGTGCGCACCCAAAGTGAAGCGATTACTGGACACGCTTGGTGTGCCAAGAGCGTGTATGTCAGTTCTGCAGCAGGACATCCATGGAGGCGTGACATGCTAGCCACTTTCAAAGTACTGCTGACTGCCAGTTGAAGTGGTAGTGCTGACTGACATTCGAAGTGCTAGTGCTGACGACTAGTCAGACTAGTCTGCCAAGGAATCCGGGACCACATTTTTTACCGCAACGGCGGCAAAGCTCACAGCCAAAATTGTCGGACAGCGAAGTCGATGTCGACCGATGTCGAGTGCTGGAGCCCGATTGGGGCGTTGTGCAGCACGATACTCAACCCGCGTTTTACGCAGCTGACGTATCATCAAACCGATGGTGTCCGAACCTCTTACGCATATAATGTCCCAACATCGGCATCACCAGACGTCGAGTGCCGTAGCCCGACTGCGCCGTTGTTCAGCGCGTGACACAGCCCGCGTGTTACACGGCTTGCGATCGTAAGAGATGGTGTCGTGTCCAAACCGCTTACATTGGGCTCATACATTGGATACTACATGAACAGCTTACCTGGCGTGCATGCCCGGTTGCGCTGGTCCAGGTCCCGTCCGCCTGGCATGTCACGCTGGGTGCACCAACCAAGCCACTGCTGCAGGTGGCAGTACAGCTTGACCCCTCAGTGGCGTTGGCTGCGCAGCTGAACGCGCCTCCAGCAGGGTTCGCTGGTGCTGTGCTGCACACTGCATGCAAGAGTCGGGTCAACAGCAGGCAGCGCAACAGCAGCAGCGCATACATGTGTGCGTAATAGCAGTGCTAAAATACGACGAAAGTGTTGGACTGCAGCTGCACCGAGGGGGCATCAAGATGCTTGGCAAAAACAACCATCGCTGTCAAGGCTTAACCAAGGCTCTTCAAGACTCTTCAAGCCTGGCTCAAGACCAAGTTGGTCCCGGGTTGGAAATGAGAACGCACCTCTGAGGCAGGCTCCTGCTAAGGGTCCCCATGCGCCCGTTGAGCCGCAAGTCACTCTGGGTGCCCCCGCGTAGCCGGCATCACATGCTGCAGTGCAGATGCTGTTGGGCGCGCTGGTGGGCGAGCAGCTGAAGGATCCGTTGGCGGGGTTGGTTGGCGGCAGGTTGCACACTGCAGGCGTAGGAAACAATCAGCGTTTGGCAGCCGCCGGCTATCTAGTCAGGATAGTACCGTCAGCGCAAGTAGGAATGGCTGCAGCAGCTGTCCTGGTGAACAGCGTATACCCTCAGGGTACGGCGTAAGGCAGGGAAGGCTGGGGATGGGCTGGCTCAGTTGGCTTGTGCGTCACAGGCCTACCTCGTGTGCACGTTCCAGTTGTTGCAGACCACGCCCCTAAGGTTGGCACTCCACATGTGGTGCTGGGACTTCCCACCCATCCTGTGTTACATGTTGCCGTGCACACAGTGCCTGTGGTGCTGTTGGTTGCGCAGCTGTACACGCCGTTTGTGGGGTTTGTTGGAGTGGCGGTACACACTGCAGGAGCGGCAGCACAGTGCAAAAGCACACATGTCAGGGGTCTTGCAGCCAGACATAGGAAATCAGGCGGGCAGGGCGTCGTTGAGTCCCTGACATGTCCTCAGACATGTATCAATCATATCGTGGTTGCCAGTGCTGGCAATGACTACGTGCTAGTTCAACCTGCAAACATATGATGGCAGCCACTCCCACTCACAGCGTGCGCAGGTGCCAGTGCTGGCGCTCCAGGCAGCAACTGTCCCAGTCAGCACACAGGTGGTGGTTGGGGCCGGGACGCCAAGGAAGTTAGCGGCACATGTTGCTGTGCAGGTGCCTCCCACCAGAGTTGCTGGGCATAAGTAGGTCCCGCTGGCTACTGTAGCAGGCGGGGTGGTGCATCCTGCAGCAGCAACGGAGGGCACAGCAGTAAGAATCAGCAGCGCGCGGCAGGTGTTGGCCATCATGATAACACTGCCGCAGGTGCTGCAAGCAGGGTACTGCGTCAAGTTGTGCATGAGTTGACCAACTAGCCGTCCTGCAACACACATTTGATGGCTTCAGGGACTGTCTCACAGGATGTGTGTGTTGTCAATCGGGACACATGCATGCATGGGAGCGCCCGCTATTCAACTCACCTCTCTGGCAGCTTCCCTCCAGTGCGCTCCATGTTGAGTCATCCTGACAGACCACGCGTGGCGACCCAATGAAGCCGGCATTGCAGGTCTCGTTGCACACCCTGCCCACTGGGCTGTTGGTGTCGCAGCTGAAGGTGCCATTGCCCAGAGAGGGGCTGCCGTTGCACACTGCAGCAGGATCAAAACGCAGCAGAACAATCAGTGCGCACCCAAAGTGAAGCGATTACTGGACACCCTCGGTGTGCCAAGAGCGTGTATGTCAGTTCTGCAGCAGGACATCCATGGCAGTTCTGCAGCAGGACATCCATGGAGGCGTGCCACTTTCAAAGTACTGCTGACTTCCATTCAAAGTGGTAGTGCTGACTGCCATTCGAAGTGCTAGTGCTAATGACTAGTCAGACTAGTCTGCCAAGGAATCCAGGACCACAGTTGTCAAACGCAACGCCGGCACGGCTCACAGCCAAATTTGTCGAACAGCGAAGTCGATGTCGACCGATGTCGAGTGCTGGAAGCCCGCTTGGGCCGTTGTGCAGCACGACACTCAACCCGCGTTTTACGCAGCTGACGTATCATCAAACCGATGGTGTCCGAACCTCTTACGCATATAATGTCCCAACATCGGCATCACCAGACGTCGAGTGCCGTAGCCCGACTGCGCCGTTGTTCAGCGCGTGACACAGCCCGCGTGTTACACGGCTTGCGATCGTAAGAGCATGGCGTTTTACCACCTCCCCAGTTGGTAGCCTTGTCAATAAGTACCGGCAGAGGCATCTGCTACGCTGCATACTCTGGGAGGGCCTAGTATATGTGGTAATGACTTGTTATGCTTGATAAGGGCGCCTGGCATGTGTTGTGGAGATAGCACGGTACTGCCAAAAAACTGGCCAATGGCGCTGTCGGTGACTTGTGCTTCACTGAGTTGCAGGGAGACACCTTGCTGAACTCCAAACATCTTTATGACTGCTTGAAGAGTGCTTTTGCAACTAGGTCACACATTTGAGGCACTGAGCTAGCACAGTCAAAGACGGTCATCTGATGATCAGCACGTAGCAGCAGTAGAGCAACAGGAAGGGCAGAAGTTTCGTGATCAGATGCCGAAACACTGTTGCTTGTACTTGTGAATGATTTCGATTGTGTTGCAAAGCCTTTGGCTGCTTCGGGACATTTCGCCCGGGGTTCAGCAGGTTGCCAACCCTGCCTAGGGGTTCTATATTGGCCAACCCTGGCTATTGTTTCCAAGTTCGCTGGGAGTGTGTTGTATGCGTTTTTCATCATCATGAAACTCTTATTTGAGGGGCAGACGCATCGGTAAAGCTCTGGGTGCAAAAGGATGTTACTGATTGAGGTGCAGCAAAACCACATGCCGAACAAACCAGCCCTCACGGAGCATAGTAAAGGTATACGTTCAAGGTTGCGAAGCTTTTGGGGACCCTCTGGGGCCCGTTCAGATCCTTAGTGTACCTGCCAAGCTGGTCAAACATGCTGCTGAAGGCAACAACGGTTGCTGTTGCGGGACTGAACGTCCCAGAGCAGCGTCCGGGATGATTTCGCAGTCATGTTGGACATCGTAACTATGCTCCGTGGGGGCTGGTTTGTCCGGCATGTGGTTTTGCTGCACCTCAATCAGTAACATCCTTTTGCACCCAGAGCTTTACCGATGCGTCTGCCCCTCAAATAAGAGTTTCATGATGATGAAAAACGCATACAACACACTCCCAGCGAACTTGGAAACAATAGCCAGGGTTGGCCAATATAGAACCCCTAGGCAGGGTTGGCAAGCTGCTGAACCCCGGGCAAAATGTCCCGAAGCAGCCAAAGGCTTTGCAACACAATCGAAATCATTCACAAGTACACGTAACAGTGTTTCGGCATCTGATCGCGGAACTCCTGCCCTTCCTGTTGCTCTACTGCTTCTTCGATGGTTGATCACTGTGGTGCTGCCAACATGGCATGGTCGTTTGCATGGTAGCTGACACCACGGAAGTTCATTTGGTACCTTATCAAACAACTTGGCATAGCTGAATTGGTACTTGGTGAGGCTACGATCTAGGGAGGTGGTAAAATGCCATGGATGGTGTCGTGTCCAAACCGCTTACATTGGGCTCATACATTGGATACTACATGAACAGCTTACCTGGCGTGCATGCCCCGGTTGCGCTGGTCCAGGTCCCGTCCGCCTGGCATGTCACGCTGGGTGCACCAACCAAGCCACTGCTGCAGGTGGCAGTACAGCTTGACCCCTCAGTGGCGTTGGCTGCGCAGCTGAACGCGCCTCCAGCAGGGTTCGCTGGTGCTGTGCTGCACACTGCATGCAAGAGTCGGGTCAACAGCAGGCAGCGCAACAGCAGCAGCGCATACATGTGTGCGTAATAGCAGTGCTAAAATACGACGAAAGTGTTGGACTGCAGCTGCACCGAGGGGGCATCAAGATGCTTGGCAAAAACAACCATCGCTGTCAAGGCTTAACCAAGGCTCTTCAAGACTCTTCAAGCCTGGCTCAAGACCAAGTTGGTCCCGGGTTGGAAATGAGAACGCACCTCTGAGGCAGGCTCCTGCTAAGGGTCCCCATGCGCCCGTTGAGCCGCAAGTCACTCTGGGTGCCCCCGCGTAGCCGGCATCACATGCTGCAGTGCAGATGCTGTTGGGCGCGCTGGTGGGCGAGCAGCTGAAGGATCCGTTGGCGGGGTTGGTTGGCGGCAGGTTGCACACTGCAGGCGTAGGAAACAATCAGCGTTTGGCAGCCGCCGGCTATCTAGTCAGGATAGTACCGTCAGCGCAAGTAGGAATGGCTGCAGCAGCTGTCCTGGTGAACAGCGTATACCCTCAGGGTACGGCGTAAGGCAGGGAAGGCTGGGGATGGGCTGGCTCAGTTGGCTTGTGCGTCACAGGCCTACCTCGTGTGCACGTTCCAGTTGTTGCAGACCACGCCCCTAAGGTTGGCACTCCACATGTGGTGCTGGGACTTCCCACCCATCCTGTGTTACATGTTGCCGTGCACACAGTGCCTGTGGTGCTGTTGGTTGCGCAGCTGTACACGCCGTTTGTGGGGTTTGTTGGAGTGGCGGTACACACTGCAGGAGCGGCAGCACAGTGCAAAAGCACACATGTCAGGGGTCTTGCAGCCAGACATAGGAAATCAGGCGGGCAGGGCGTCGTTGAGTCCCTGACATGTCCTCAGACATGTATCAATCATATCGTGGTTGCCAGTGCTGGCAATGACTACGTGCTAGTTCAACCTGCAAACATATGATGGCAGCCACTCCCACTCACAGCGTGCGCAGGTGCCAGTGCTGGCGCTCCAGGCAGCAACTGTCCCAGTCAGCACACAGGTGGTGGTTGGGGCCGGGACGCCAAGGAAGTTAGCGGCACATGTTGCTGTGCAGGTGCCTCCCACCAGAGTTGCTGGGCATAAGTAGGTCCCGCTGGCTACTGTAGCAGGCGGGGTGGTGCATCCTGCAGCAGCAACGGAGGGCACAGCAGTAAGAATCAGCAGCGCGCGGCAGGTGTTGGCCATCATGATAACACTGCCGCAGGTGCTGCAAGCAGGGTGCTGCAAACAGGGTACTGCGTCAAGTTGTGCATGAGTTGACCAACTAGCCGTCCTGCAACACACATTTGATGGCTTCAGGGACTGTCTCACAGGATGTGTGTGTTGTCAATCGGGACACATGCATGCATGGGAGCGCCCGCTATTCAACTCACCTCTCTGGCAGCTTCCCTCCAGTGCGCTCCATGTTGAGTCATCCTGACAGACCACGCGTGGCGACCCAATGAAGCCGGCATTGCAGGTCCCGTTGCACACCCTGCCCACTGGGCTGTTGGTGCCGCAGCTGAAGGTGCCATTGCCCAGAGAGGGGCTGCCGTTGCACACTGCAGCAGGATCAAAACGCAGCAGAACAATCAGTGCGCACCCAAAGTGAAGCGATTACTGGACACCCTCGGTGTGCCAAGAGCGTGTATGTCAGTTCTGCAGCAGGACATCCATGGCAGTTCTGCAGCAGGACATCCATGGAGGCGTGACATGCTAGCCACTTTCAAAGTACTGCTGACTTCCATTCAAAGTGGTAGTGCTGACTGCCATTCGAAGTGCTAGTGCTAATGACTAGTCAGACTAGTCTGCCAAGGAATCCAGGACCACAGTTGTCAAACGCAACGCCGGCACGGCTCACAGCCAAATTTGTCGAACAGCGAAGTCGATGTCGACCGATGTCGAGTGCTGGAAGCCCGCTTGGGCCGTTGTGCAGCACGACACTCAACCCGCGTTTTACGCAGCTGACGTATCATCAAACCGATGGTGTCCGAACCTCTTACGCATATAATGTCCCAACATCGGCATCACCAGACGTCGAGTGCCGTAGCCCGACTGCGCCGTTGTTCAGCGCGTGACACAGCCCGCGTGTTACACGGCTTGCGATCGTAAGAGATGGTGTCGTGTCCAAACCGCTTACATTGGGCTCATACATCGGATAATAAATGAACAGCTTACCTGGCGTGCATGCCCCGGTTGCGCTGGTCCAGGTCCCGTCCGCCTGGCATGTCACGCTGGGTGCACCAACCAAGCCACTGCTGCAGGTGGCAGTACAGCTTGACCCCTCAGTGGCGTTGGCTGCACAGCTGAACGCGCCTCCAGCAGGGTTCGCTGGTGCTGTGCTGCACACTGCATGCAAGAGTCGGGTCAACAGCAGGCAGCGCAACAGCAGCAACGCATACATGTGTGCGTAATAGCAGTGCTAAAATCATTGTCGGCGACGAAAGTGTTAGACTGCAGCTGCACCGAGGGGCATCAAAATGCTTGGCAAAAACAGCCATCGCTGTCAAGGCTTAACCAAGGCTCTTCAAGACTCTTCAAGCCTGGCTCAAGACCAAGTTGGTCCCGGGTTGAAAAGGAGAACGCACCTCTGAGGCAGGCTCCACTCAAAGTTCCCCATGCGCCCGTTGACAAGCAAGTCCTTCTGGGTGTCCCCGCGTAGCCGGCATCACATGTTGCAGTACACACGCTGTTGGGCGCGCTGATGGGCGAGCAGCTGAAGGATCCGTTGGCGGGGTTGGTTGGCGGCAGGTTGCACACTGCAGGCACAGGAGACGATCAGCATATGTGGCAGCCGGGTATCGTGATCGCAAGTGTTGCAAGATGGCTGCAGCAGCTGGTTTGGTGAACAATGATCAACCTACGTAAGGCAGGGAAAGGCTGGGGATGGGCTGGCTCAGTTGCCTTGTGTGTCGCAGTCCTACCTCGTGTGCACGTTCCAGTTGTTGCAGACCACGACCCTAAGGTCGGCACTCCACATGTGGTGCTTGGACTCCCCACCCATCATGTGTTGCATGTTGCTGTGCACACGGTGCCTGTGGTGCTGTTGCCCGCACAGCTGTACACACCATTTGCGGGGTTTGTTGGAGTGGCGGTACACACTGCAGGAGCGGCAGTGCAGTGCAAACCAACCATGTCAGGGGTCTCACAGCCAGACATAGGATATCGGGTGGGCAGGGCTTCGTCAACTCCTTGATACTATCAAGATATAGTATTTGCTCAGACGTGTATCAATTCCATCGTGGTTTCCAATGCTAGCGATGCTTGCGTGCTGGTTCAACCCCCAAACTTTTGATGACAGCTTTTGATGGCAGCCACTCCCACTCACAGCGTGCGCAGGTGCCAGTGCTGGCGCTCCAGGCAGCAACTGTCCCAGTCAGCACACAGGTGGTGGTGGGGGCCGGGACGCCAAGGAAGTTAGCGGCACATGTTGCTGTGCAGGTGCCTCCCACCAAGGTTGCTGGGCACAAGTAGGTCCCGCTGGCTACTGCAGCGGGCTGGGTGGTGCATGCTGCAGCAGCAATGGAGGGCGCAGCAGTAATACAACAGCAGCGCGGATGTGTTTAGCATCATGATTACACACCGTGCAGGCTGCCGCAGGTGCTGCAAGGAGGTGACTGCGTCAAGTTGTGCATGAGCTGACCAACTAGCTGTCCTGCAGCACGCACTTGATGGCTTCAGGGACTGGCTCATAGGATGTGTGTATTGGCAATCAGGACACATGTATGCATGGGAGCGCCCGCTGTTCAACTCACCTCTCTGGCAGCTTCCCTCCAGTGCGCTCCATGTTGAGTCACCCTGGCACACCACACGTGGTGACCCAATGAAGCCGGCACTGCAGTTCCCGTTGCACACCCTGCCCACTGGGCTGCTGGTGCCGCAGCTGAAGGTACCGTTGCCCAGAGAGGGGCTCCCGGTGCACACTGCAGCAAGAAGTATTACATTGAGCAATGGAAAAGAGAAACACAAGCAGGTGAATGCAGTGACAGGGGCTGTCTCACCCACGCATGGTACACCCTGCAATTGATGAAGGTAAAGAAACATGCAATACGCAAAAAAAGACTGCCGCACACTCACCGGGCACACACGAGCCCACGATTGCACTCCAGGTTCCGTCCTGGAGGCATGTGACGTTGGGGGACCCTCCGAACCCGGCTGCGCATGCTGCTGTACACACACTGCCGGCAGGCGCGGTGGGAGAGCAACTGAAGGTTCCATTGGCAGGATTCTCAGCTGGTGCTGTTGCACATACAACAGCTGCATGAAGGCATGGAACAATGACACAGCAGCAGCGTCAAGCCTGAGCACCAGGTGCACAGTGTCCATGCACGCCATGTTATTGTGTCGCGATGTGTGTAATTAATGTGGCTATGCACACCTCAACATAGGTAGCGCTGGTGCAAGCAATGTGCGCCCCTGCTGGACATCAGTAGCGCAGTGAAGTGGTGGAGGGGCCTGGGTTCTGTCACTGCTCATGCTGCTGCTGCTGCTACTGTTGGTGTTCAATCTAGTGCTGACGTCAGCACAGACAGTATCCTTGCAGCAGCAACAGCAGGAACAGCAGCAACAGCAGTGTAGGCCTGCTGTGACCCCAAGGGTTACAGCCCCTGACCACACTCCTTCCACACAGACTCTGAAGCGCCACCCATCCCAGCATTGGCACCACTTACTGACGACCGCTGGGTAGCTGAGTAGTGCTTGATACTGGCCGATGGAGCCGTAGCTGCTGTACCCTGGACTCGTGGTTGCAGCAGTTGCTCCAGCCCCTCTGATTGAGAGGTAGTATGTCCCAGTGGTGGGGACCGTGTACGTGAATGAGCTGATCCCAATCCCGGAGCGTGTCGCTAGCACCTGCTGCTGGCTATTCATGAGGTCTGCTTGCATGTTCAGGGTTGACCGGAGCTGGGTGCCCCATGCAGGCACACACAAAATCTCAATGGTGAGCACCCCGGGAGCTGCATCAAACTTCAGCCAGTCGGTGTCAGAGGCACTCCTGAAAGCAGCAGCGCGGCAGCAACATGCACAAGGGTGTGTCAGCTCGTGCCGTGCGAGACCGCACAACAGTGGTTGCTTGCAGTGGGCGACCAAGTTGCAGTGATCCCACCCCAAATTCCACCTACCAGATGGTGCCTGCAACCTGGGCTGTAGTAATTCCAGCGCTGGTTTCTCCTGTCAGACTGGTAGCAGCTGCCAGGCCATTGCCATGGACGTCTGAAGCAGCGCCCACGTAGTCGACCATTATCTGGTGCAGGACAACCAAGGAGGGTGAGGAAGGGTTGCTGCTGGTGTGTTTGGCAAGTGCTCAACAACGCAATAAATGCTGACTGTGAACCGACACGTGCACATCGCAGAACCTGGGGTCCTGCACCCAGCCGCCAATATGAGTGCCGCATTCAGCTATGCAGGACAGCATGTCCGAAGGTTTCAGCAGAGTACTGACCTGGATATCGTCCTCTGTCCGGGTAGCACCCGTGTACTCACCCCTGAACGACACACGGACACACCACACACAGACATGTCGACACTCTTGTTTCGGCAGGCCTGGGCGCTGTAGCTTGGCTAAACCTCTTGAAGCATGGAGGCTTGGGCTGACTTGCTTGCCAGGCAGTGGGCATGTGTGTCAGGAGAAACGGTCTGCATGTATGCCGCAGCTCAGGGTACAATCTGCTTATACCAAGCTTGCGGTCTGTCACGATGCACCCTGCGGGGAATCAAGCTCACTTGCTCCACTGGATGACCGTTGAACCGTAGGGAGCGCCCATGATCGGTCCCCTGCACCATACAGCAGACCAGGCACTGACTGCTTACCGTGACAGACGTTGTGCCATGCGTGTGCAGGGCATGCACATTTGACAAGATGAGACTTTGGACAACGATTGCCACACAGCATGGACAAACCGCAGCAAATGGAGTGAGATCAGAATTATGCATGCCCCAAGCTTAGTTCTCTTCACAAACGCGGTATGTTTATGCCCTGGTCGTGCATGCAGTTGCACACTCACCACTGTGTGTTCTGTTGGTAGTATTCATAGGTAGTAGTTCCAACTCTGATGCCGTCATGTCGGAGCCCCAGCTGCACACAGCATGACAGGCGCCAGCATGCACAGTCAGTGATGAGGTTTGACACACAGACAGGCACCACCGCATGCACGACGCTTGATGCGGAGTGATAAACAGACAGCCGCCAGCATGCACTGTGAGTGATGCAAATTGCTCTGCTCTGACAGCGCTTGGCATTCAGCTGTGCGCATGATGGTCATCGTGCCAGAAAATGCATGATCATGCAGCAACATTGTGTGCCAGCTGTCCCTCACGGTGCAACAGCGGCGGTGATGGGGCTACGGATGCACTGTGACAGGGGTGCGCATTAGGTTCGACATAGGCTTGAGACTCGGAGTCCCTTACCGTGTGGCCAATCTCATGTGAAGTTGCCATCCGGATGGCCCTGAATAGGCATGACACAAGGCAGTCAAGGCACTGAGGACACCTACCTAACCTCACAGAGGCCCACCACTAGCCACAAGGCAGACAGCCGCGCCAATGCCATTGGCCAAAGTTTGGCCTTGCCAATGTGATGGAACAGGTCGCACAACGCCACAATAATGCCGGGCCGTAGTACGAACAATGCCTCTGACCTTCCCACCGTGGGACCGGGGGCGACAAACATTGGCGACAAACCTCTTTGTTTGTGGGAAGTGTGCTTTGAAGTGCCCGACGGTGGATGCATGCTTCTGTGAATAGCGCACTGGTGATTGCAAGTGTCTTGGCAAGGTTTAAGAAATAGATGATGCCTAATGCTCACACATACATGCACATACATACATACATACATACATACATACATACATACATACATACATACATACATACATACATGTACGGTGGTGTGCATGCACTTGGGTGGACTCACTTGACATTGAAATTGCCCAGTTGCTCAGGAAACGCAAAGGCGGGCTCAGTCCGCCCGTTTGCAAAACTGTTCAGGTAGGCAATACCACCGGAACCCCCAGGCACCCCTGCAGAGCCAGAAACAATCACCGTGGTTGGATTCCATACTATTGACCAGGATCACCGGCCTACTGGACATCAACATACGATTTGGATGACATGCCGTCTGCTCTGCAGCAGCGCTACCGGTACCAGCACTGTCTGTTTGATTCATGCACCGCCACAATCATTGTTCATTGAATGAACAAATGATTGCAGGCTCCTATCCATTTTTGAGGGGTGTTGCCTCAATCTTCCCCTGTCTCAGGCCTTCTTTGTCATCGCTGATTGGCTAGCTTATGCACCCCCCCCCCCCCAAAGTTGGTCCCCACCATCGCCCCCAACACGGTACTGCTCCCCACTTACAGCTGGAACTTCCTCCAATGCACACACGGATGCCACTGTTTGCCAGGACGGTAGCCTGCGGTTCCTCTGTCGTAACATCCACATTGAACGCAGCAAAGTCCTCACTGACACCTCGCCATATGGCAAAGATGTCCAACAGCTCCCTAGCGGACCAGGAGGCCTCGTTGTTATCCTGCACACAGTCAAAATCAGTGCCGTACTGTTTGGCCGGGTCAATGGGGCAGAAAAACAGCTAGCTAACATGGCAGGCATGCACAAGTCTGCAGACACGTGACTGAATTTCAGATGCAGTGACTGCATCGGTCATCCCATGGTGGTGGACAAGCGGCTTGTGCACACAACTACACCCCCCCCCCCCCCCGCCGAGATACACTTGGTGGACAGTCAAGCGACGCCAAGGCAAAGCTACACGCAATATCCCCACAATTTCCCACAAAAGTATGGCACACACATCAGCACTATGGCATGGTCAAGCTGTGGCGGGGCCGCTGAATGACGATGCAGCCCATGTGACGCCCCCCACACCCAGGTCACCTCTGGCCGGTTGTAGGGGGGCGTTACGATTGCAGAGATGTTGAATTGATCCGCCCGGTTCCACCAGGTGCCCGTGGTTGTGTGGCCTGCATGCAGCCAGGGTGGTTGGCAGGCAACACAGATGATAACACGTGGCTCGTCAGTATCAAGACACCATGCCTGTCAGTCTGACTAATTGTTGTACAGCGCTGCAGCGCTGAAGCTGCTGAGCCTCCGGCCCTCTGCAGTTTTCAACCCGGGGTAACTGAGTGGGCTGAGTAGTGTGTGGTCAGCCGCTGGGGGTTGCGCCCTTCTCAACCTTCTACCGAGGGGTACTCCAGTTGGAGTTAATCTCGGTATTCTTGCAAAACAAGGGGTTGCAGAGGCGCAGCAGCTGGTAACAAAGCCTTCTTGTATGGCAGCATGGTTCAGCTGCATCAGTGCACATGAAACAAAAGCGTGGCATCCTTTTGGGGCCGCTTGGCTCTGCCGGGCCAAGCTCGTGAATGCAACTCTGACTGTGGTGTATCTTACCGTTGAAGTCCAGGTATATCATCTTTGTGGAGCTAGGGCGTGAGTGGAGGGTGAAGGCAGCGGTCTCGGTAAGCACTCCCAGGTCTGGGTCGGGCATGTTGGGCTGAGGGGTGGGATGGCGGTGCAATCAGGGGTGAGCCCAGCACGGCAGCAGCAGCAGCAGTGGCAACAATTACGCCTGGTGGGGCAATGCGTGCGGGCATGATTGCATGGCAGACGACTCAACTGGCAGTTGAAATAACAGGCGCACATGATGCTTCAAGGCAACCCATCATTTGCACACAGCTCCACTTGACAGCTGCACAATGTCTTGCCATGAGTGACAAAGGTCCACATGAAAATTCCATACTGGCTGGTGGCCACGCACCATTTCAGAACACTGCTGATAGTCTCCCCCACAGTTGTACCCGGCGGGTGGGGGCGTTGCCTGCTGTACAGCAATGTGTTGACAACAGGTGGCCTGAGGGGTGTGTGGAGTGGTGCAGTGCTCACCTTCCAGGGCGTTGGCAACTCCTCGGTGTTCAGCAGTGCTGCCAAGTGTCTGTAGTGATGGTGATGATCATGGTGATGGTGGTGGTGGTGGTTGTGCAGGAGGCGCCGTCCATACCCATCAGCAGCAGCAGCAGCATCTGCTTGGCCAGGCAGTACCTCAGCACCACTTAGGGTGCTGTTGAGGTATCCTGCTGCTGATACTGGGTCTGTAACCCCAGCTGCTGCTGCTGCTGCTGGGTCTATCACCCCTGCTGCTGATAGGTCAGTGAGTGGGGACTGCCCTGCTAGCAAAGCAGCGTCATATGCAGCTGATTCGGCGGCAAGGGTCGCGGCCAGTGCTGACCCAGGCTGGATGACCAAGCCTGAACACTTGTAGTAGAGGCGCTCGGTGGTGCTTTGAATGTGCTGGATGCATTCAGGAGGGAGGGGCCAGCAAAAGTGAGGAGCAGCAGCAGCAAGAGGGGTATCGTGCACTCTTGCCCTGCAGTACTGACAAATGATGCTGTACTTCACAAGAGTACGAAGTACAGGAGCCTACAGGTACTGGCAGTTTTGTTGGTGCTACTGTTGTGCGGGAGAGTCGGGCACGCTGGTAAGGGGGTAAGTGTGGGGCGCTGTGGGGCATCTGCTGCAGCAGATGTATCCACGTAGTTTGGTTGAGAAGAAGCAAGGGAGTTATATATATAAACTATATATATGACCTCCAAGACAAACTCAGAACTGAATGGCGACAAACCCTCCACAAGTACAGCATCACTCCTGCCCCCTATACCTCCCCCCCCCCATCTGCTGCTGTTGCTTGCTGTTGTCACTGCTGCGCGTGTTGACATCACTGATATGCTGGTGTGGCACTGCAGTCCGCAACGCACGGTCTGTCCTGTGTCGGCATTGCCTCTGTTCAACATAGTAAGGCAGGCTGCGGTGTTCCCCAGTTGGGGATAACCTCCCATCTGCTTACTGTTGCACTGATTTGTTCACGAGCAAGACTGTACCATGCAGGGCTGGAGTACTATTGAAGCTATTTTAACCAACGAGCTCACCAGATCCGCTTCCACGACCAATTGCTCAGCCAGTTCTGTTAAGGTGCCGCTGTATCGGGAGTTGGTGCGCACCCGCTCCAGCTTCGCATAGTCTATTGCACCCGTGACATCAACGGGAAGCTGTTCAGCCAATGGGCGAGCGGATTCCACGGCAGGCAACAGCAGCAGAACTAGAAGATGTGCAGCCCATGCTGCCACGCGGAGTCGTTCAGGAATCATTCTTTGATGACATGCCAAAGTTAAAAGAAGTTATCGTATGTTCTGAGATCAAGCGCCAGGCTCGTGTGCGCCCTCTTTATGTTATCGTGCACGGTGAACTTCTGCTTGCAAGGTACCATATTCCGGATTTGACCCCAGGGACAGCCATAGGTCTGAAAGTGCAGCGGAAAAACTTGAAGCATAACCTGGTCGCATAACCTGGTGACTGTTTCCCGCTTAAGCCCAGTACTGCTAGAGTGGTGATCTGAAACTTTGTGAGTGCGCACATCACGCGCAACGTGGTGTCGATTGTCAGCTCAACCCTGCAAGCATCGATAAGCCCTGCAAGGGCACAACACCAACCACTAGCACCTGCTACCAGCTGCTCTGCACCAGCATGACTACACTGCAGCTACTGCAATCAACCAGACTGGTGGGATCAACGATACAAGCATCAAGTTGTTGCTGGGCCCCTTTGGTCCGCCACACACTGGTTGTCCCCAGACACACTGCCAGGCTGGCCCCAAGTGTCACCAAGTTTCAGCACGTCTACTTTCGATCAACTCTGACACCATGCTCTTGACAACACCAGTGCAACGTTGAGCAGTCTCTCTGAAGCTGGGCTTACAGGTGACAGGTGACAGCTGGTTCAGCTGGCTGCATGCAAGCCAACCCTTGCGCGGCAGGACTGTTGATCCATGGCACGCTTATGGGCTACTCGGAGGCCTTTTGTTGTGTTGTTGCACCTGCTGTATATACAGGCGCACCTGTAGAGCCTGATCACGAAAATTTTAGGAACAGTGCTCAGCACTGCTGTTCCTGAATTTCAGGAATTTCAGGACCTGAAACAAGTGTGGGGATGTGTGAATGTGTCTGTCTGCCAACCTGCAGGCCCCTTGTATGTTTTTTTAGAAATCACAGTACCAAATCAACATGATGAAGACAGCTTCTCAAAGCCTATCGCGCAAGTAGCGACAAACAGTTTCCACAGCAGTTTGGAGGGACAGTGTAGATGAACAAACCCAAGTAACTGCTGCTTTAGCACATCACCCAGAGGAACGATGATGCGCCCTACTCAACCCCTCCCTAATCTCCACTTATACTAGATTACGCAACCAGTCACACATTGGGTCACTCTTCTGAGTGCACCGTAGTCCTGTCAAAGGACCCTTTTCTGAGGCACGTTTCGTGATCGTACCAACGCAGGTAATTTTTAAGCTAACGTACATGTGGTTTCGCCGCTTCTGACTCAGGAATACCACAGCAGTAGCAGGGAAATTGACTGGGCAGTGAAACTGCACACAAGCAACAGGAGAGCTCCTTCAGACGCCATCACACTCATAATGGAGGGTGACATGCAGCACTGGCCGTTGACAGTCAGCTCGGTAAGCATTTGCACACAATCCAGGCTGGCTGGGGTACATTGAACCCAAGTAATGTCCGATGCTCCCCTGGGTGTGTTTGTAGACGTAACGCTCAGCCCTACTTGGATGCTCTTCAAAACTCTCTTACTCAGCAGGCATCAACGTTGAGCATGTCTCACACTTTTTGGAGCACTGCGCTGTATTATCAAATTATCTGCAGGTGTTAGAGTATGCAGCCAGGTGGCACCCGCAGCAGGAGGTTGTCTGCAAGACAGTAGAGGGCCCCATAGTGGTCAGCACATATGCTGACCTGGCTCAGAGGGCAAAGCTGTGTGCAGTGGCACTTCAGGCACTGGGGATCAGGTGCGCCGAGTGTCAATGGTGCTTGCTGGTGTGCGGTGCATTTCACTCTCAACAGTTCAGGCTGATACAGTAGTCACACTTGCAGCAGCAGCCGCAAGCATAGGTCAGATGCGGCCATGTCTGCCTTTCTTGGGGTACCTGCTAGCAGTACGGGGTAAAACGGCACAGCTTGAGCTTCTATGTTGTCGCTGCAGTGACTGCGGCGCCAGGGGCAGAAGCTGGGGTTGGCAAATGTTACATGTGGTGCAGTCGAGGTGTCCTTTGTGACAAGCGGCTTGAGTGCACCTTTTATGTTGGCTGCTGAACCCTGTGTGGTCCCCATCAACGGGGGCGTTACTGCAGGAAGGGGGACGTGGTCGGCACTCTGGCCTGGAACACCACCAGACACCTGGAGTCATGGTGCGCAGCATGACACTGCGGACAGCACGGCACAGCACAGCACACCATGCCGCTTCTTGCATTGCGACATGACAGAGCCCAGAGCAGTGGCCTAGTGCTGGCCGGCGTCCCGGCTGATACTCGCGCACAGCAGCACTGCACTGCAGTACAACTTGAACCTGCTACGGTTGGTCAGTCCGAGGCGGAGGGGCCTCAGTATCGCCCAGCGGGCCAGCCTCAGATCCGCAGCGCCTAGACGCCAGCATGGCAACTTTGCAAGGCCCTCCCGCACATGCTCTTCACACATCGCTGCGGCCTGCTGCCGTGTGCTCCATGCTTTGTTGCAGGTATGGCATCATGGGCATCGGTGCAGTGTGCCACACGCTGAACCCGCGCTTGAGTGATGCAGACATTGCTTACATTGCCAACCACGGCCAGGACAAGGTCATCTTTGTGGACCTGACATTCCTGCCTATCATGGGGCGCATATGGAAGCAGCTGCCAGGGCTGGAGGCACTGGTGGTGCTGACGGACAGGTGGGTCAGGAGGAAAGGGCGTATGTGGGGTGTGGTGGGGTGTAGTGAACTGTGGTGAGGTGTGGTAGGGGGGGTGGGGGGGCTGCCAGGGCTGGAACGCTGGTGGTGCTGACTGACAGGTGCGGCACAAAGGGTTGGGCTCAAGGATTGGGGTGGGATGCGGTCAACAGGTGGGCCATGAGGAATTGCGCTTACAGATTGCGGTGGGGTGGAATGTGTGTGCGTGGGGGGAGTGGGGTAGTGGAAGGTGATGGTGGAGGCACTGGGTTGGGGTGCGGGGCTGGGAGCGCTGGTGGTGCTGGCGGACAGGTGGGGGGGTGGGGGATGGGTCTGTTATTGGGGGTGTGGGAGCATCAACTGGTGTGGTGGAGTCAGGCAGGTGTGGTTTGGTCGAGGGCTGTCAACTGCGTGCACTCAACAGGACAACTTCCAGTGTATCTGTAGATAGATGTGGTGGCTTGCCATCAGGTGCAGATGGTGGTGATGGGTGTAGTTGACCTGGCTACTGGCAGGGGCGCAAATTTCATGAATTTCTCCTTGCGGTGTCACCACGGCACAGCATCAACAAGGGTGTGGCCGCCACAACCAGTGGTTGTGCTTGAACCCTAAACTGCTTGTGCTGATGTGCTGATGCCGACAATGGGCTGCTGCAGGTGTCACTCTCGTTCTCACGGGTGGAGGGTTCAACGTACAGGGTTTAGGGTTGAGCCCAATACTGCTGATAAGTTTATGGTCTAACCCGGTACTGCTGCCACGTGCCAATGCTGGTGCTGCTGTTGTGTCTTCTGCCTGCTGCTGCCACCATGCTGTCACACCAGGCAGCACATGCCGCAGCCGTCGCCAGACCTGCCCCCCAAGCTGATGTGCTACGAAGAGCTTTTGGATGCAGCTCTGCCCCAAGTAGCCTCCTTTGCTTGGCCTACTGTTGATGAGTGCAGCCCCTGTGGGCTCTGCTACACCAGCGGCACTACAGGCAACCCCAAGGGTGTGCGCTACACCCACCGCAGCAACTTCCTGCATGCACTCATCGTCTCACAGCCGGTGAGTTGGTGGTGTGGCTGACCATTTCAGCTGAGACGCCCAGCTGCTATGGCTGTGTGGTGTGCTGTGCTGTGCTATGCTGTGCTGTGTAGGCAGTACCTTGGTGCACAGCCGGTGAGTCGGTTGAGCTGCTGAACCCTTCAGGGCTTGAGTCATGCCTCAGCACAGAAAGGGACAGCTGTGGCCTATGAACCTACCCTCAAAAGGCGTATGCAACCACCCTCAATCGATGCTGTCACATGCTAGTAGCTGCCGGTCACACCAACTGCATGTGCACAGTAGCCAATTAGCAAGAGCTGGCACACCACCTGTCTCGAGATACATCAGCTACAAGTGCTGTGCCGGCGGTACTGCGATCTGCAGGACGCGCTGTGCCTGGGCTCTGGCAACACTGTGCTGATGATTGTGCCGATGTTCCATGCCAACAGCTGGGGTCTCAACTTTGGCGCCCCCATGGTTGGCTGCCGGCTGGTGCTGCCAGGTCCCGCTCTTGACGGGGCTGCACTCTACCACCTTATACAAACATACAAGGTACGTGTTGTCAAAGGATAGTTCCCAGGTGTGTTGACACATGAGTTGCAACCAGCATGTACATGTGACATGTACATGCAACATGTCACATGTGTGTGTGTGTGGGGGGGGGGGTAAATAATGGGCAGTCAGGCATGGCCCTGCACCAGTTCAGTAGTAGTAGTAATAGCAATAGTGTTTCAAGTGTGATTCAGGTTGAAGTGCTGGACGTATCAGTTTCCAGACCTCAGACTGAGCATTGTTGTGCCAGACCTCAGACTGAGCATTGTTGTGCATGAGAGATATCGCTATATTAGATCGAAACCTTAAGGTTGAGAGCTTTATACGTTGCAAAGTTCACACCCCCACACATGACAGCCAAAAACGAGTCTACATTCCGTTCCCAAAAGTGCCGCACCACGCCCGGGCTGGGCGATAACGAATGAATCGATGATGCGGATTGTGATGGTGTTCGGTAGAAAGGTGCGAACTGCTTGTGCTGCGAGAGCATATGTGCAGGCAGTCCATGGCGGGGCCATCGCCAACTGGACACCCCACACGACAATCAGGCATATTTGTCGACGACATCTGCAGAACGGCTGGTCCGCCATAAGGCCTGTGTGAAAAACGAATGAAAACATATACGTGCACGATATCCTTGCACGATGGCCAACGCGAGGAGAGCCTTCGAAACGCAAGCCTGCACCAGTAAGAAGATGTTTGGGCTATCTCTCGCACTACAGCAGCAGTCACGATGCTGACCGTAGGTCAGACTCACTCACCCGTCTGCTCTTGCTGTCACAGAGGTCCACCGAGGCACCTTTCAAACGTTAACTTGCGTATATAGCTATGTCTTGGTCATTGTGGAGGGCGAATAGGAACGATTACGAGCTCCGCAGATGACAGTTGTCCAAGCACCTTGGACTGACGTGCGTATGACTGACTTCAGCAGTAGACGACAAAACGCTATTGTCGCGGTGCTTTTGTGCGACTGCGACTGCTCACAAATGTCACTCCGAATTCATTCCAGCCTGCTGAGGGGAGGCAGCACCACCGGCGTGAGGTACCCCAGCAGCAGCCCAGCATCACTGCAGTGATGCCTCCCCCGGTCCTACAAACCACGTGGAAGGGTTCGATCCAGCACTGACGCCACCTGGGCGTTAGCCGCTATATATCGCTGTTGCTCGTATCGGGTTGGTGGAGCTCAGATTGATAGAACATGCCGTCACTGGTGGCTAACACTTGCACAGCAAAGGGTCCTCCAGCTGATCCTACTCAGGTTCCTAGTGCTAGAAACTTCGCTGCAGGCTGCCATCTTTGGAACACCCATGCTGGGGGTTGCTTCACCACCAGTCTGCTGTCCTGCGGTGCTACATTTTAGATATCAGGTGCTCGACAGCAGCAGCACATACATACCTACACCACACTCCCCTGTATGCCACCTGCAACATAACGACACCATGCCCGGCGTGTGCTGCTCCCGCCTCACTTGCCAGGTTGATGTGAGCGCTATGGTGCCCACCGTGGTGCTAGGGCTGCTGCAGCACGTTGCTGCCCTCAAGCTGTCCCACCTTCACAGCTTGAAACGGCTGGTGATTGGTGGGGCGGCGCCACCGCGCAGCATGATTGAAGCAGTGGAGAGGTAAGTCAAAGTAGAGGAATTGCAGCACGGCTCTACATCATTGGGATCCGCTCACACCTGCCGCCTACTAGCTTGGGGTGGCCTACAGTATGCGAGTGTCACCGCAGCACGACGCGACCCTCTTCGTACCCCCATTATGCCATATGGGAGAACAGTGAGTGTGCACTGCAACTTGATGAGGGTGCATTGACAGCATCCACGGTGTGTGTGTTGAGAGGCTGGGGTGACATGCTGTTGCCGCGGCGTGTGCAGACACAGAGAGTGCATTCAACCGTGAAACAGCCAGTGGCAAGGAGAACTCAAAGTACTGACGCTGTGTGTGTCTGCCCGTACGCACACAGGTTGGGTGTGGAGGTGCGGCACATGTGGGGCATGACAGAGATATCCCCACTAGGCAGCCTGGGCCTCCCCTCCAGCCAGCAGATAGGGGACGGGCTCACAACAGACGAGCTGATTGATATTAAGGTGAGAGCACTTGCTGTGAGCTGCATGCTGCGCACTGCCGTGCTGCTCCGTTGCTTGAAAAATATGTTGGTGGTAAGTCAGAGGTATGTCAGAAGTATGTACTTGTGGATTCCACATGCAAGGTGTGTGGACTCCAGTATATCCACTGAGTTGCTGGCAGCTTACAAAGCTTGACCGTGGCGTCACTGACCTGTCCCCCTCACCCTACATACATGCACAAGCACGGCACCCGAGGATCAACAGTGCGGTTTGCAGTGCTTCGAGCAGAAACACGCCTGGGTGGCTGGCAGGGTTTCGTGCAAGGCACAAATGTGTGCACTGCGTGTTGCTGTGTGTCAAAACACGAGTTGCATTCAACAGGTACGGTACATGTCATGATGACCTGGCAAGATGATGGCATGGTGTTTTGAGCAATGCAGTCCCACACGCGCATCCGATGTGTGGCACATGGGGGTAGACAGGTTCGACAATGTTTGAAATGTGAAATGTGTGTGCAGGTTGGTCAGGGCCGTCCACACATCTTCTGTGACATGAGGCTTGTAGATGACAAGGGCCAGCAGCTGCCGCGGGACGGACAGGCTGTGGGCAACCTGCAGGTGTGTTGGCTGCCGTGCGCAATCAGCTGTCACTGCTGAGAACACACACTCCACAGCAGTAGCGAGCAGGGCGAACTGACAGTACTGCTAAGCAATGCTGCTTTTTTGGCAACACCCACATGTACGGCATGACATGGCCAGTGGACACCTCCCAGACTTGAAGCTGGCCAGGTGTCATGCTGCTACCACAGCATGACAGTAGCATCACCTAGAGTGACCCCTGACAAATGAGCATCACCTCAGAGTGACCCTGATAAATGAACATCACCCCAAAGTGACCCTGACAAACGAGGCAGCTCTGCTGCAGCTCGAAGTAGCTGTTTGTGATTCCAGTACAAGGCTTGTCTGATCGGTGTGACTGTGTCTGTCACTGCCCGATGGCATGTGTTGTGATGTGTTGTGTGGCTGCACCGCAGGTGCGAGGGCCCATCGTTGTACAGCAGTACCACCGCCATGATTCACAGACGGTCAACAGCGACAGGTGGTTTGACACAGGTGAGCTGCAACTTGAACGTTGAACGTGGTTAGGCAGGGTAGCTGGAACCCCTTTTCTGTGCACTCAGCCACTGCATTAGTGGCCTGCAGTGCACTGCAGCACGGGCTAGCTGCGCTGGGCTTGCATGCATGCTGCTGCTGATAAACTTGCCAGTCCCAGCATTGTGCTGTTGGTGGATATTGGGCGTACTGCGCTGAGATCATCAGCTCATGCTTTTTATTAGCGGCTGGTACATATCAGCTTTTGAAGCTAGTAAATGAACCTTCGGCATGTGCAAGTGCTGTACCACACTGTGGGATGTGTGGCACACTTGCAGGTCACGTGTCCTGCCTGGATGCAGTCCAACTGTGAGGGTGCCCCATCTTGTATGCCTGAGTTGAAGGGTAACAGCACCATCTCAGTTTTCGATACACATGATCATGATACACAGCATTGTGCAGCACGCCTCAAGACCTCCTGAACGCCTCAGTGACGACGCAGATCACACATTTATCACCCCACTTACTTTCTTGCTGGTCACCACGGGTCCCTGCAGGTGATGTTGCCTCCATTGACAGCTATGGCTACATGCGTATTCAGGACCGCAGTAAGGATGTGGTCAAATCTGGAGGGGAGTGGATGTCATCCATACAGCTGGAGAACGCTGCTATGGGCCATCCCAAGGTATGGCTAGCACTGTCGTCCCTACCAGGGACGTCAAGCTAGTAGGAAAAACAAGGGTGTTTGCAAGTAGTGCATACCTTGATTTGCTTCAAAGGCAGATCACCGGGTGGTGGCTGCACAGCCCTGTGTGGCTGCTTGGCATCTTATGTCACAGCTGTGTGGCTTTTATGGATGGTGAGCAGTGGGCGGCGGCCTGCTTTTTGCTCCCATTTGGCACCCTGCGGTCTCACAGGATGATGGCACTCAGCCAGATGGCACCCTCCCGGAGGTATGGCATACCAATGTTGTCTGTCTGTTGCACCCGTGACCTTGCGCAGGTCCTGGAGGTTGTGTTGATAGTACTGAATGCCACATGCCTCGGCAATGCTGACCCTGGTGTGCCAACGTTTGGGCCCCATTCAGCACCTTCAAGGTTGCAAGTTGCTGTGATGACACACATCATTGCTGTACAGCAATCTGACCGCCAGCAACGGCCCTGCCCGTTGTCTGTTGCACGCGTAACCTTGCGCAGGCTGCAGTGATGCATGCTGGCCAATGTTGACACCGGTGTGCCCACTTTCGACACCCCCCCCCCCCCCAAAAATCGGCAGACCTCTCTGACGGCGCACGGCTGGCTGACATCCCCCTGCCTGCTGCCCTTTGTCTGTTGCACACACTTGACCTTGCACAGGTCCTAAGATGCTGGAGGCTGCAGTGGTTGTATTGGGTGTCCATTCCTCTGCATGCTGACCAATGCTGACCCTGGTGTGCCAGCGTTTGGGCCCCCATCCAGCACCCTACTCTGACGACACACATGGTTGCTGCACAGCAATCTGACACACCCCTGCTTGTTGTCTGTTCCACACTTGACCTTGCGCAGGTCCTGGAGGCTGCGGTGATGCATGCTGGCCAATGCCAACACCGGTGTGCCCACTTTTGACCCCCCCCCCCCCAATCGGCAGCCCTCTCTGACGCCGCACAGCTGGCTGACATCCCCCTGCCTGCTGCCCTTTGTCTGTTGCACAGACTTGACCTTGCGCAGGTCCTGGAGGCTGCAGTGATAGTTTTGGGTGTTCATTCCTCTGCATGCTGACCAATGCTGGCCAATGCTGACCCTGGTGTGCCAGCGTTTGGGCCCCCATCCAGCACCCTACTCTGACGACACACATGGTTGCTGCACAGCAATCTGACACACCCCTGCTTGTTGTCTGTTCCACACTTGACCTTGCGCAGGTCCTGGAAGCTGCAGTGATAGCAGTGCCCAGTGAGCGCTGGGGTGAGCGGCCGCTGCTGGTTGTGGTGCCGAAGCAGGGAGCAGGTGAGCCGTGTTGTGTTGGTTTGTGACTAGTACTGTGACTGTGGCAAAATTGGGAGCTGCATCTCAATCAGTGTCCCTAGTGGCTAATCCACCATCCTGTTCCCCCCCCCCCTCTGTTTTGAGTCTCGAACGTAACGTTCCATCATCACACCATCCAGTCATCACCTGCACTCAGGGCACAGTCACTGCGGTCGGATGCAGCATGTCACATGCTGCAGTGCACAGTCCTCCAACCCAAGAACCACCAACGGCAGTTATGGATTGACAGGTGCTTCAAGCACCATTGAATGGGTGGACACAGGCATTACATTGGAGGGGCATGCCTACATTGCCAATGGTTGACATGCAACCAAACTTGCACATGCACGCATGTGTTTCAACGCAACCATACATCTTGTACCTGCTGTGGTGTGGCTGGTGTATGGACTATGCAGGTGATCCCACGCAACTGAGTGAGGATGTGCTGGCCTACATGGCATCACACCCCAGTGTTGCCAAGTTTGCGGTGCCAGATGACTGCGTGGTGGTCAAGGTGAGCAGGGGGGAGCCAGCTCGGCGTTCGATGCAGCAATGTCACGCGGAGTCACAGAATCCACGCATGTCTTGCAGGGCTGCAGGGCTGCAAGGCCGACACGCCAGCCTGTCCTGCGCCTGCAGCAACGGCGCAGCAGGGTGCTTCTTTCGTCTTGGACTTCTCTCACATTGCCGCCTGCACTGAACTGTGAGACTGGCACGCACTGCCAGGCACAATAAATCTTTCTTGCCAATGGATGAAGGCGCCAGCTGGCACATTGTCCAGGGCTTACTGCCCCACCTGGCAGTGCCGCCAACCTTGCCTTCACAACGTCATCTGTGCCACTGACACATGCTACGCATCAGAGCCAGCCTAAGGTACGGCCTTCTCTTACATGTTGCTGCCCATTGCTGTGTGCTGCCTTGTGGTGCAGGAGATCCCACACACTGCGACAGGCAAGGTGTCCAAGCTGACCCTCAGGAAGATGTTTGCTGGCTACACAGCAAAGAGCAGCAGCCAGCAGCCACAGCAGAGAAGCAAGCTGTAATGCAGCGAAGGCACATTCTGCACCACCGTGGTGTGACATGCTGTGCCGTGTGTTGATTGAAGGCGTGTGTGTCTCTTGCTGCTGCTTGCTCAGCCGGGACCGGGTCCAGTGACACCCCTGAAAGACGGGGATGAGGCATGTTTTGCTGGGGAGGCTTTGCCTGCGGCCCTTGATGTGTGTTCAACACTATTCTATGATGCAAGGGCCCTGTGTGTCTCTTGCTGCTGCTTGCTGGGTGCAAGTGATACTTTTCAGAGATCTCCTCAGATATCACACAAGGGCGTATCCCGCTGGCGAGGCTTTAGCCTCCAGCCCTTGCGATGTGTGGATTGAAGGCCTGTGTGTCTCTTGCTGCTGCTTGCTGAGTCCAAGCTACACCGTGCCAGTCCTGAGGTCAGGGGTTGGGAGGCGGCACGCTGGAGAGGGTTTGCCTCTGGCCCCTGCCGGTTGCCTTTGTGTGATTGCTGTGTGCGGCCATCCTGTGGGGATCAGCCCCCACCATGATTGGTAATTCAAAACAAGGCGACAGTGAGCAAGCTTGTGGTTTGACAAGGCACTCTTGCTGTGACATGGGGAAATTGTGCTGGGGTGAGTGGTGCAAAGTGATCTGCATAACCACGTGCCCAAATTCTGGCCTTTGCAAAGAAACGGTCCAGCCATGCCTGGCACCCTTGGTAGCATCAGCAAATATAACATTGCATGTTACATCGCACAACCGACAACAGCAGCAGGCAGAGCTTTGCTCAAGGCCGTGGCGGTTGCAAGGCGTTTTTGTTGTATGCTCACACAACACCACCAGCACCACTGCAGCGGAACCTCACCTATGTACAGTACACATGTGTCAAAGCAGGCTCTCAGCACAAGCATTCCAACGCTCTCTCTGTCTTTCAAACTTACAGACCGTTCTGCAAGGCCTCTACACAAACTAGGGCGGTGCCTTCATAAGTGACAACGGGCTCAGCTCAGAACCCAGGAGCAACCTGCTGCAACTTGCAGCAGCACAACAACAGGTGCACAGCGGCCTCAAGGGCTTACAGCAGGATTGTGAACCAGAGGAAGGATGAACATATCCCCAGGATGGTGTATGTCAGAAGTGATTTCAGTCTCTGTTATGCTGTGACCATGCTCCTATCAGGCGGCGAAAACAGCGCCTGCACCAGGCCATGACAAAAACCGCCCAAAAGAATGCTCGAACCAACTACCAAAACTGGCCTGACGCCATGCAATCACTAGTTGATAGCTGATTCCCAGCTAAACAAGAATGCTACTGCATGGATGACATGCTTTTGTACTTTGACACAAGTCACATGTGGCATGTGCCATACAATGCGGCTTCAGAACCGCTCCATATTGAAGGATTTGCACACCCATGCACACAGCTGATGTACACTACCGTCACCACGACACACATGACACTGTCAAAACTCAAGACCACCGACTCAACCACAAAACCAAAGCTAGCACAGCCTGGAGCGGCGCTGAATTGCCAAACAACAGGAAGCCATACTCAAACGCATACTCATATACTACAGGGCTCCAAGGGGTGAAGGTGCCATGTCTGTCATGTGCACCTGGGAGGCTCAGGCAGAACTCGGGAAAGTAGCCCGTAGCTTTGGAAGAAGACCATACTCAAACTCATACCCAAACCTCAAACTTAATCGTAACGAGTACACTGAAAGCCGCCAGGCCCTGGCTTTACGGTGAAGGTGCCATGTCTGTCATGTGCACCTGGGCGGCTCAGGTCTGCCGCAGTCTTTCAAGGGATATGCAGCTCATGAAGGTCCCTCGTGGCAGCTTGCAGCTGCTATTGCAGCTGCAGCGCTGCACCAGCCGCCTCCCTACGCGGTCTGGTCGGGTGCAGTGATGTCCAGGCTGCGCCTGTCGAGCAAGGGCAGCGGCAGTTGGGGCGAGAACAGGGGGTACAGTCAGTATCAGCCAGCAGCAGGTGATGCATGACAGCAAAGCAGCTGGATCAAGGTATGAACCTGCCATGCGGAGAGCAGCTGACAGCATCCGGCGCCGGACCATGGCAGGAACATGGTCAACATGAACATGTAAAGGAACGACATGCATCAGTGAATGAACACAGCACGGGGCACATGCAGCCTGGTGCATCTGTTCCTTGTGTGGAATATAAGATGCGCCTGCGATCAAGAGATGCTGAATGCGAGAGATGCTGGTGAGAGGGCTTGCTCACTTTTTCAAGGATGCGCTGTACATCAGCTTCTTCTGCATCACAGGGATGGCATCCATGATGACCGCCCTCTCTGTGGGGGACAGGGCATGGCCCTCCCGCTGGCACGTGTCATGCTCGATGGAGGCCCTGTAACAGGTCATGTAAAGCCAGGAGACACAAGAGTGTTGGCGGAGAGCAGCATGTCAGTGATGCCTGCCCCCCCCCCCCCCGGGGCTGGGCGGGAAGAGGCTGCATTACCGAGGAGAAAGACACGGATGGTTCTGAGTTGGGGTGTGTGACCATGTCTAGGACTGAGAATTACATGACAGGGGCAAGCCGTATGCACAGCCGCATGCTGTGCCTGCACTCACATGCGCTGGATGTCCAATGGCAGAGTCTTGGAGGCTGTGCGTGGCATTGCGTCTTCCATTTCAAACTGCAAAGGGCAGAACGGGAAGATTGTATTGGAAAGCAGCACCTGGTGCACCATATTATATTTTGTGCTGCCACCCAGCAGTGCTGACCTGGTGCTCAGGTAATCCTGCTGCTGCGCGAGCCGGAAAACCTCGTTCAATTAATCAAAGCAGTACAATATATGAATTCAAGCGGCTGACAGCGCATCTGCCCATTAAAACAAGTTGCTGTCCGTGTCGGAAATTGATATCGGACAACTCAACCCAACGCAGCTGGAGACTACGCCCGGTCATCCCTTGATTCAGAACGCACCTTCTTGACTGTGAGGCAGACCAAGGTTAGCAGAGCGAAGGACTGAAATTCAACAGGGCAAGATCTGTTAGAGTCGGGGGGTTGCTTCTTACTGGAGAGCCAGGATTAGCTTTCTGCTTGCTGATATCTATACATTGTACACTGGTGAGAACGCTCTTTGCAACGATAAATCTGTCTAAACCCTGGAACCAGTACAGAACTCAGGTAAAACAGTTCTAGAGACCATGGTTTGTGTGCTGTTTTGATGACATCCCACATAGCAAGGGCCTCCATATGTCAAGCTTGCTGTTGCGGCGCTGCTTGAGTTGGGGGCCAAGGGCGGGACTGCTGGTGCTACGTTAGGCAGCCCAGAGGCATGATGTGCACATCGTTGCTGTCAGCCAAGTGATTCAACTTTTTACAACCAATCCACATGGAAGACAAAAGGTGCCAGGCAAGGCAATCAGTCATTCAATCACAACCAGCTACGCCAGCAATGAAATAGAATTGACATTGACCTGTCCGTGCTGGCAGGCAGCTGCAGCCACATGCAAGCAAGCACGCTACACATGCATCAAACCTGCTGCCAGTGCACAAAAGACGGCGAGGAGCCTGCAATGCATGATACCCCTCTAGCCCGACCCCCCCCCCCCCAAACCAAACACGAACACACCATCACGCAACACAGGCCAGCCCTGCACTGCACGCAACCCAAGGCAGGGGAAGAAGTACAGGGCTGCCCAGATGTCTGCGTGTGCCCAACCCCAGCTGCAATCAAATCGACTCTTTGCGAACAGATGCAAGCAGTGCTGCTTAGTTGCTACCTGCAATGCAGGACTACCACTCTTAAGGTGCCCCACACAGGAGGAGTGCCAGACCCAGCACAGACACAGACAGCCTCCCAGTGCCCCACACGGGCCCTATTTGAACAGCGATGCACACGACAAGTTCTTGTGGCTGTGAGAATCACGAGTGTAACCAGACCAACCATCATTCAGCACATGGCGCAGATGCATTGAAAAAAACAAGGAATCTCACAGGGATAGCCGCTGCCGTCAGTCGTGGGTCAGCATGCAGGAGCGAGTGTCAGTGCTGGGAGGGCACGAGTGGACGAAGGCCACGACAAACAAGTGACTGTCACGGTGTGCAGAGCAAGCACGGCACCAGGGTGAACCAGGGGCGGAATCACAGGAGGTGCGCCACAAGGACAGAACAACAGCTCCATCAGCCCAATAGCCTGCAGGCTTCTTGAGAAGGAAGACCAATACCAACACAGTCACAAAGCCAAAGGGGCTGCATAACCCCCAAGGCCGAGCTGACATCCGTGACAGCAACAGGGCCTCTTGTTGCTGACAGGACCGGCTGGTGTCCCTATTGTCCCTGCTGCACCCTCGCTAGCAAGGGCAGCAGGGCGCGCCAAGAATTGACAAATAAGCAAACTGGGCACTGCATGTTGCAGCAGCGCATGCCAAAGAAATTTACAGTCCCAGTCCAGCCGCAGAGGCGTCAGGCTCTCTATGTACAAAAAGGGCGGAGAATCACTCAGAAAGCGCCCGTGTCAGGCAACTGCCGCATCAACAAAACGCACCCAGCAGCTGCATAGCCTGCAAAAAGAGGCACAAAGCAACGCAGCGTGCATGAGGGCACCCCAATGCAGGTTGGCAAACCTCGGCTGGCGCCACATCAGCAGCACCTGTCAGGAGACGGTAGCTCTGGAGGGCTGATGCGCGCATGCTGGGGGTCCTTCCGCCACTCACGCCAGGTCCATGTCGCTGCCCATGTCGCTGCAGAAGCAACCAGCGAGGGGGCTGTCGTCTGTGGTGCTGCTGTTGGCTGCTGCTGCCGCCTGCTGCTGCTGGGTGTACTGCTTGCAGTTCTGGCTGTGGGGCAGCAGGGCCTGGAAGGGTGGCAGGCTGGCCACCTGGCGCAGGCGCTCGCTGCTGTACTTCTCCAGGATGGCGGTGAAGCCGCCGTCTGCCTGGATGTGCGCGTGGTTGAAGGCCAGGTCTGCTGCAGCAGGCACCACGTCCGCCTCCTCGTAGCGGCTGTAGTGGGCCAGGGTGGCGTCCCAGGGCTTGCGGCCAAGCATGGCGCGGGCCAGGTACACGCTGGCTGCTGCGGTCTGGCTGGGCAGGTACTTGAGCAGCTGCTCGTCCATGAGGGTGAGCTCCAGCAGGAAGGCTGCCAGGTAGTGCAGCTCCTCGTCTGCCGCTGCCGCCTGCAGGGAGAAAGGAAAATTGTGGCGCGCAGACATGTGAGGACTCTGTGAGCGGGTGATGAGGGGGGTGCTGTGCGCACAGGGGGTCACTGAGGCATCTGCTTGCATGCGCGCAATGCGCAGTGCTCTGGAAAGCACTGCGAGGCAACTGCCAGCACTGCTTGAGTACTGTGTACGCTTGCTGTCCAGCGCGCGTGCCCCTGCTGGGGGAGGAGAGTCCCCGCCAGTGGTATGCTTGCTGTCCAGCGTGCTGCCTATGTTCAGTTGAAGCCCCTGATCCCAGCGCAGCAGCACCCACCTGCAGGTAGCGCCTCTGGAAGGTCTTGGCTGTGGGCAGGGCCAGCCTGAACTCCAGGCGCTCCAGCACGCGTGCCTCCATCTCCACCAGCATTGCCTGGTCGTAGGTGTTGTCCGTGATGTAGCAGAAGTTGCGGGCTGTGGGGGCGTAGATCTCCTCAAACTTGGAGGCGATCCACATGCAGGCAATGCCTGCCAGCTGCAGCTCCTCGCGCTGCACGGGCTCCAGGGACAGGAAGCGGTTGAGCAGGTCCACGGTGAGGTGCAGGGTGTCAGAGGTCAGGCGGTACTCCTGGGCCACCTCCACCAGCCAGTCCACCAGGATCTTGCGCATGTGGGGGCTCATGTCGTGCTGCACGTTGGCCACATAGCCAGGGTTGGGCCTGATCACAAGCTGCAGATGGAAAAGGGCAACAATAGGGGCAAATGTCAGGGGACGCACTGTGGCAGTGAGTGTGTCTGCTGCTGCTGCCCCTGTCCAAGGTTCAAAACGTGCATGACACCCCTGCCTGCTGCTGTCCAAGGTTTCAAATGTGTATGACAACCCCTGCCTGCTGCAGACAATGGGACTGCTTCGCTGTGCTGGTTGCAACCTGCTGCTGCTATGCTGCCTTTTCACTGCACCCTGGCAGTGCTTCAGTCCCTGCTGCATGTGGGCAGGGCCACACTGCAGCTGTGTGTGCAGAGCCCACTGACCAGCCCTACTGGGGTTGCCAGCTCGCACCTCGGCACTGTGGAGGTACTCAAAGATCTGCTGGGCATACTCGCTGCAGGCCAGGGGGTTGTCCTTGCTGTTCTCGTCAATGTCCTCCCACTCCTGCTGCACAGGCTTGCTGGGTAGTGGGGCTGGGGCTGGTGCACCTGCACACAGAGGAGCATCCTGCGTAGTGAGCTCATGACGACTCGGACGGCTACACGTTTGTAATAAGTAAGCGTGCTTACCTCCTGCACGCTTCGCTGCGGGCTGCTGGGACGTTGTCGATGTTGAGTTTTGCTGCCTCTCGCCCAGGGGGACACGGACAGACGTGGAGGTCGCCTGAAGGCAAAACCAAAACCAGGTGTGAGACCCTTGGGGCAGCAGGAGAGCAGGCGTGCTGCCAAGCGTTTGAAAGGGCCTCACCTGCACCAACATCCGGTCACAGCTGCTGTCCTCGAAAACAGCAAAGGCCTCCTGCGGTAGCAATGACCAAACGTGAGTACAGGAAGCCATTTTGCCTGCTGTCAGGTGCCTCGGGGCCTTTGCAGCACACCTTCACTGGCACAGCATGCATGCCCTGGAGGGCTGCACAGTTCTCCTTGGCATCGTAGCCGCTGCCAAAAGGCTCTCCCATGCTGAAGGCTGGATAGACGACCGTAGGACCGTAGCTATAGCTCATGCTGGCTGCCTGCTGGTGCTTTGAGTGGTGTTGAGCCTGGGAGCTGTGTTCAATTTGAGACTGATTGGACGTAGAAAGCATCTTCAGGATGCAGCCAACCGTGTCGTGGACGAGTGTTGGGGGCGAGTTGATGAGGACTCAAAGCACAATTCGAGCACCAGTCAAACTCGTGTTTCAGTGTGCAAACCCTTTCTGCCTGTACAGGGCCTCACAAGTCTTTAGAATTCGGCGAATGATAGATGAGATCCTTTTAATTCCTTTTGGCTTGCTTTTTGTCCCAAGCAGCCCCTGCACACCCAAATCAAACGGCACAACAACGAATTCAACGCAAATTCGAACTCCGGTTGGCCTCCGCCGGGCTCATTGTGCAAAACATTACGTGTCAAATTTATTCTGGCTGGCACAGGTCGGACCATACATCACACAGGCCACGGGACTTTTGAGATCGCTTGTGTGGGTGTTCAACAACATCGGCCAGCTGTCTGATCAGTCTCCCCGGCTTATAAATGCATAGTATGAAGGTACTGGGACGCTCCCCGTCCGTGCTGACGCCTGTAGCCAGGGGTAGCAGGACACCTGTGGGCAGTGACCCCCACACCCCCAAGGGGAGCCACACACCCAAGCAGCAAGCAGCTCAGCACCATCAGGATGCAGTGGACCTGCATTGCAGCGCTAAGCATGATCAAGCTTCCCACCAGCATCCAGGCGCAGCACGGTTGCTAGCCGCTGGTTTGTGTGGTGAGTGGCAGTGTCCGCTTGCAGTGACGTTTGAGCCATGCCTGCAGATCCTACTGGTGGGGCCACACTCTGGCGTTGCTGTTGGGAATGGCAAATTAAGCGTTGAAATTGTGTGTTTCTACCCCCCTCCCCCTCTGCGCGCGTGCGGGGCCCCCCCCACCGCCACCACACCCCCACACCGTGTGGTGGTGGTGGTGGTGGTGGGACACCCCCCCCCCCCCCCAGGGCACTGGCGCCTGCCAGCACAATCTTTCAAGCCCAAGTTGCAGTCACTGTTATGCCAAGCAGCCATAGGATGCCCAAACAGGCTCGCATTGGCTGTTTTTTTCTGCTCCTGCAGGCCTCTTGTTGTGTCCGCAACCCCTGCAGGCAGCCCCACTGCCCCACCAGCTGGTCTTACTGGACAGCAATGCAGCCATTGTCAGCCAACTTAAACAGAGGCAGCAGACACAGCAGAAGTTTGGCACGCAGGACCCTGGCAGTGCCCTGGCAGCACGCTTCATGGTGAGCTGGGGCAGCAGGGGTTTGATGTCACAGGGACCGCCACCAAACATGTGTTGAGATCTGAAAAAGGAAAAGGGGGGGGGGGGGGTGCTTGAGCAAGTCCATTGCATGGGCAACAATGGGCGCGCATGCAGCGTGTAACAAGAAGAGCACATCATTTACTTGGGTTGGCCAGCTTGCAGCAGCAGTAGCCCTGCCCAGCAGGTGGTCAGCTAGTATTAGACAAACAGAGCAGCTGTGCAATGCAGCAACCCTTGTTTCCTGCGCAGCAAGCACAACATGTGCATTTCATCATAGATTGGGTGGGCCGCTGTTTTGTCAACTTGTTGTGGTTGCCTCGGTGCCCCTCAAGAGCGCCCCCCCCCCCCCCCCCCCCCGTGCGCGCGTGCGCAACACCACCACACAGTCCCCATTTGTCTGACATGCCCGGCCTCTGGCACTGGTGGTCGCCAGCAGCGTCCCCAACCCCAAGCACCAACACCCAAGGGGGTACACCCGGGGTGGCAGATTAACGTTGGTGTCAACTGCCATAACGTTAAAACTAACGTTAAAACTAACGTTAATTTAATGATATTAACTAATGTTCATTAGTAAACACATTAACCTGGTACTGCCAGCACGCAGACTGACGGGTACACCCACTGTAGCACTGTAAACATGCAATACATAGCATGTAGTGCTTCTCAATGACATTTAGGCCTTTGAAGAAAGTTGCTGCCCCACTTGGCACCACTTTGCACAGCTGCACACCACCTCTGCCTCTGCTGCCTCGCCTCAGCAGCCTGCTTGATCCATAAGGCCTGCCTTTGAACTAACGTTAGGTGGCCCTGGGGGCCTCATTAGATTTAACGTGAATTAATGTTGCTAACGTTACGTTAACATTAACATTACATTAGCCAGCGGCCACCCTATACACCCCCCCCCCAGGGCAGAAGGGGGCGCTTCTGCACCTCTACTGCCACACCCCAGGGTGACACATGCCCCCCCCCCTTGCAGCAGCTGCACCGCCTCTCAAGCTATAGCGCAATCCCCTCCTGCAACACTACTGCCACCCAGTACGTGACTCTTGCTTCCTATGCAGCAGCTCCGTCACCTCTCAAGGCTGAACAGCCCCCCCCCCCCACCCCAGCGCGCCACTGCTGCCACCCCCACTGGGTGACTCCCTCCCTGCCCCCTGCACCACTACTGCCACCCTTCTTCCCCCCCCCCCCCCCCGCCCCCGGGCACTACTACTGCCACCCCCACTGAGTAGCCCCGTCGCCCCTCGTGCTGCCTGCCCCTGCAGGGTGCCCAGCAGCAGCTGCAGCGCATTGAGCTGCTCGTGAAAATCCAGCAGTATGGCAATGCGCGCATGCAGCTGCGGCAAGGCTCCTTCAAGAGCCTCAGGAGTGACCTGCGGTATGAGTCAGAGTACAGGGGGGTGCAACCTGAGGTGAGTGTAGTTGCCCAATGAGCCTAGGTTGGCTCCTAAAAGGGCGGTCAGGCGTGGCCCTGACCCAGTTCAGTAGTAGTAGTACTTCGGGGCCAGGGTGCGTTTGGGCGATGAATGGCCTGGCGACTTTGGAGTAGCAGGGTCTGTTTTGGGTGCAGTTGTGATGTCTTTGTGAGGCATGCACAGGGTTTTGGGAGCACAGTGTTGTGACCAGCAGTGCTGGGGCAGCCTGGGATGATGGTCCATGGCAGTGCAAGCAGCAGTGTGTGCGCACAAGGAGGTGTGCACTGTTGAATGGGTGGCAGCATGCGACATGAAGTGCACAGTTGAGTCTATGTCAAAGGTGTCCGGGCTATGCTGCAGCTGCCCTCTGTAATGTTCCTGATGTGCAGCACAAAAACATTGTTGAGGTGCTTTTCAGCCACACACGACTAGCGCATAGAGTACATCACGCTTGAGGTCTCAGCTGCTGTTGCAAGCTCGCGCTGCCACAAGTTGCTGCCCTGCCTGTCCATTGCTGCTGCTGCAACCTCCCCTGCCACTTCCTGGTGTTGATTTTGCTGCCCTGCCCTGCAGCTTACGCGTCACATTGTTGGACATTGTTGAGTTGCTTTTTAGTCACAAACCAGCATGGAGTACAAAACGCCTGAGGTCTCAGCTGCTGCATGTTCCACCCTGCCTGTTCAATGCTGCTGCTGCCCCGCCCTGCAGCTTGCACGTGGCATTGTTGAGGGTGTGGAGCTGTTGGACAGGCAGCTAAGGAGTGAGGAGCCGGTGGCCACTGTCACCCAGAACCTCAAGCAGTTGCAGGAACAGCTGCAGCAGCTGGTGGACCAGGCACAGCCCCCGGAACAGTGAAGCTGGCGCAATGTGCCGCCGTGTGCGGTCTGTATAGGGTTGATTGGACATTGGCACTGCTGCGCCAAGCCACCACAGCAGTTGTTACGAGCCCTATGCCTGCGGCCGTTTAGGATCCGCTGCTCTTGCGCCCGGCCGCCACAGCAGTTGTTACATGGCCTACGCCTGCTGCAGGAGCAGCTACTAGCTGCACCAAGGATTGCAGCAGGGGTGCTGGCAGCTGTGCTGAAACTGAACGCAGGTGCATGTGCCCCTGCCCAGCGCTGTGACCGCATACCACTCTGCACAACAATAGCAGCAGAAGCCATGCGTTCAGCGTCTTCGCCGCTGCCGCTGCAACACGCCCCTCAGCGCCCTCAGCACCACCAGCAGTGCTATCAGTGGCAGCGTGACAGCCAAGGCCTGTGCCAGCAGCTGGGTGTCTGCCGTGCTGAGGCTCCTGCCTGCCAGCTGCCGTATATATGGAAGCAGCGCGACCGTCAGCCTTGCATGTGCTGTATGCAACGGCCTGGTGGCGATCCTCCACAGCGTTTTGACTCTGAAGATGAGGTTTGCGAGTCTGTATGTCCAGCGTGTCAGTTTGTACCGCAGCTGCAGTAGCCTCGGACCTGCAGGGCGGTTGTGCAAGGCAAGGAATACACCAATTTTTGGTTTGGTGTGTTTGTATTGTGCTGAGAGTTTTTCACAGATGCGTTCAAATTTTGCCTGCTTTGTGTATGACATGCAGCGTGCTGTGCAGCACAGTGTGCGCCTGACCTTGGCTTATTGTGTGGTCATCCGTGTGGTGGTCAATCTGCAATCTGTGGTCTGCTGGCATGCACAACAAATGCTCTCGACAATCTCGTGTGTTCTCTATCAACGCTGCTATCATTATCTGCAACAGGTGTATGCCTGGACACACTCATGCCACGTCAGCATGCGCATGTGTGATGCACTTGCTCACCTAGTATCTGCTGATAGAAAAGCTGACTGATGTGCCTCACATCGTGTATCAGCATCTTGACAGTGAACTGACGGTGTGGGACAGGATGTGCATTGATTGCTGTCTGCAAACCAGCAACAGCAGTGTTGTTGTTGAGGGACTGCATATGAAGGGCTGACACAGACAAGCTCTGCCTGAAGAATATTTTGCTAATTCATTCTTACCAGCCAAGATGCTACTGCCAGCAAACACACGCAGAACGTGCTCTTGGAATGCATTGTCCGCGCCATCAGATCCAGCCGGAAAACGGACTGCAAAGTGAGGGTCTGCAACACACCACAATGGAGGGTAACCTACAGTGACGAATTGAATATACGATTGGGACAGGAAGGGGCGCTGCAGGCTAGTCAAACACTGATTAGTAAAGCATGGTCAGGTCAAAGCAACTGCAACAAGGTGCATTGCTACGCCAACAAGCATCAACGAAGTCCCATCCACACTCTCAACTTCTTGGGGCACCAATGCAGGCCCAGCTACCCCTATCACAGACACAAGTGCATTTCAATCACACTGCACACAGCACCACAGACCAAAAAAGTCACCCCAGTCACCAGTCACTCAACTTGCACCAGCAACACTGCTGCCTGCTGCTGACTCCAACATTGACAGGTACATATGTATTGCCTCCCCATCCTCCTGGACATCAATATCATATGCCGCCAAGGGGTCATCCTTCCCCTTCTTCACCGTCCTGATCACCTCTGCTGTCAACTCGTCGTCCTCTGAAGAGCCACTGCCGCTGCCGTCACCACCCCCCACCTCCCCAGCTACATCCCCTGAGGCACCAGCCGCCGCCGCCGCCGCTGCTGCTGCTGCTGCTGCTGCTGCTGCAGTGGTGCCACCAGCAGCATCAACCTGCATTGACTCATCGGCACCCGCAGTCCCGCTGGCGCTGGGACCTGCTGCCTCTGCAGCATCTGCTGCTTGGGCACTGGGGCTGCCTGCTGCATCTCGCTCAAGCCTGGGCAACTTTTCAGCCCGTGCATCTTCGCCCATGGCCTGCAGAACCAGCAGCAGAGCGGCCGCACATGTGTAAGCCACAGCCATCGAATGGCTGGCACTGTCGTTCGTCAACCTGCAGCGGTGATGACTGCTGCATTACTCAGACGCAACGGCCTTGACCAGAATCGCAGTTGATGCCTGATACGACCATGCAACAATACAAGGGCTCACCTATCCACCCCCACACACAAACCACCCAAACATCTACCAGGCTTGGCTGGCAGTGCAAGGTCTGGGGTAGCTTTCACCCCCCCCCCCGCACCCACCCCCCACCCCTGCCCCACCCCATCCCCAGGTTTTCACACGACGACTGTGTAGAGACGGCCCCCCCCCCTACAGAGGCTAGCACCCGCCACATCTGCAGCTGGTCCACGGCAACCAGGGCCTCACCCACCCACCCTCCTACACTCCTGTCATACCGCCCCCCCCCCCCCCCATGCCCGAAGGAGTGTAGGAGTGGTGCCCCCCTTTCTACTGCATATGCCACAGCCCGCCCAGCCCGCCACACCTGCAGCTGCTCCAGGGCTGGCTCCAGCCTGTCGCCTGCTGCTGCCAGTGCCTGCCTGGCATGCTTCTCCTTGAAGCCCATCTCCTGTAGCCTGCTCACATGCCGCCCCTTCACCCACTGAGGGCCAAACTCCTCCTCAATGGCCTGCAGCCAGCCGGTGGCAGGGTGGCAGGCAGACGCCAGATAAAGACAGCGGCAAAGCTTGTCACTTCGTGTGCAAAACTTTCACTGCTTGCACGCAGGCAGCCAGGCATCCAGACGTGTAGGCACGCAGCAAGCAACGATTACTATGGGTGTTTACTGTGGGCGCGCAGTGTGTAAGCAGAAACGCTATCATCATGCATGCCAGTGCTACCGTAATGCAAGTCAAAACCGGTCTGCCTTGCCCATGCTGCACAGCACTTGTTGGCTGTGTGGCTCCGTTCGCATCTAGCCGCTTGCTGGACATCAGTTGAGTGTGAGCGGGCCATCCTAGTCAGACAAGCTAGGCTCATGCAGTGTAAACCACATGGTTCCATTTAGGGTTTTACAGTGTGTGACAGCTCACAGCCACATGCTCGACCACAGGGGCATCGAGCTGCGCACCTGCTGGGTGGCCAGTGCCAACTGCAGCGCTCCACGCTGCCTGGGGTTGGTAAGGGCATCCAGTGCAGCATTGGCATCATTCTCACCCTGCAGACACAAGGCGCATCGCAATGTTCATATACGCACACCAGCAAGCGTGAACACAAGCCACACCAAGGCCCCTCCAATGTTGTCAGCAAGACAAGAGGTGTCTTCAGCAGCTTCAGAAATGCTCCCCAAAGCACGCCCATGAGGTTCTGTAGCCAGTCTTTCAGCTACCGGCACGCTACCTCCTGCCTTCCCCGTGCCCTTCTGTCTATCCCTCCAAAGAAAGCTTCCCATCTCGCCTGTGCTTTGCCCGCCGCCCCCCCCCCCCTCCCTACGGGTACGGAGCAATGTTCCAACTGCGCACCCTGCTTTGCTGCGACCTTTGTGTGCTGCACACCACAATGCAGCTGACCCTGCCTGCGAGCTGCACAACCAACACCCCTCCCAATGTAGCCCCTGTGGGGCTTTCCCTGCAGAGCGGTACACTGCAGAGCGGGAAGCAGCCGCTGCTCACCTGCCGTAGTGCCTCTGCCGCCAGAGGCAATTCATACCCGAGGCTGACCAGCTGCTCCAGGCTCTGCTGGTCTACATACTTGCCGCCCTCTGTCTTGCCATACCGCATCCGGTCACTCTGCCACTCACGCTGCTTGGCTCGCTCCTCCCGCCGCTTCTGCAGGTGCAGACGCAGGCATAGCAACCACATACAAAGATGAATGTGACGCTTAAAAAGCTCAAGACATCAAGCAGAGGGGTGATAGGGCCAGATAGGACGATGCACACCAACAGAGCATACAGAGCGCTGGTGCAGCCCTGACGGTTTGCTTGGTAGTTTGTTGAAGAGTGATCATCTGCGGCAGTAGTGGACGGTTCTACGCATGCCAGCAGACGCGTTGCCACCGCTATGCCGCCGTAAAAAGACTTGGGTGTGTGGCCGTTGCTGACAGCAAGCAATACATCAGTCAGCAGAAGAAGTACGAGGGCCAGCAGGGCATCCCTCACCTTCTTTTTCTCCTGCTGTGCATCCAAGAAGTCCACTGCTTGCTGCATATTTCCACCGCTGAAGCGCAGGGCCCTGCTGGCTGACTTCTGGCTGTAGCCCAGCTCAGCAAGTTGCAGGAGAGAATCCTCAGATAGCTGCACAGCATAGCAGAGCACAGCACAGCAGAAGCAGCACGCTTGCAAGCATAAACAGCAGCTACAAGAAGCACACTGTTGGCAACCAGCATCAACCGAGCCTAGGGGTGCCCCTGACCAATGTGGACATTACTCACAAGCCCCTATCGATCTGACCCTGCCACAGCACCATGAGGAGCATGCAGTACCTGAACAGCTTGAAGCACAACGACTCACGTGCCATGACACGGTGTCATGGCGCATGCCCTGAGTGAGATGTGCACTCAGTGACTCGCCCGCATGTTGCCGCCAATCAACCACGTCGCAACCTACTGTCGCCCCGCCCTCCCTCCCACCACAACCAGCAACCACCATATCAATGGGATGCCAATGATCTGCCCCCAACACATGTGCCGCTCTCCAATTGCGATTGTACATTCCCCTTCCCGCAAACCCCTATACCTGCAGCTTCTGCCAGCGCCCCTGCGCTGAGTGCAATCGTTGCCTCGCCAGCTGCTGCTCGCCGGAATGGAAGGCAACTACACCCTCCAGCAGCTCCAGGCGCACATACCTGCGCAATGACAGCATGTCATCTTGTTATAATAACACAATATAACATGACAAACCTTCATCGCCAGCTACTCCTGCGTCTGCTAGCCGCCAAGGAATGGAGGCTGTCATGAGCTGAGCATCCACGCGCTGCGCAGCCAGTGGTGTAGAAATCCAAATCTAAATCTAGCCGTTCCGCAAGAAGCCAAATCGCAGCAAGTGTTGCGTGTCACAAGCACGCTGCATGCGCGCTCAATGCGCATACAATGGAGTAAGCACACAGCACAGCCATGCGCTAATTCCAACCACGGAGCCGGACTGCAAAGTTGCTGCTGCCACACAGCTGCTGCCTCCTCGTGTGCCTCACGTTGTAAGCTCCGGTGAGAAGTTGCCATGCAGTTGCCTCACTCGCTCCTGGTGTACGCCATGCGCCCGCTCCAGCATGCGCCGTGCTGACGCCAGGCGCTCCCCACACACACCCAGCCTGCTGATGTCCTTCAGCTTGTAGTAGCACCTGCAGGGCAGGAGCAGGTGCAGCTGGTCAACACTGCGACAGCCTGTGTCAGCACACACACCCAGCCTGCTGATGTCCTTCAGCTTGTTGTGGCACCTGCAGGACAGGCACTTGCTCAAGCCTTAGCGCTATGCCGGCCGCTGCCACTGTCACTGCCACAGCAACGCTAGACAGTGGTTGGCACCAGGAATATGCACAGTACGCAGTGCAAGCAGCAGCAAGAGCTGACATGATGGCACCAATCACCAAACAATGCCACCTGTCACGATTCACCTTCAACACTGGGGGTACACATGCAGAAAGGCCGTCCCGGGCCTGCTGGTGCCCAAGGCGCGACTCTTATGTGAGCATCTAGTTTTTCGCACAGAGTCTGCATACGTCTTCCCTTGCAGCATGCAGGTGCTCCCTCTCACCAGACAATGTCCAGCAGCAGCATGGCCAGGTTGTCGATGCTGTCCAAGAGTGAGGGTGTCACAACACCAAAGCTCTCCTCAGCCAGCAGCAGCTCATCCAGCGCGGTCTGCAGTGTAGCGCCCAGCCATGCAAGAAAGAATTGCTAAGATTGATGACAGCGCTACAGTACTACGATGAGGGTACCCAAGGATGCCAGGGTGGCAGCACGTCCAGCCCAAAATTGTTCAGCATGCTGATGGCCTCACAGTATACATGCAGCAGTAACCTTGCACAACAGTACCTTGCACAGCAGTATGCTTGCATTGCAGTAACCTTGCACAGCAGTATGCTTGCAGCAGTGTGCTTGCAGCATGTGCTGCGCAGGAGCATTGCATGCTTGCACAGCAGTATCCTTGCACAACAGTATCCTTGCGCAGCAGTATGTTTGCAGCATGTGCTGGCGCACCTGCACGCTGCCTGCCTCCAGGCTGGCCTTGCCCTTCTCATGCAGGGCTAGACCAAACACCAGCGCCTTGCGGTCAGCCTCAGACAGACGCAGCTGGGAGCCATCCTGCACACCAGGAGACGACAGCAGGAAGACAGCAGGCGGCAACAGCAGATCCAGGGCGATGTGAGGTACTGAAAGAGAAGCAGGCTGGCTGTTAACAGCCCCTGAGTGCAGCTCACTCCCACCAGCACCCTTGCTTGTGTGGGTTTTGGCTGGCCTCACAGTGTCTCTGTCTCTCTTTGCGACTGCAGCACAATGAGCATGCTTTTTGATGTGTGTGACCGCTTGCCAAGATCTGCTGGTGTGCGTGACCGCTTGCCAAGATGTGTTGTGGTCACACAAGTGTGTCTAACACAGCTGCATGCTGACCTGGTTTTCCAGGCTGAATTTCAGTCTGAAATCAAGTCATACGAGTGAGTCAACACAGCTGCACTGCTGACCTGGTTCTCCAGGCTGAACTCATACTTGTCTGTGAGGCCCCTGCCATCCCCTCTCCTCGCCAGCTTCTCCACAGTCGCCTTGAGCCGCTCTAGCTGCGCTAGCCTGGCCTCCTCACTGCGCTGGGCTGCCTCCTGTGCTGACATGGCATGCTGTGCTGCTGCCCCCTTGGTGACCAGCACTCTGGTCGTGGGCCCAATGTTGTAGCTGCTGATCGGTTTGCTGTCATCCTGCAGGGTCTTGCCTCCAGCTATGAGCTTTATGCTGCTGGGGTCCTCAACACCTGGCAGGAGAGGGGTGTGTAAGGCAGTGTGTGGACCACCCTGCTGCAAGTTCCCTAACCTGGGACCAAGCCATAGTGTTTTGATCACTGCTTGACGACAGACGACGACTGCACCTGCACAGCTGGATCCCAGCATGCAAGGGGAAGCTGAGCTTGGGGGTCCATGCATATGCACGGTGACGCATATGGGCCTGGTCACCTGAGATCAACCTTGCCACCTCAGCCCTGAGCTCTCCCACAGTAGCCTCAAAAGAGGGGAGCCTGACGACACCCTTTAGAGCACCTGAGACCTTGATTACTGCCTCTGCCTCTGCCATGCTGCAGGATGCTGATCACAAAGTTGGCTGATCACAGTTGCTTTGCATAGTTTGCGCGCGAGCTCAAAACCATGTACACCTTGATCACAACAGCCCTACTTCTCTTTGTCCAACATCGTATCGGTCATTCCGTGGTACTGTAACGTTGGACATCCGAACATCGTCCAGTCCAGAGTCATTTGCCCCACATTGTACTGAGACATGCTTTCCTTTGGCTTGTTTTGCCTCAACAGCAGCACGTCCTCGGTTACCTTCTTCCTGCTGCTGTTCCAGGGACTGGTACTGTTTACATGTTGGCCTCCATGATGTCTCTGCTTTCCTCGCAGCAGAGACGGCTGCTGTCGGGACACAAGCACATATCTTTTAGCAGGGATCAGTCAGGTGAGCAGCACAGGATGCCACCCTGGCAGTAGTAGAAGCTGGGCAGAACATCAGAACCTGTTGGGTGCTTGGTCCAACCAGTAAAGCTGGCCTGCATGATGATGATGAAGATTGGTGCTGTTCCATGTGGCTGATCCAGGGAGCGTAAGGTGTCAAGCTACTGCTACAGAGCACACTGGCAGGCGCAGGAGGCGGCCAACAGAGCGCACCCAATCGCAGCAGCAGGAGCCACAACAGCTGGATGAGCGCACACTCAAGCAGGCCTCAAACAGGACAGACAGCGACCATCACAAAGCCCAAGCAAGGGAGCAGTTTCTGCAGCACACTGCTAAGCTTGGCATGATGCCAGCTTCAGAGCTGCAGGGCAGGCCACAGCAGCAGCGTGTTACAGAGCTGCCTTGGACCCTCCCATCACCCCAGGCAGGCACCTCCACAAGAAGCAGCAGAAGCAGCAGTGCAGCCAGCAGCTCTGTAGATGCACTATCAGACAGCACCCTCAGCACCAGCAGCGATTTCAAAAGCAGCAGCAGCACGGGCCACGCCGGCAGCAGTGCCAGCAGCATGAGCAGCCGTCAGCGTCGCAGCAGCAGCGGCACGGCCAGCGAAGACAGCAGCAGTGATGAACCTGGCATCAGCTTTCAGCTGAGTGATGAACAGCAGGCTGTTGCTGCTGCCATAAGCCGCATCAGCAGGTTTATGGACTTTCGGGAACGCTGTGCATCAGAGGTGGTGACTAAACTGACAGAAGTCCGTTACGACAAGCAGTTTGCGTACAAGGTGCTGGAGCACATGCAGCAGATGGTAAGGCGGCACTGCGCATGCAGCCAGTGCGGCCGTCTTTGATCCTGGGGGTGCACCGCTTGCTGTTAAAGTGCACCCAGGGTATCAGCATTCTGAGTGTCGTCTGGCAGTTGCCTGTGTTGCTGCAGCAGCATGTGCTGGGTGGGAAAGGGAGGTTAGGCGTGTGCACATCGCTTGGCAGCGTGTAATAGCCTGCATGCATGCCTTGTATTGCTGCGTTGCGTGCATTTGCATCATCATAAGCAGCAAGAGCCCCCCTCCCCCCTGTCACGTTGTGCTGTGCGTTTGTTTCTGCAGAACATGCAAGATGACTCGCGCTTTGCGGAGATGTTTGTGCGGGGCCAGTGGGCAGCCAAGGCGCAGGCGCCATCCAGGATTGCATATGTGCGTGCCGCCACTGCAGGATGGAACAGCTGGCATCAACAATCTGGGTGATGAACAACAGCAGCAGTGCCATTCAGCCTTGCGCAGCGTGGTGGGCCTGCATGTGCAGTGTGCAGTTTGCTGTCAGCAGTGCTCCTCTACAGATGTGCATATATGCCAGAACCTACAAGTGTGACAACTCTAATGTGGATAAAAAGGGATCCCGCGGTGGCGTGCGCGGGCAGTTGTTGTGGCATCGCCTGGTGATCTGAGGATGGCCTGCCAGCTGCGGTAAATGTGGTATGTTGTGTTGGTGCTGGTGCGCAGGAACTGCGAAGCCGGCGTGTGGCGCAGGAGCACATTGACGCCGCCTTAACGGCTGTGTTTGGAGACAGCAAGCAGGTTTCAGGCAGGGAGCCCACAGACGACCACCAAGCAGGTGCGCAGGTTAGCCATGCAAAAACAAATGCATCACTAGTATGCTGCAATCCCCAGCAGGTCTGGTTGCTTCGTCTGCCAGCGTATAGTTTGAAGGTGCGGCGCAGCAGGCCCCACAGAGCAATGCGCATGCAGTAGAGGGAGTGCTGGCATGCAGCATGCGCTGGTGTGGATCATTGCTGAGCAGAGTGCTTATCTGCTGCTGTGGCTGCACTGCAGCCTCCTGGGAGCGTCTGGTGCAGGCGTGCCGGTCGCGCGTGGAGGCATCTGCGGGAGAACCACAGCAGAAGCGCAGGTACATGCACTCAGCAGCAAGTCACTGACTGGCAGCGTCAAGTGTTGCTAGGCTGCTGGCTGCGCACCTCCTTGAGGGTGCGACCCTTGCGTCACTGCTGCTTGGAAGCCCGAGCTAGCACCCACAAGCGGGTTGACAGTGGCATTGTGCTGCCAGCTGCTGATTGCAAACCCGCTCGAGGGCGTGACCCTTGTGCTGTTGCTGCTTCAAAGCCATTCCCGCCCAGCCTGACTTGCTGCAGGGGTTGTTGCGCTGTGTTGGTGGGCGGGGGGGGGACACATATGTCATTGCAGGGGGTGCCATTACAATGGCTTGCCACTGAAGAATCACTCACTGTGGGCTGTTGCTCTGCTGCCCCCTGTCCCTGCCATCAGGTCCAAGCTGGCCACCTGGCTGCAGAGGCGGGGTCACAGCCTGGCCACTGCATTCCGCATGTTTGAGGAGCTTGGGATCTGAAGTCTGGCAACTGATGGGATTGCAGCTGAGTCAAGCGCCCAGCAGTGCATGTGTGTGCAGCACACACATGCGGTTGTTCGGTGCATGTGATTGTACGCCATCTGCCTGCGAATGACAAGCTGAGCACTAGCTTGCGCTGGTTTTGCTGCAGAGCCACGCGCTGCTACAGGCGCAGCAACAGCAGTTGCATCAACTGGGCTGTAGGGGTCCGGCATACAACAGGTCAGGTACAGACGGATACTGTCCCTATTACCATGCATAAAGCGGCTGCGGTGCACGCGTGTTGTTGTGTCATGTTGTGTTGAGCTTCGCTGCTCAAAAAGCTTTGCTGTGAATCACGGCCGCAGACAAGATGCATTGAAAGATCATGCATGCGGCTGCAATTGTCGCTGTGGCCCATGGTTTTTTTCATGAAAGATGGTTGATTGGTTTGCGTCACGGCAATTGTACTGCTACTGCTCAAGGTTCCCCCATTTCACGCAGCTGCTTGTATGATACAGCTGTGTGGCTGCAGGCACCCCCACGTGCTGGACTCCGCTGTGACCGGTCACCTCACCATCTTTCCGGGCGTGATAACCCACTGCATGGGCATGTCCCAGACAGCAAAAGGTGTCACTGCCCCCCTGTTCGATTTTGTTGCAGGCAGGCCGCTGTCACAATCCCTGTCCTGTGCTGGTGTCATGGGCCGCTGTGCCGCACAGGGCCTGGTTGTCTATGTTCATACGTCAGCAAAGACCCCCTGAGAGACCAATTTGTGTGCTTTGCGGTTCCTGTTTGTTGAATTGTGCCTCCTTGCTTGAAGCGACACCGCTGACTCGGACGTCGCTGTCACGTGGTCGCGGGTGGCGCAACCATGGGCTACCCTTAGGGGCATTGCAGTATGACGCTCAATAAACTCAACGCACAAAAACATTTCTGAAGCGTATGCTCTCTCTCTTGATACTCATCGTCAGTGGCTTTGCCTGGAGCGTCCCATTCCGCAGAGAACCTCCACCGCAACACCAAACGAAACAGTCCAACACTGCAGCCCATTTGAAGCTTTGCCTCACAACAGGTGCGCCATGGCAAGGAAGCGCATCACGGTGCTCGCCACATCCGTAGACGTTGCCGACCGACCCCTTCATCCACCATGAGGCCAGAACTGCCTGGACAGGCTGTTGTCCCTAGCATAGCTACTGATATTGCCCTCTATGACCCTGCCTGCTGCAGATCCGGAACAGATCTCATGCAGTCGTCAAGGCCCTTCTGCTGGGCCCTTGCTGCCCTCCTGCTGCTGTGCCTGGTGTGTGCCACAGACAGCAGGCCCCTGCTCGCTGCTGACGCAAAGAAGTGCGGCAATCCTCCCAAGCTGTGCAAGGCAGAGGGCGCTGTGTGTCGTATTCGCAGGGTGTCTGAGTGCGTGAAAGGCCTCGAGTGTGATAAGGACACCAAGAAGTGTGTGGAAACGGCAGGCGGCGAGGCCGAGGGCGAGGGTGAGGGCGACGAGTCCCAGTCGGGAGATGAGTCATCTTCCGAGGATGAGGCAGGAGAGAATGAGGAGGATGGGGACAGTGGTGACACCACCAGCAAAACCAGCAAAAAAGGCACCCCCAAGTCCTCAGGAGGCTATGGGCGCTAGACAGGCCACACGCATGCACTGCCAATGCTTGTTGGCACAAATTTGGCCAGTGGCCTGCGTGCCAGTGTCCCTGTGGCACACTTTCTGGCTGGACTGAGGCCTGACTGCTTGATACCAACTTGAATTGGATTGGTGTGACAGTGACGTCCGACGTCCTGTCAGTTTGAAACTGAGTTTAGGACAGGTTTTTTGCCAAAGTCCACGTGCACCATGGGTTGCTCAGCAACCTGAGTCAGGTCAGCTGACACTGACACAGATTGCATTTGAAATTGGACATGTGATGCACATTTGATGCACAATGCGGCTGCCAAATGCACCTACACGGTGTAGGTTTTGAGTTGTCATTCCTGCTTGTTTGTGTTGATTGTGTTGTCCATGTGAGACTCGAGTCCCTTCTACATCGTATGCGGCATGAGCTCCTCTCACTGTACAGCATTTGATGCTGTTGCTGTCCAGTCCCAGTGGGGTTGGTCACCTTGGAGTTATGGCACGCTGTGTTATGGCACCGGCTGCCTTGCAAGTGGTGGGTGCTGACAGCACATGGTAGCTTGCTGGTTGCTTGGCAGGATTGATGGTGTGCTGGTATGCTCTGTTTAGGTTGTACAGCTTGCAAGGATTTTTAATGTCACACTCAGTCGACGGTGACGTCACAGTCGGTCGACTGATGATCAGTGTGTTGGTATGACCTGTTTGATTTGGGTACGGTGTGGCAGAATGTACCCATTTGATGTTGCCCTGGCTGGACGCACGACTGCACATGAGTCATGTGCAGTTGTCACTCATCACTGATTTGGCAAATACTGGTTGAGTGGGTGCGCCAGAGGCTGCTTTGGATGCAGCTAGGCATATGATACAGTGCTGAGTATGGTCGAATCAAAAACACACTGTTGCCCTTGCCTGACCCAAGGACTCTGTTTCACACTGCGTGGATTGATTGAGCGATTGAAAAAGCTGACGATTGGGTGGCATATGGCGCTGTTTGTGCGATGTACATGTTTATGCAGTCATGGACGGTTTGACACATGCTTTTGTACATGTTTATGCAGTCATGGACGGTTTGGCATATGTGCAATGCCGTTGAAGTTGTTGTGGCACCTGCCCTACTTGTGGAGTTGGTCTGTAATGCTTGCGTTGACCCCGGCAGTGCTTGAGTTGTTGCCTCCTGCTGGCTTGTAACATGCATACTTCTCTCACCAATGCAGCACTGGGTGTTGACAGTCGGCGCGGCCACAGCTAGTGGTGGTGAACGAAAATCAGCACTGGGCTCCAACAGCAAAAGCTGCAGCTGGTGACACAGTTGCTTCCGATGGTGGTTTTGATTGAATTCGAAGGCCCTTCAATGCGATGGCCAGCCAGCCACTATGCCGCCTGCACACCGGTGGTGCACATGTGCAAAGACTCAGTGACCGTGCTGTGACTCACAGCAAAGACACCGTGCTGTCTGAAAAGAATTCTTTCGAACCTTCGAAGAGGTTGACCAAAGGCCACCTACACCTTCCAGCCTGGCAGGAAACCTTGGACCTGTGCTAATTGAGCAGCAGGTTGAACCTGCTAGTTGACCTTGCTTGTCCAAGCGCCCGTGTTGTTACGTCATATTGTGTGCGATTGCTGCACAAAAGTGACTCGACGTGCATTACGGCCGCAGACAATGAGCATGCCTTGGGGGATTGTGCATGCATCTGTAACTTAGACTCTAACTAACTTAGACTAGATGGCATGATGCCATCGTCGTGGCCCAACAATATCGTTGTTTGTGTCATGAAAGGAAGGTTGATAGGTTTGTATCAAGATAGCTTTGCGGGTGATACACAAGGTGCACCCTGTTTCACGCAGCTGCTCTGGGATCTGATCTTGGGATCGCTGTGGCTGCATCCAACCCGATGAGCCGGCCCCTGTGCCACAGCCCTGTGCCTGGCAGGCTGCGCATTGCCACGATCGACCACTTCACCATCTTCCTGGCGTGGTAGCCCACTGCATGGGCTTGCACTCAACAGGCAAAGATGTCACAGCCCTCCTGTAAAGGTTTGCTGCAGGCAGGCCGCTGGCACCATGCCTGTGCTGGGGGTGTCCCTTGCTGGTGTGACGATGACTGTGCCTTGCTGGTGTGCCACTTTGGTCACTGTGTCGAAGTTCGACAGTCAGCAACGCCCCCCATAGGAGTCAGTTTGTTGCCTATACGGTCTTTTCTTGTGGCTCTTTGGTTGAAGCGACATTGCTGACTCGGACGTCGCGTCACGTGGTCGCGGGTGGCGCAACTTTGGGTCGACCTTTTGGGGGCAGCGCAGCATGACGCTCAAAAACTCGGACGCATGCACACATCTTGTTCATAAGTGTAAGCTCTTCTCCCTATAATTTTCGTAAGTTGCTTTGCCTGGATCGCCTCATTGCGCAGAGAACGTCCACCGCACCAAGGCACGAAACAGCCGAACACTGCACCAGCCCGATAGAAGCTTTGCCTTACAGCAGGTGCGCCGTGGCGAGGGAACGCATCATATTGCAACAAAATTACCGTCGCTGACCGACCCGTCCGTCCGCCTTGACACTAGACCCGCTTGGACAGGCTGTTGCCCCCAGCACAGCTACTGACATTGCCCCCTGTGACCCTGCCTGCTGCAGATCAGGAACACATAACATGCAGTCGTCAAGGCCCTTCTGCTGGGCCCTTGCTGGCCTCCTGCTGCTGTGCCTGGCCTTCAGCACGGACAGCAGGCCCCTGCTTGCTGCTCCAGACGCACAGCAGTGCGGCAACCCCGCCGAGCACTGCAAGCCCAAGGGGGCAGCCTGCACCCTGCAGACCATCTCTGAGTGCATCCCGCCCTTCAAGTGCAGGGGAAGCGTCTGTAGCGAGGTGCCCAAGAGTGACGCCAAGGAACCATCAGCAGGAGCAGGGGAGGACAAGGATGCCCCTGCTGCTAAGGGCGCTGCTGCAGACGGCGGCAGTGCTTGTAAGGAGCCTCCTATGCATTGCAAGCCAAAGGGCACCGAGTGCAAGCTGCAGAAGGTTTCTGAGTGCGTGAAAGGCCTCGTGTGTGACAAAGACACCAAAAAGTGTGTGGATAGGGCAGGCGGCGAGGGCGAGGCCGAGGGGGAGGGCGAAGGCGAGGGCGAGGGCGAGGGCGAGGGCGAGGGCGAGGGCGAGGGCGAGGGCGAGGGCGAGGGCGAGGGCGAGGGCGAGGGCGAGGGCGAGGGCGAGGGCGAGGGCGAGGGCGAGGGTGAGGGTGAGGGCGCGGGTGAGGGTGAGGGCGAGGGCGAGGAGTCCGAGTCAGGGGCTGGGTCTGAAGATGAGTCATCTCCTGTTCCTGAGGATGAGAAGGCAGCAGAGACTGAGGAGGGTGGGGCTGGTGGGGAGGGGGATCCATCTGGGGAGCCCTCACCTGGTGAAAGCGATGCAGAGCCTAAGAAAACAACCTCGCATGCCACCGCCTATGCCAGTGCCAGTGGAGGCACCACCAGCACTAGCACCAGCACCTCCAGCTCCTATGGACGCTAGACGAGCTGCATGCAAGCACTGCCGGTGCTTGCTGGCAAAAGTTGGGCTAGTGGCCCACTGTGTCTAAGTGGCACACTTGCTGGCTGGATTCAGGCCTGACTGCTTTTATGCCCCGTGGCTGCTGTGCTTGATCACAGCCGCTGGGAGGCTTGCAAGCCTGCCAAGGCTTGCCAAGGCTGTATGGGGGACCTGAATTGTTGTGAGAGTGACAAAGATCGCCGAGGGGGCGGCCCTGTCGGTGTGAAACTGGGTTTGGGACAGGCTTTGCCAAAGCCCACTGTGGGTTCGTTTAGGTCAGTTGGCATCTAGACGCACATTAAGTGCAGGGTTTGAGTTGTCATTGCCGATTGCTGGTGTTGCTTGTGCTGATTTTTGAGACTTTGGTGCGGCCTGAGTTCTGCAGACTGGACAGTGCCGCACTGTACAGCATTGAGTCCAGTCGTGGAAGGGTCACTTCAGCATGGGTGATTGATGTTGAGATGATGCAGTGCCGCAAATGTTCAGTTGGCCTTATGGCACACTGTGCCACCGCAGCGGCTGCCTTGACGGTTGTGGGTGCTGAAAGGCATGTGGTATGCTAGCTTGCTGGGTGCTTGACAGTATGTATGATGTCTCAGTATGATTTGATCAGTTTGGACAGCTTGGACAGCTTGGTAGAACATGTTGAACATCATGAAGCTGACCTAGCTTGGCAGCACCTGCAGTTGTCATTGAATGCGTACTGAGTACGCATTCATACTGAGGCTCAATAGCAGTACTGGTTGAGTCAATGTCAGTTGTGGCCATGGAACCAGCTAGGATTAGTACGATAAGTGGCACCACGTCGCCCTTGCCTTACATGATGGCACTCTGTCACACTATGTACGTTGCATTGAGCAATCAGGACTCCTGGTTGGTGAGCGGGGTGAAAATGCATTGTTTGTGTCGTGTTTGTGCAGGCCTGCATGGCTTTGTGGCTATGTTTATCAATGCGCAGTGCTTCTGAAGTTTGTGTGGTACCAGGAAACCAGTTGTGAAGTTGGTGTGTCCGTACTGCCTTCATTGACCCTGACAGCGTTTGAGTTGTTGCCTCTGGCTGGCCTGCAACCTGCGCTTTGTTTACCGATGCAGCATTATGGGTGTTGGCAGTCGGCGCGGCCACAGCTATTGGTGCTTTACGAAGATCACAAGCACGGGCGCCCTGAGACTCCACAAGCACAAACTGCAATTGGTGACACAGTTGCATCGATGGGATATATCCGGTGGAGGCTGGCTGTTATTGAAGCTAAACATTGGTGAAGTTTTATGCTGCTAGAGTGTTGTTGATGCAACTGTGGAGTTGAACAGAGCCGAGGCAGGTGCAGTGTATGCCACCCCCCTCAAAGCCACGGCCAGCCAGCCACTGTGCTGCCTGCACACCGGTGGTGCACCCTGAACAGACAAAGTGCCCCTGCTGTCAAACACACCGTACTTGCTTGGAATTGAGAGGCTGGCCGGAGGCCACCTATAGCAGGTACAGTTTAGCTGCTAACTTCCTTCAGCCTGGAGAGTTACACCCTCCAGCCTGGCATAAAACCTTGGACCTATGCTAACCTGTAACATAACGTCAGCTAAAAGGAGACCACTGATTTCATATTTGAACAAGCACAGCGTTGAAGGCTCGTGCGTACTGTCATCAATGTGAATAGTCACACCAGGAAACTTTCAAAGTATCCTGGTGTGTTCTTCATGGGCAGCTGGGGAGAAACTCGACCCATAAAGAAAAAATGGCTGCCCACCGAGCCAGTGATGCACAGGCCGGTTTTTGCGCAGTTGACGCGCAACTTGCCTGCTTTCGCAGAGCAAGCAATCCCTTTGCAGGGATGCAACTGAAAGTCTTGCAGACAATGCTAATTGTACAATGCTGCAAATCTTGCCCGGCACACCGATGGTAAGGCCAAAACTAAAACACTCCCCCCCCCCCCCCAAACACCCCACCCCCACTCAGCAGAGGGTCTCCCCTCTGCTGGGGACCTCCAAGCCCCGCGGGGCAGTTCAGCGACATTGTAAACCAATAGGCACTGCTAAACGATCCCACACATCTAGCCCTGGCACCACCGGGGATTGGCTGATGGTGCACTGCCACCCCGCCGACACCCCCTGCTGCTGCCACAGCCGCTGCTTACACTGCTGCCCCCTCTTCTTGTCGTGGCCGCCGCTGCCGGTTTAACCAGTCCTTGCGCACCACACGGTCAACACAGCGTGCCAGCTGCTGTAGTTGCCCCTGGTGTACACACATGGCAGGCACCAGTTGTGCCACCCCCCTGGCTGTCAACACACGGGCAGCGTTGATATCCCTGTCCAGGACCAATGGTACACGCCGCGAGTGATTATCCTCTCCAACCACAACATGATGCAGTTGTTCCCGCAACCTGTCAGGTGTCGACACAGCCTCGCCATGCACACACTGCTTGAGCTTGAAACGTCCCCTGCGGTGCTGTTTCAGCCCACGTTCGTCATAGCAGCGAGAGCAGGTCTGGCTGGTCCGGTACTCGTGCACAGACACCCAATGCATGTCTGTGCGCCCACCACGAGTCACGCCGTCTGCCGACCCATATTGTGCCCTAAAAAAGTTCCTCAGCTTCATGACAGGGGCACTGATGGACCGAGACACTGGCCCGCCCCAACCTGCTGATGCATCCCCCATGCAAACAACAGCAACACTTGGCCGGGGGACACACGGGCCTGCATTGCAACCCATCGGCTTCTGCCACTTGCGCCCTTGCACCCCCGTGTGCCCCAATGCCAAGCACTGGCACATCCTGTGCATTTGCCGGTCCTGCAGCATGCCAATTCTAAACCGGTGATGCCGGGCAGACCTGCAACCGTACACAGCATGCAACTGAGGAAAAGCATGAATGGCCTTACGTGCATGCAAAACAAAGGCGTCATGCTGGCCATGCTTCTCGCCGGTTCTCTGCAAGTGCTTGAGCAGCAGTGCCACACCAGCACGCTTGATACGCCCATGCAGCCAATGGCGCTGCCTATCTAGCCCACATGCAGACCGGTATTCCCTCCCATTAACAGCATACACCCAGCCATCCCCTCCATCAGTGCCGTCGCCCCGCACGCCATGGTTTGCAGTGACCGCAGTCACGATGCTGGTCACACCTGGGTCAACTCCAGTCACCCGCAGCCCACATCCTGCCTCAACAGTCACACATCTGCCATGTACCAGAGCCGGCTGTCCAACAGTAGGCGCACAACTGTCACATTTGGACTCCACACAAAAGCTACTGTCAATTGAGTCAGAGTCAGAAAAGTCGTAGCTAGTCCTGTCCACACTGTAATCACTTGCCAAGTCCCACTCTTCCACCGAAGCACCCTCTGCTGGGTCAGATGCATGGGAGTCAACCCAATGCTGTGCCAAGCCTTCCGGCTTTGTCTTGACCTGCTTGGGCAGGGCCTGTGCGGGCACGTGCGTGACTACAGGGCCGTCTCTAGCATTGCGGGCCACAAGGACACGCCAGTCACCGTCCAGTACCCGTACATGGTCTGACCTAGATCTAGATGCAGCGGCCACAGTGCTACAAACAGTGCTGCAGTCATCATCACCCCCGCCAAATACATACGCAGGGGTTGTGCCTGGTGTTGGCAACTTAATTGCCCTGCCCACGGCCTGCCGGGCATGGTCCAGGGCAGCTGCCTCGGCCACGCGCTGCCGGGCCCTGCGAGCCTTTTGCTGTCCATCAAGAGACCTGACCGCGCTTCTGGTGGCACGCTCGTCTTTGTTGTGTGTCGCATGCACATGCAACGACACACAGTCAGTGCTAAGGTGGTTTGCAAAGCTGCGTCTCCCACTGGGCCTTCCCTCCCCACACAAGACCCTCAAGCGGTCAAGGTCAAACAACAAACTAAATAAATCCTTGTTCTCGAGGATGTCCTCTACAGCACCATCGCAGATGACATCAACAGTGTCAACACCAGGCACGGGTAGTGGGTCAACACCACGCTGTTGCCGCCGCCACACCCGCCAATCATTGCGTGCCTCGGGACTCATGCCGGACAGATGTTTTCTGAGGAAACCCAATAGTGTGGGTGTCAAGTGCAAATGTGTAAAACCATAATGAGGATGCGGCGTCATGCTATGTGGGAGGCGTTGCAATGCAGTGCGACAAGAGCGCCACTGAGCCTCTATCTTGTTGACTTGCTGCAACACGCCTTTCAACAATCCCGGTGCTGGCGCGCGGGATGGAGCACTTGCAGCTGCACTCCCGGCATCGGCGTCTACAGCCAGTAACAATAGCAATTGCAGACACATGCCCATAACCCACTGCCACACACTACGGGCCTCGTCACCGCACTCGTTCAGTTGCGTGTCAGGGGTGGTAGCCCACACTCCAAACCCAGGCACAACTGGCGCATCCGGGCACGCACCTAACACGGGCACCACCAAACGGGCGTGATCCAAAGCCAACCTCATGCACAAACGCGCAGATGCACATGCCTCCCTCACTGCCGCCTCGCTCGGCTGATGTCCCTGCTGACTGTGTGGTTGGCCAGCAACAACTGCAGCCGCCTCGCCGCGCAAGCGCTCTGCTGTCACTGCTGCCTCGACTAGCTTTGCCTCACATGTGTCCAGGAGGCACACAGCACGGCGCAACTGCGTTAAGCACTGCCGCAGCTGCAAAGAGGTTGGCAAGGGCAGGTTAGAGGGGGCAGCCAGCTGGCGCAGTCGCGCAAACAAGGCATCCTGGACACGCTGCAAGTCATTCCTGGCCGTCTGTGCCGCGCTGTACTTCCTTGCAGCGCTGGCCTTGTCTGCAGCACACCGCGATTGGCGGTGTGCGCGTGCCAAAGGCGGCAGCACCACAGTAGTTACACCAGCCTGCCCCTGCCCCCTTCTCTGCCGCTGCTGTCGCTGCTGCTGCCGGGTCTGCGCCTGCTTCGGGGGTGGCGGACGGCCCTGTGGACGCTGCTGAAGTGCTGCATGCAGCCTGTCCCGCTTCGTCAGTAGGTCCGCATACTGTAGCACGACATGCCCACGCCGCAGCATACTATGGTTCAACACGCTGCTGCAAAGCCTGGCCAAGGGGGCCAGCAGGGCAGCTGCAGCATCGCCGGAGGAAGTAGAAGTCAGGGTTGCGTGGAGCTGACCTGCCAGTTCCTCACTCCGCACACACTCTGCAACCGCCGCCAGCTTGCGGCGGTCAACAGCACAGCGCAAGGCATGTTGCGTGGCCTGCAACCCACACCCTACATCACGCACCAACGCGCTGGTGAAGGTGCGTGCTGCTGTTGTTTCTGGGTCGCGGCGTGTTGGGGTGTTGATAGGAAGCGTGGCAGGACCGCATACGATAGGTATGGCGGCTGTGTTTGGGGGCGGTGCAGCAGCCTGTGCTGCTGCTACTGCCTCTCCTGCCACTGCCGCATCTGCCACTGTCGTTGCTGTTGCAAGGCTGTTGATGTAGGCACATGCGGTGCTGACATGCAGGCATGCATTGTTGCTGCCTTCTAGTGCAAAAGCAGACGCCGAACGGGCGTGCAAAATACCAGCATGGGACACAGGCCCCGTCACATGACCCACGAGCTGAATGCGCTGTAGCTGGTTGTATACGCCAAGAGACTGCCTGCTAACAGCCAACAGGTGTGACACAATGGCTACATTGTCTGGTGTGCTCGGTACAAGATGTGCTGCCATGCCATGCAAGTGCGCGGCCCAGTCGCAGATGCGGTGAGCTGTTTGAGACGCTTGCATTGCAACTGCAACCATCTCCTGTGTGGAGCATGGCTGAACAGCAAAGAGTGTGTCCTTCAGCAACATCACTGATGCCCGCATGACACTGCAAGCCTGCACAAGTTCTATGATGCGTGCATGCATATAGTTCATGGTGTTTGTGCCTTGCTGCACAGGCAGTAGGTAATCCTGGTCTGTCTGCTGAGCAGGCTGTTGTGCAAGGCGTTGCTGCTGCAGCCTGCTGATGCAATGGTGCACAGGAGCACTAAGCAAAGAAGCAGCAAGCACAACACGCTGCTCGTCAGCTTGCTGCTGGCCAGGCTGCTGCTCAAAAACATGTGCTGCAAACACGGACAGTGCATCACCCTTGAGCAACCCATCCGACATGCCACGAGCCAACACACCAAACTGCTTGCGGCCTGGCCTTGGCAGGCCAGCCGTGCAGAATGCACACAAGACCACAGCCTTGACCAGGCGTTTGATGCGCAATGGCAGGTTGAGCACATGCTGGCCATGGTTTTGTGCCATGGACTGTGCCAATGCAGTCAACCATGCATTAGCAACACGGCCCGACACACAATGCGGCAACACACAGCGGTGTTCGACCTGCCACACCTCACGCACGTAGAATTCGAAGGCTTCTGGCAGTTTATACCGCAGTGGAGCCTGCGCCCCTGGCACAACTGTCACGGCCTTCAGTGCCGCAAAGAAAAGGTGTTCGCTCTCGGTATCCACGGTGCGTGGCTTCCTTCTTGTAGGCGTCAGCAACTCTGTCAGTTCGCCGACGACATCTTGTGTAGACAAGCCGGGTGGGGGTGTCCTGCGGCCAGACCAGATCCTGCGGCAACAGGCAGCAGACGGCAGTCACAAATTGTGAGTGGAGAAGTGCATGGCGCTGGCATCAACGCACACTGTATGCTGATGTGCTCATGTGTCATCTAATTTTGGGCAATCAGGCTGGGTTGCAATCCAGCTGTGGCAGGCAAAGCATAGGAGCCTACACACTCACTCGAAGCCCCACTGCATATAGCCATTGGCCAGGAGCCGTGCATGGAAGCACAACGGCTGTTGGGCGTGTCCCAAGTCCTCCAGCAGCTGCATGGCGGCTGTCTGACGCTTGGGTGCCAGGTACGCGTGGAGGCTGCTGCGAATGACGCCTGAGATGGAGGTGATGGTTGGCGGACAGTTGAAGTGCAAGGCAGAAGGGGCACGCACGAGAAGGGACGTGAAGGGGCGTGAACACGTTTGCTGCCTGACTCAACAGCACACAATGGTAGAGGCTGCTTGTGTATACAGCTTGTCCGGGACATTGGGCGGAAAAAGCCATGTACACGCTGGTGAGCTGCTGCATTGGCTGGTGTCGTTGTGCATGCATACACCCACCTTGCCTCTTGTTCGTCTGCTTCCTGCCGCCTTGCCGCTGTTGTTGCTCTCCAGTAGCAGCAGCAGCAGCAGCAGCAGCTGCTGGAGTAGCAGAACAAGCAATCCTGCTGCTGCAGTCCCCCCCTCTCCGGGTCTTCTTCCTGTTGGCCCCCTCTTTCTTGCTATCCTCACACTCCCGTGCCTGCTGACGGTGCTCGTAATCCTCACCGCTGCCACTGCCTTCGCTGTCACCTGCCAGCAATGCAGCTGTTGTTGCTGCTGCTGCTGTCCGCTTAGGCCTGCGCTGTGGCCGTTGCTGCTGCTGGTGCTGCTGGTCAGGGGCAACAGCAGCAAGAAGGACAGCAGAAGCAACAGGAGTAGAAGTGGCTGCAGAAGGACTCTGATGCTGTTGGGTCTGCATACAGCCTGTCCCACTGCCACGACCCACTCTGTACTGCTGTCCTGGAGTGAACTCAGGAGCAACAGCACGGAGACGGGTGCCAGCCGCAACAGCTGCAGTAGCCGCGGCTGCAGAAACAGCTGCTGCCAATGCATGTCGAGCCCCAGGGGAAGTAGGTGCTGTTCCAGGAGCATCAGAACCAGGAGCTGCTGCCGTCGGCACCACCAGGAACAGCATGACCAGTGCAAAGAGTGCAGGTCTGTCTGACCACTGCCACAAGCAGTATCCAACTACGACAAGTTCTAATGCCCGCACACAACAACCGTACAGGATGCCACCACCCATGCACGTCAAACAGAGTATGATGCAGTTATAGAGCAACACCACATGACTATGTTTCAAATGAATACAGGCAGCCCTCAAACATGCAAATATAAGCAGAACGACTGCACAAGCTGCAGGGCCGCCCATCAACACAGCAAGATGCACAGAACGCAGTCCATTTTGTACCAAACAATCAAGCCCAGCAACCACACCCAATAAACCGCGTATCAACACAATGCACACAAAACCACGCATACAGAGCTGCTGCAACCGACGCATGAGGCCACGGCCAAGGTGCCTTGCACGACGCCACTGACGCATGCAGAGAGCACACGCCAGAGGCCGTTTGCACGGGCCTATTGCAACCCATGCAAACACCACAGAACATATAACACAAGCTGTGACACACCAGTACCAGTCGTGGCTTGCATTGCTGTTGCCAACCACCAAAACACCAGAACCTGGCACGGTGTAATAGCCTGTAAAAGCGATGTCTGCTGAAGCTGCTGTAGTAGAAGCAAACACCCCTAGGCCAGCCACAAGCAGCAACAGCGCCACAACCATTCCCAGTTGGCGCCCAGTGCTGGCAGACTGCTGCGCCACGGGACAGCCGCAGGTTGGCTTCCTGTGGCAACATCGCCCATGCACAGCTGTGGTGGGGTCACCACTGCAAGCAGAAGGGTTACTCTGGGCAGGACGTGACCGCTGCAACCTGCCGGCTGCCGGTGTTTTTCGCCGGGGTGCCTGCTGCTGTTGCTGCTGCTTGGGTGTGCTGCACTGCTGTGCCGGACATGCGGAGGCGTCTGCAGTGTCCATCGCCTCCTCGTCTGCTGGCGCATCATGCAGCAGCACAGAGAAGCGATTTGACGACACGATGGTGTGTGCTTCTGCTGCTGCTGGCTTTGTGGGCGCCGCTGACACCCGGCTGGCTGTTGCTGGTACTACTACTGCTGGCTGACGCACACGAGGACGCTGCCTGCAATGAGACTGATCCTCCTTCTGATGCAGCAGTGCCTTCGCTGCAGACAGCTTTGGACTGTCAGCAGATGCCGCCAGTCTAGAGTAGCGCTGCTGTGCCAAGTCTCCGTTACTGCTAGGCACACACGGGGGTAGCACTGCCACGGGCTGTGCTGGCCCCAAACTGGGCCACTTTTGCTGCTGCTGCTGCTGCTGCTGCTGCTGTTGGGTGTGGTCAGCAAGGACACAATGCTGCTGCTGCACTTGCCGCAGGTTAGCACGTGGGGTGAACAGCCACGGCTCACTGCACACACCACAGTAGCGCGCAGTAGTGCCGTGGCGTCCACGCTGGCGCATGGGCAGGGGCTTGCCATTGTCCCTAGACTTGGCTTCTCCAGTTGCCCTGGACTTGCCTATGGGCGGCGGATGCATGAGGTATGCCTCCTCAGCAGCAATGCAATGCTTGCCATCTGGAGGTAAAACCTGTGCGCGGGAGGGTGAGGCACACAGAGCATCCAACAAGCAGGGGTGCATTCTGAGCATCTGTTTACATTCTCACTATAGCGGGTGGAGTTGTCTGGTTGATGACGGTGTCCCACAGGCCCCCTTGGGGATGCCATCACCAGTGGTGTGGTGGGGAAGGGGGGGGGCAACAGGCTACGAGCACCGCACAACCCGTCAAGCCAATCCAAACAACCCACACCCTCTCCAGCCCTCCATGGTCACTTCTGATCCAATCGCATGGCTTTCCCTCCCTTACGGAATCAATGGTCTTATCCACCCCACCTGCATGCAGTGCTTGCTGCGGCGCATGGCCAAATGCAAATGAACACCAGGCCATGTTCTCGCGCTCTCTTGGGACAGTAAAGGTCCTGCAGGGGCAACGAGAGTAGACAGTGTAATTGAGTGTATTGCGCTACTCGGGGCATCAGCTGTATACAGGTTGAAGTTGTGTCTCCTGTTGCACTGCAGTTAAACTAGTGCATTCAGACTGCCACACCACTGCTGCCATGCAACTCACCGCACACTCACTCAACGCGTGCAAAAACGGCACCGATTGTTCAACAGAACCAGCGGCTGTTCGTTTCAACACGGTGCTTGATTATTGTGCGATCGACTTGCTGTCAAGACACGCGCTGAGCGTATCACGCTGGCATTTTGGTGAATGTAAGCGAGAACTGCTTATTTTGATGGAATACAGTGACAATTGGCGATAAGAGAGCTGCGTCGCCATAGTGCTGCATTCTGTGGTCCTGAAGTGACGTTCCGACAGCATTCCACCGTCGCAGTCCGACATGCTGACGTGCTAGTCAGACACGCGAGTCTACATGCAAATTGCGACATGCTGCAAGGCCTGACATCCTCACAACCACAACAAGTGCATCAACAGCGTACACCATGCATCTCAATGTCGCTGACGTGAACAATTGGGAACGGAGCTGCAGTGTGCTATGCAACGTTGTATCCAGCCGTAAATTCACATCGCCAAGCACATTTTTGGTGGTGGAAGTGGCTGACTGCAGGGATGACAGCTGCACGAGAGGCTTGTTCTGCTTTGATGCTGCCAAGGTGGACAACTTGAAAGCAAGTCTGCAGGTGGGTGAAATGCACAAGCATACCAGTGCATTGTAACCTCGTCGACAGTTGGTTGGAACAACATACTTGCAGGACCTAAACAGAAAACGGCATTCTTGCTGCAGGATGGTACCACTGTCACGGTGACAGAAGTCAATGTGAAGTGGTGCCCAGAACGGTACCGGAAGGGAAACAGCAGTTTTCAGCTGTACACAACCGTCAACACGCAAGTCGTGCCGCAACCACCCCCACCACCCCCACCAGCACCATCACACGCAGCCGCAGCAGCCAGCGCAGCAGTATTCGCACCCCCAGCAGCACGTCCATTGCCAGCACCAGCAGCTGCCGCTGGAGCAGCAGCAGTCCAGAGAGCGGCAAGAGCAACAGCAGCATTCCCACCACCAGCAGCTGCCGCTGCAGCAGCAGCAATCCAGAGAGAAAACGCAGCCAGAGCAGCCAGAGCAGAAGCAGCAGCAGCAGCAGCAATGGCGGTGGTTGCTTGCCAGTGCTCCACCCAAGCTCACGAACTGTGCGCAGAGGTTGATGCACGGAAAGTCGCCCTGTGCAGTGGCAGGGGTGCAGTGGGTGCTGTGGCAGAAGAGTTGCTGCTACCTGGGTCTTGTGTAACACTGTGGCAGAGTCATATGAAGTCATATGGAGTATAGCAGAGGACACACCTGCAGCAGGGTCAACTTGTCAAAGACGACCCTGACAGTTAGAGGTTGACTGTTAGATTGACTACAGAGCGTAATAGTACTGAAAACAAGTTATTACTTAACTTATAGAGCGTAATAGTACTGAAAACAAATGCGCCCGTTAAAGCGAATCGACTGCTGCAAAGTTTCCAGGAGGAAAGTTTCCCAGGAGGAAAGACAGTCTGATCGATCTCTCAACACATCTTTGTCTATCTTGCAGTCTCAAGCTACTTCCCAACAAAAGCACCACCTGCTTGACAACGCATTGCGTTCAAAAACAAGCACGGCATGCGCCCTATTGGCTGAGCTGCAGCCAATCTGCTGCTGCTGGTGGACCCATGAGCAGCACCGGTCTGCCAGGCAGCACCAGTTCCACACCCCGTGCTTCGCATGATGCTGAGCCAGATAACGACGCGCTGCTCAAGCCAGAGCAGGACCTGCAAGAGGCAGATGCTGTCCTTGAGAAGCCTGATGATGTCCTGGAGACCCTGAAAGAATACCTGCGCGCTGGCGGCAAAGTGCAGACAGCAGTGCAGCACCTGTCAGATGGGTACATGGGTAAGCTGCAGCTGCCTGGCATCTTCGAATCATGCCCTTCAACTGCTAGGCGTTGCCTGGTCACAGCAGTGGCATGTATGCATGCACGCGTCAGCACGGTTTGCATGTGCAGCACCTGCAAGCAGGTGGCCAATCACCCAGGACACGGTGCTCGTGGCGTTGCATGTCCTGCATCTTCCGCTGCTCAGGTTATGCAAGCATGGCCGACTTACTGGTTGAGTGGGCAGACCTGATTGACATGCCCATGGGACAGCTGCTGGGTGCTGGAGGTGGGGCAGGCAGCGGTGGCAGCCTCAGCCGGGCCTACAGCATTGGAGCTGGCAGCAGTAGGGCGATGCTGCACAGCAGTACGAGTGTAGGAGCAGCAGGTGCTGGGGCAGACGCTGTGCACGGGCAGGATGGTGCGCATCTGGATGTGCTGCTGCTGCAGGTGAGGTGGGGCGCTTGCCAGGCTGCCTGTGTGCCTGTTGCTGTTGCTGTTGCCTCATCATGATACGCGAGTGCATCCATCTTGCCTGTAAGCATGCTGGGACCTCTCGCAATTCTTACACCACCAAGCGTTGCCGCAAGTGCCTAAGCTCAGGGCCCCTCAGGCTAGCTGCTCTGCCGAAGAGCACTCAGATGATGTGCTTGCTGCCGGTGTGGCTCTCAAGCTGGCAGCTGCATCGCAAGTCAGCACACGCCTTTTCTGCACCCCACTTTTACTGTGTACTGTACAAGATACCCTGCTGCATGCTGCATGCCACCTTCTGCATGCATGCAGGAGCTAATCAAGGAGAGGTTTGACCCCACAAAGTTCCTGTCAGTGTTCAAGCAGGGCCACCCAGCCTGGCTGAACCAACTGATCCAGCACCAGCACAGCAGGAAGATGATCTACGAGCTGTCGGCGGCAAACAAGAACAGCTTGCTGCTCAACTACGCCATACAACGCATCCTCAAGCAGGGGCATGAGGATGAGGTGGCTCAGGTGAGGAGAGGGCTTGGTGTGCTGTTGCAGGGTGTGTGTCGCTGTGGTCAAGCAGCGGCAGCAGTAGCAAAGGCATGACTTGCAGCAGCGCTGAGTGGGGCTGTGCCAACAGCATCAGGACCGTTGACGGGAGGAGCCACCTGAGCGGACCCAAGGCAGCATCGACCCGCCTGTCAACACAGCCAACATGGGTGTTGAACAAGAGTGCTGGTGGCAATCCCTGGCAGCGTGGCACTTATTGAGTTGTGGCCTACTGCATCAGGTGCATGCAGCACCCAGCCTGCTTCCCTACATGTGTGCCAAGGCTTGGGCTCCTTCTCATTGCTGCTACCCTCACTCATCAACCACAAACCTTTGTTTTGTCTACAGGTTGGGGGCTCGCTGGCTAGCTACTTTGACGTGTATCACAGGCTTCTGGCCTCAAGGCTTGCTGCAGCCACACGCGCCACGGACGCGAAGCAGCTGCGTACCATTGCAAAGGAGATCGTCGGAGGCTCGGTGGACAACCAGCACACGTATGTGCATGCACAGGAGTTGCTCACAGGTGGGGGGAGGGCAGGCAGCCGGACCGGTTGTGTTTGCTTGCTGCTGATGCCGTTGAATGCGGTCTACGCACCTGATTCCGGCATGTGGTACGTCACTCAGGGCTATGCTGCTCAAGAGTGCAGTTGCAACAGTTTGCTCTGTGCGTCATAGCTTTGCTTGGGAGGGTTTGATTTGGTTGCGGCAGTGAGGGCATGCTTACTGCTGCATGCTGATGGCGCGTGCGCACCACAGAGAGCTTGGTGGCTGCAAAGCTCGTATCCCAGCTGAATGGTGGCCATAACGCGGGTGCTGTGTATTTGTGTTCTGCCTGCAGCGCTGGCGCAGTTGCCGGGCGGCACTGTGTTTCGTCGGCTGTCTCAGGAGGTGGAGGCTGCAGCAGCAGAGCAACACGGCGGCATCAAGGTCTACCAGCTGCAGGTAGCCCACCCTCAACATGATCATGTCAGCTTTTTTGGTAGATGTGGATACGGTGTTGCAGCCGCTTGACAGTTGCTGCAGCCCGCACAGCAGCCTCTGCTGACAATGTGGCAACCATGAACATGCAAGCGCGCCACTCCTCACCCCGCCAGCACACTTCTGCACTCAGCTCGTTTGCCCAGATGCGTTGACGCACACTCGCACCCTGCAGCTCTAGCTCTCTGCAGCACCAGAGGAGGCAGGTGCCAACCTCTTGCTTTCACTGCTGTTGCTCTGCAGCCCCTGTTCGTGCCCGCGTCAGCCTCTCCCCTGGAGTGTCAGGCTGTGCAGCTGGTGTCAGCCGTGCTGGTTGAGTCAGCACCCAACCTGCCAGGCACAGGCTCAGCAGCGCAACAGGGGCGCGGCAAGCAGCCGTTTGTGGCGGAGCAGGTAGCAGCTGCCGAGCAGCACCTGGTGGCGCTGCAGCAGCTGTACCAGCAGGAGGTAGAGCTGACGGTGCAGCCGCTGCGGCACCCGCGCATGCTGCAGCTGCTGCTGTCAGGTGCGCGCGCAGCAGTGCAACAGTCGAGGTTGTGGGCGTCTAGGGCTGTGGTGCTCTTCGTTTGTTGGCATAGGCCGTGCCTATGACGCTGCTATCCCAACATTCATAGTAGGTTGCTGCAGGCATGGCGGTGGCAGGTGGCAGCAGAGGTTGCGTACGATGCTCGTCTGCTGCTCTCAGTGCTGTCATGCTCGCGGTCACGAGTGTAGGAGCTGCACAGGTCGTACATGGATGTGGGCGTGCATGTCTCATGTGCATGCAGGCATGTATGTGTGCCCAGATGACAAGCCCTCAGCCATGAGCCGACAAACATGCAGCATGCGGGAGCTCTGCATCCGTCTACTGGCGCTAGCAGTGGCAGGCCGGGCACAGCAGGGTCATGCGCAGCAGCAGGAACCGCAGCAGCAGCAGGCGGCAAATGGAGAGGCAGTTGAGGTGCCCGATGCGCAAGCGCCGCCGCCGCAGCAGCAGCAGGAGGGAGAGCAGCGGCGCAGTTTGACTCCTGAAGTGAAGGTGCATGTGGGAGTGGAGGCTGTTGCAGAGCAGCTGCGGGAGTCGCTGACGCTGACAGCGCGCATGGGCAGCAGCAAGCTTTCGGAAAAGGACCTCGCCTTAGCATCCCAGGTGTGCTATTGCTCACATCGGCGTGCTGCGGGTTGATGGCGTGGTGGCAATGCCTTCCGTGATGGGAAAAAGCTGCAACAGCCGCTGTTACTCAGCAATGTGCGTGCTTTGTGCGCAGCTGCACCTGCAGCATGCTGTGTCAACCACGGCTATCATTTATGCCGCCTGCCAAGATACATGCAGGCTGCTCCGCTTTCTCCGTACTGAGTGTGTGGTGCGTCGTCGTGCAGGTCTGCCGGCTGTCTGTTGCTGCTATGGGGCTGCTGCAGCACAGCCAGCACGTGTTGGGCTCTGAGGCTCTGTACGGAGAGGAAAAGCTGGTGGTCATCCTGCCCAACCACCTCTCAATCCTGCACAGAGTGGCTTGTGAGCAGCCTGGCATGATCCCACAGGTGTGTCACCCCTTGACTTGCAACTAACAGTTCCAATAGGGCAGCCAACAATATATGCGCATGTGCGTACAGAACAGCTAAATCTTGCTGCGGAAGAAATAATCTTGCTGCGTGTGGAGTTTGCAGATCTTTGCGGGTTGAGGGCTGGGTAGGATGTGATGGACAAGAGGTGTGCAGTGGGTGTGCAGTGGTTGTTTAGGGCAGGAGGAGCAAGCTTGGCAGGAGGAGCAAGCTTGACAGGAGGAGCGAGCGTGGATGGCGGCCACTTACATCATGTCCACACTACCTATCCACTACCTATCCACTTTCGTCCACTGCCAGTCCACTCCACTCCATCACTGTGTTGTGCAGGTGCTGTCTGTGCTGTCGGCTGTGGTTGCTGCCCTGGGTGCCAGCCACATGGAGCTTAGTAAGAGTGTGAACAGCCTGCTGGTCAGCCTGATTGTGTCAGGGGCAGCGGGGCCCACCCTGGACCTGGTGCAGGACTGGAGCAAGACCGCAGACCCCTCACTGCTGCGGCACTTCATCGGCCTGGTGAGGGCGTCTGTCCATGTTGACATAGGAGTGTATGGACGTTTGTTCTGTAACAAAGAAGTTCAACCCGTTGCACATAACTGTCAACATGACAACAAACTGCGTGTTGTGTTGTGTGCGTACTTTTCTGTGGTGGTGGCGGTGTGTGGGTGGGTGGGTGGGCGGGGGGGGGGGGGGGGTCCATCAGTTTCCCGCAGGGCAGGGGTGTGTGAAGCCCCGTGACATGTTCCACGCAAGTGCTTTGGTTTCAAAGGGTAGCTGGGCCAGTAGTCAAGCAGCGCCCTGGTTTGGCACTTGACTCTACACGGTTGCTGCCGCTGCTGCTGCAACATCAACTGCTGCTGCCTGCAGGTCCTGGAGTCGGTGGAGCCTCCTTACTCTGAGGGCTTCTCACGGTCCATGCTGGGGCTGATGGCGATCAGCAGTTCAGCCGGGTGGAGGGCAGCCACGTGGCGGTTCTGCGGGAGTTTGCGATGGGCTGCCGGGACATCCCCTACCGGCCGCCACTCAGCAATGAGCTGCAAACCCTGTTGGAGCACTGGCTAGGGTCTGGCTGAGGGCGCTCGGGGGGAGGGGCGGGGGTGGGGTGGGGTGGGTCCAGCAAGGGAAAGAGGCAGGGAGCGGTGGCTCCACACGCTTGGGCCCACTGCACATGTGGTGGTCACCCTGGCTGCCGTCACTGGTACCTGCGGGTTGAGGGGTTCACAACAGCAACTGGCAGGACTATGCAGGGTGCAAGGTCAAACCTATGGTATCAGTCAGCCTTTCAACGTCCAAAACATCTCCTGGCCTATGTCTGAAATTGTCACTCTACAGATCTCTGAGTGTGACTCAACAAAACCCATGGATCAGGCTCAGTTACTGACCATTTTGCTTCGAAGTCGCTTTCTGCATATCATGGTGCGTTAGCAGGCAGCTTGTCCACCCTTCGCGAGAAGCACCCCACATCGTTCCACTCCACACGGCTGTTGCCGTGCCCTTACCCACAGTGTTCATGTGTATCGTGATAACGGATCCAGCGTTTCTGTTGACCTAGGAGCACCTGGTGTGCGGCAGGGCGTCAGAACGCAGCATACAGCAGTAGGCTCCACAACATAGGTCTTGCTGCTCTCGGCATGCGAGGGCCGGCTGCAGCAGCTGGAAGCAGTAGGCAGCAGCAGTCAGGCAAGGGAGGTGCTTCAGCAGCAGCAGGACAGCAGGAGTTTGCAGTCGGCAGCAAGGTCCAGTGTGTAGCCACATTCGATAGCCAGCAGCATGCGGCAGAGGTGCTGGACACACGGGCAGCTGCTGACGGCCAGAAGCAGTACTATGTGCACTTCATCGGCCTAGACAAGCGCCTAGATGAGTGGGTTGCAGGAGATAAGCTGTCAGCACCCAGTGCACATGCGCTGGCGAGGCTGGAGTCTGTGCCCTCCCTGGCACTGCCAACGGAGCTGCTCACACAGACAGACGGCCAGAAAATCACCCGCCGGCTGAAGCGTAAGCTGGAGGACAGCCATGCAGTGCCAGCGCTAGACGATTCGCATGACCACCCCCCTCCAACCACTGCGCTGGAGAAGGAGCATGCAGAGCGCAACAAGGTCAAGAACGTGCAGGTGTGTGGCTCCTGCCGCCTGGGAGTCAACGATCCTGCTGGATTGTTTTTTGGCAATAGATGTGCATGGGCTAACAGCAGGAATGGACGTCCCTTGCAGCAGTGCCAAGCACCCGCAGTTTGGGGCTGGGTCAGCACGCACAGGCAGGCAGTGGTGTGCTGACGTCATGGGTTGCGCAATGGCCTTGCTTGTTTGAAATACGTGTGTGCTCAGAAGGCAGGCCACTGCAGTCGCTGCAGGCAGTGGCAGCAGGGGTGGGGCCAAGCCCGTTGCCAGCCATCGCAGCTTGCCAGTGGGTGGAAACGGGCACACCAGCTGTGCACGGCTGGCTGCACTCCACAAGGGTGTTTGGGGCGATGACATTACTGGGTCCGGCTCATGAGAGCTCCCAAGCTCTCTCGTAAGCTGTCGCAGCTTGCCAGGATGAGCAGCTGCTCATGTTCGACTGTCTTGCGCCCCTGGCTCTGCACACACCATCCTTCAGCCCTCCTCCTTCCCCCCCTCCCCCCCCCCCACACAATGTGAACGCCTTCCTTTTTATCTCACGCTAACGACAGCTTTGATGCAGGGATTGCCCTGGTTTTCCGTGCTAGCGTCATTGTTTGACTATCCTTGTCGGATGATTGCTAGCCAGCATGCATGTGCACGCATGCAGTCTCTCTGTCGACACACACACAGGGTGCAGGGATCGCCCTGATTTTCGGTATTAGCGTCATTGTTTGACTATCCTTGTCGGATGGTTGCTAGTCAGCATGCATGTGCACGCATGCAGTCTCTCTGTCGACACACTATAGCTGTACTTGTATCCTCTCTGCTTAACACATTTTTGCCTGCCTCGCCCCCTCTCACCCTGTAGGTTGTGGAGTTTGGCAAGTTTGAGATGGACACGTGGTACTACTCACCCTTCCCTGAGCCGTACGCGTCCTGCCACAAGCTGTACATCTGCGAGTACAGCTTGAAGTACTTCCGCAAGAAGGCAACGCTGCTGCGGCACCTGGCCAAGCTCAAGGAGCGACACCCGCCGGGCGACGAGATCTACCGCTCGCCGCCGCCGCCCACCAACAACCCGGCCTACGTGGGCGGTGCCGTGGCGAACCCGCCCATCGCTGTGTTTGAGGTGCGGTGGTGCATGCTATGGGGTAGTGGGCAGTTGTGCGTGCGGGCAGTGCTTGAACCTGGCCCAAGATTGTGCAGGAAGCAATGGGATGGTGTTCAGGCTTACTCAGCTTGCTCGCCTGCAGTAGTTGAGCTGATCGAGACGCTTCAGTCCAATATATGACATTGACTGGTAGGGTGATCATTGCCAATGCCGCAGACCATAGCATGAACTTGCTGGGGTATGTGCTTGCAGGTTGATGGCAAGAAGAACCGTGTGTACTGCCAGAACCTGTGCCTGTTGTCCAAGCTGTTCCTGGACCACAAGACGCTGTACTATGACGTGGACCCCTTCCTCTTCTACGTGCTGTGCGAGGTCGACAGCGACGGCTACCACATGGTGCGCATGTGCTGTCTGGCATCCTGCCGGACTCTTGCGCAGGAGTTTCTTGTTCAGTGTTGCTTTGCATCCATCTGCGTTTCTTGACACGGGCTGTCGCAGGCGCTATGTCAGCGTTTGTTGGCTGATCCACGTCTTGCCACAACTTTTTTTTGCCGGCCTTTGCAGGTGGGTTACTTCAGCAAGGAGAAGAGCTGCCAGGACAACTACAACCTGGCGTGCATCCTCACGCTGCCAGCATACCAGCGCAAGGTAAGGGGTCGCGTGGTGCAAGGCAGTGCGGGCACGTCTGTGGCGCCATGCTCTGCAAGTTTGCCGGAGTACTCAAAGGTCACGTGGTCTTGTATTGTGTGGTTATCGCGTGGTTATTGCAGCTGTTACGCCAGGCTGCCAGGTGCCTCAATGCCTTTTACCCCAGGCGCAAGTACTGTTTGCGCCGGCGTGTGTGGTGGTTGGACTCATCTTGTGTGAGGGCTGTGTAAGACACTCAGCTTGATGACAGGCGGTACAATCATCATCATGTGTTGCAGGGCTATGGCAAGTTCCTGATCAGCCTGGCTTACTGCCTGAGCCACCTGGAGCAGAAGCCGGGCACTGCTGAGCGGCCGCTGTCGGACCTGGGCGCGGTGTCCTTCCGCAGCTACTGGACGCGGCAGGTGCTGGACGCACTGCGGGACTGCAAGGGGGAGGTGACTGTGCAGGTGGGTGCAGGGTGGGGATTGGGGGGTGAAACTGCGAAAAGACGCAGCATTGCCTGGGAAGCAACGCACAAATCAGAAACAATAAGCAAATTGGCTGCAAGTGCACACATGTCCTCACCACCCCCCTCGTATTGCTGCTTGTGTGTTGCTGCAGGCCATCAGTGACCGCACCATGATGATGCCGCAGGACATCATGGACACACTGAAGCAGCTCAACCTGCTCAGCTACTGGAAGGGCCAGCACTTCATCGCGGCACCAGCCAAGGTGGTGGAGGACTACTGGAAGATGTACACCGCACCAGGTAGGCAGCGGGGGGGGGGGGGGGGCTGCAGTGCTGCACTGCTGGACTTGAATGCTGCAGCACGCAAGCCTTGCAGGTGCAGCTGCCACAACACCCTCACGGCCTCCCTCAGGCTATGTGTGGGCCTTTGTGCGTGTTGCATGGGCTGCCCCAGGCAATTGCATGATTGCTCTTGCTGAAAGGCATGGCGGTTGACCTGGAGGTTGTTTCCAGCCTGTGGTACTGGTGCGTGCCTGCTGTGCCGCAGATATGAGGTGAGCAAGGCATCCATAATCTGGAACAGGGGGAAGTGGTGGTAGTGGTAGCTGAGGTGTGTGTTGTCTGTCTGTGCTGCAGGTGGCAAGTGGCTGGAGGTGGACATCAAGTGCCTGCACTGGCAGCCACTGACGCCAGGAGCAGCACGCAACACCAACAAGTGATGCTGTCGCACATTGCCGCTGTCAGCACACCTGAACGCAGCGTGCAGGGAGCATGCAGCTGGTCAATGCTGCTGTGGTGTGCTGATAGCTGCTGCAGCAGTTGCCCGGATGATGAGGATGACAGGTTGCTTTGCCGTTGCCAGGCACGCACAGCTTCTGCAGGGCCTCATGCCTGCGTGGTGGCTGTGCGCTTTTCTCAAGGGGCTGTTGTTGGGGTGCTTGCTGCTGCAGCTTGCTGCGCTGGTGGAGGTGTCAGCAAGTGCAGTAAGCCCCCAACAACAACTATGGCTTCAGCTGTCCTGTGCTAGCAGTGATTGGATGGGTGCAAGTCAAGTGCATTGATCAGAGTGTTATCCTTCGTCACTGATCTGGTTTGTGTTCTGGTGGGGCTGGTTTGTGGCGGACAGGCGTGTGTGACTGCACCAGGGTGCAATCCAGTTGGATAATGCACCAGCTTTAGCAGCGGGAATGAGTCCCAGCAGTTCACATGGGGTACATGGGATTCAAACCAGTCCCTCAGCTGTCTTGCCCAACGGCAACCCTCTCACCACGACGAAAGTACCAACATGATCGAAAAGAGATTCGTGCAGTCATCTTCGATCAACGCACATTAGCACGAGCTGTTGCAGAAGCTCCACCTTGCATCATCTGACCTGCAGATGTCAGCTGATTCGTTCCATAGCTTCATACTTCTGTTATAAACGTTAATGTAGACTCAACACTAGTCGAGTTGCTGCTGAAGTGGTGGAACTCCCAACAGCAGCATGGAGGTGTTGGAGGAGCAGCTCAAGCCCAGGCCCAGGCCAATTGAAGAGGTGCTGCCCTCTGCTGAGCTGTTAGCACACTACAAGAGCAGAATAGGTAAGTATGAAGGCCCTGTGTATGTCTCTGGGTCTTATGTGTCTATGCAGTCGCGCTCCAAACACCTGTTGTTGTGCGGTCATGTCCACTGTTTGCAGACCAGTTTGAGCAGGAAAGGGTTGAGCTGCTGGCAGCTGTGGACAGGTGTGCAGCACACAGGGATGATGTACACCGACTGGAGTGGGAGAACCGCAAGCGTGCTGATGAGATCAAGGAGCTGCAAAAGGTCAGCATGATCTGGGACCTCAGGAGACTGATGTCGTGTCACGATGGTCCCTTTCTGACGTGCATGGCATGTGTGACGGCTGTGAGTGCTGTGAGTCTTCAGGTCCCTCCAAGCATTTGTGGAGTGTTGGATGCTTCATGCGTTTGCCCCCTTGTGACTGTCTTGCAAGCAAGCCACTTGTGTGCAACCCGCAGGCACTCAGTGACGCGCAGCAGTTCCTCTTTGAGGAGCGCCAGCGGCTGCTGCTGTTGCAAGCAGAGAATGACGAGCTCAAGCTGCAGGAAATCCAGGATAGGCAGCGGATACAGCAGCTGCTGGCCATGACGCAGCCGCTGGAGCAGACTGTCACATACAAGCAAGGGGGCGCACCCAGCAGCGTAACAGCTTACCCAGCAGCAGCTGGAGCTGGAAGGGCTGGGTCCCCTGTCAAGGCTGCTGCACGAGGTGGCCAGCGTGGGCAGCAGCTGCAGCAGGGCGCAGCTGGTGGGGGTGGCGGCGGGGAGCGCGTGCTGCGCACCGTATTCCTGCCCACAGTTGACAGTGACTTCCTGCTGCTGAAGGTGGAGTCCCTGCAAGCACAGCTAAACGAGCAGGTACGAGGACATATGCAGGGGCCAGCCATGCCAGTGACACGTAGGCGTGCCTGCCGCGCAGTAGTGAAGGAGAGGGCGTTTGTGTAGCCTAGCCCTGGTGGCCGTTGATCAGCAGTGATCTGACACTCAAGTGATGAGGCTGCCACAGCAGCATGCACCAGCAGCCGACATTATGCCGTCGCAGCGGTGCTTGGCATCCTGTGGTGACTTGCGTGCCAATTGGACAGCTGAGCTGAGCAGCAGTTCAGTCGTATGGGGGTTGGCGGAGTTCACGTTGTTGAAAGAGCTAAGCTCACCTACGTTTACTGTCCCTGCCGCTGCTGCTGCTCCTGCTGCTGTCACACACACTGCGCCCGCAGAAGCAGCTGCATGAGGAGCGTGTGGCTGCGCTGCTGACTGACAGGCAGCTGCGTGCGCAGGAGGAGGAGCGGCAGCGCTCCAACCTGATGGTGCAGGTTGAGGCACTCAGCAGGCAGGTCAAGCAGCTGGAGGAGGCCCTGCAGACGACGACGCGCGATTACATCACAGGTGTGCTGGACGTGAAGGGGACTGGGGCTTGAATGCGTGCTGCAGCACGTGTGTGCAGCCGCCGAGTGGAGGGCTACGCACAGCAGTAGCTGTCCCTATTGTTGCACTGATTTGAGCAACTGCCAGTGTTACCACCGTGTGTGCTGAAGAGAGCAAGCAGCAGCTCGCAAGTAGAGGGCAATGTATCACGGCCAGCAGCCGCATTGTGGGCAGTAACTACCTCCCAGCGACCGCATGTTGTGACTCAGCATGTTCTGACAGGACTGTGCTGTCCTGCTCTGCGTGATGTTTGCGCCGTTTTGCGCCAGCTCGCCGTGAGCGTCAGGAGGCTCAGGATGCAGCAGCTGCCGCTCAGGCGCAGATGGTGTCCGAGGTGTCTGCAGCGCGGTCGCAGCTGAACGCAGCGAGGCGACAGGCTCGCGCGGACACGGAGAAGGCAGCTGCAGCAGCTGAGAGCAAGACGCGGGAGTATGTTGACAAGTTCAGGGACCAGGTGTGTGCATCAAGCGTGTGCTGCTGGTGTGTTTGCTGGGGTTGCAGTCAGGTGCTTGTACATTGACAAGTTCAGGGACCAGGTGTGTGCATCAAGCGTGTACTGCTGGTGTGTTTGCTGGGGTTGCAGTCAGGTGCTTGTACATTGACAAGTTCAGGGAGCAGGTGCGTGCATCAGGCATTGATACGGCTGAGTCGTCTGTTGGCTTTTGCAATTGGGCGTGGCAGGCGAAGGTCCCTGTGACGAGGCCAAGCCACATAGCGTGCTGGTGCAGCGTGATGGTGTGACATTTTGTCGCCCTTTCCGCAAAGGGACTGATTCGTTCCTGGTACTGCCTCTCAAACAGACATACCTGCCCTCCTGACCTTCCCAAAAAAGTGCTGGCAGCCCTGCTGGTCACATTGTGTAGCTGTCAAGCACCTTACACAGTGTGAGGCACCCATGCTGGCCCTGCTGTGTGTGCTTTTGTAACATGTGTCAGGTTCGTGCACGGGAGGAGGAGCTGCTCAACCTAACCAGCCTACACACAGCCACCAAGGCGGCCGCAGACAAGCGCATTGCGGCGCTGGAGACGCGCGTCACAAAGCTGCTGGAAGCCAACAGGTGTGCCACGCAGACTTGCAGCGTGAAGATTTGTTAGGGAGGGAGTGCAGGGTACAAGCAGAGGGCGAATGGCATGAGATGATGAGGTTAGGCACAGCAAAGGTAGCAACACGCTGTTGTGGGGGGTGGGAGGGGGGGCTTGCCTTGACATTGTGCTGCACCTGCGCTCACGATAACACCCGCCTAGGTTTGCATGGCAACGGTGTAGGTGCTGCCATCTTTTGTTCCCCTGATGCAAGGGGACCTTGCATTAGGCGTAACATTGATTGATGGATATGTTCTGTTGTCTGCATACAAGCAAGGGCGCCCCATGGACCCGGGGCTTGCTCAGTACCTGTGACAGAGCCTGGTCCCATGGCGACGACCACTGGCTTGTATTTTTTTTTGGAAGGTGGCTTGTACTGTGCTGCGTGCAGGCAGCTGGAGTTGCGGCGGCAGCTGGATGTTGATGGCTGGACGGCTGACGTGACGACCCTGCGCAAGACGCTGGCGGCCGTGGATCGAAAGCTGCTGCAAATGCGCCTCATAGACAGGTGAGGCTGGGAGGGGCTGGCAGCCTTGGTTGGTTACACCCTGTAGTGGTGTCGTGAGTTGACCCCTGCCTGCCTGCCTGCCTTGGCTGGTCTGCAGCATTGGCAGATGGTGTTGCTGGGTGTCAATAGACAGGACGACAACACCCCTCACTGCACTGGCAGTAAATTTGTCACATGTAATGCTCACACAATACCCCCTCCCACCACCATCACCGCCACCCCTTCACACACACTCTCCTGCATGCATGCCAACTCTCATTTCATGTTCCAAGACAGCTTGTGCTAAGCCTGAAAATATAACAGTTCGATGTGCCAAAGTCCCCGGGGATGAAGCATGCTCGTCTGCTGGCTGTGCTGCTGCAGGCTGGAGGATGATGAGCGCCTGGACGCCTTGCTGGACCAGCTAGAGAAGAAAACACCCAGCCATCAGCAGCAGCAGCAGCAGCAGCAACAGCAGCAGCAGCAGCCCAAGAAGGTCCCCACAGGGGCTGCTGCCGTGCGTGGCGCCGCCAAGCGGCCAGCAGGCAGGGCAGCACCAGGCGGTGCTGCAGGCAGGAGGGTGGGTGCAGGAGGGCTGCGGCAGCCAGCCAGGCAGTCAGACCAACAGAGAGCCCAGCAGGAGGCCGAACAGTGGCGGCGGCAGCAGCAGCAGCAGCAGGAAGAGGATGAGGAGGATGAAGTGGGGGTGGTGTATGCAGAAGAGGGGGTGATGGACACAGGGGATGTGGCAGGTGTAGAGGACAGTGAGCAGTATGGGTCTGTGGGCTTGGGTGGTGAGGACAGTGGTGTGAGCAGCAGTATGAGTGCGCCCAGCAGCATCAAGAGCACACTGGCGGCTGAGCTGGCAGCTGTACGGAGGCAGCTGGCTGACTTGGAGAAGCTGGCGGGTGAGAAGGCTGCACGGGCGTTGGCAGGGCTGCCTGGGGCGCGGTGACATGGGCAGGTGGAACATGCATGTGTGTTGACACATGAGTTGCAACCAGTGTGTAGACACAGGCAGTGCATGCAGCCCATGCAACAACCATCCAAGGATGTGACATGCCAAAGTTGAGTTTTGTGTCGGAGGCGTACCCCTGGGCTTGGGTGCAGGGCGGGGGTGGCGATGGTGGTGAAGGACCGCCGGTTGTATAAGCCCTTTGATATTGTGCAAGTTTGTCTTCCAGGCTGGATCAGTAACTATTCTGTGCTTGACACCAAGGGCTGCCTGGGGTGCGGTGACAGGCGCATCCTGAGTTTGCAGGAGGAAAGCAGTTGTGAGTGACAGCTGTTGTTTTTTGTCATCCCTAGATGGCATGTGTTGACTTCTTGATGGTGGGGTGCAAAGTGGTCGGTGCTCGACCACAACGTTGCTGGCAGGCTTTCGGTGGCGCCACACGCATCAGGCGTTCAGCAGTAGTGTGGGCCTCACAGGGGTTCAGGCACAGGGCGTGCCGTGTGGCAGCTGTACTGTAGACTGAACTTGCAGTCGGTTGCTTCACCACATGCTATGCTAGTGGCACATCACAGCACAGCGTGACTGATACCCGGCTCCCACTCAGTAGCCGCCGGCAAGGTGTGCAAATGGGTTTGAACCACTGGTACTCGGCATGGACTCAGGCAGAGCTTCATGACAGACAGGTATCACAGCGGAAGTCAACAACACTGTTGGTCATTGGCACAGTGTTACACACAGCACAACTGCACATGATGTGCAAACAACCTGCGTGAGCTCGAGCATGGCTGAATCGTTTTGCATGCGGCACCGCGCCGCCAAGACAAATTTTACTCCATGCAACACATGCTGACTCATACGCTGTCGGAACAGAAACTCACATACAAAGCACAGCAACTGCAGCCGCGCAATACTCAGCTCCTGTTGTCAGCCAGCTGGGTGCTGCACACCCGCTTGTGCTGCTTCCAGTGCTGCTTCAGGCAGCCGGGGCTGCAGTAGCTGGCAGCACGGCACCCGCTGCACTTGCTCCTGGCCACAGCAGCCTCTGAGGCCCCGCACAAATTCACACAGAGGGGTTGTTGCAGCATGAGCCCCTGAGCGGCAGGGAACTGCAGAACAGCTGCCCCACTTCTAACAGCAACTCACCAAACTGCCGCAGGACAGCGTCATCCAACAACCCGACCTCGTGCAGCTCAAACACAAAGCGATGCTTTGTCAACAGCTTGTCAACTGCTAGAAAGAGGCTGCTGCTGCCGGTGCTGCTGCCAACGCCAGCATCACCACTGCTGCTGCTGTCGTGATCGCTGCTGCTGTCGTACGTGTGAGAGAGTGGGACACCCACACATTCCAGCAGCATCTGGAACAGCGTGCGCCCCGACAGACTCACTGCCAGCTTCCCCTCAACCTCCACAGGGCTGAGGAACACACTGAGGCTGTTTGTGATGCCAAACTCACCGGCTAAGCCCCACACATCACATGGGAAGGGGCGAGACAATGTGCCTAGCTGTGCTGACAGCAGCAGATGCCGCCCCCACTGCACTAGGCAGCGGCCATTCAGCACCAGCCAGGGGAGAGGGCTTCTGCACTCACTGCTGCCCACTTGCTGACAATGTTGCCACCCGTGCTGCTGCCGTCGTCACTGCTGCTGTCGCCACCGCCGCTGCTGCTGCTGCTGCTGCTGCTGTCAGCGTCATCTATCGCCGAAGGCAGCAGCAGCGCAATGAGAGCCGTGGCGGTTACCACCCTGCACTGCTCTGCAACCTGATCCATGACAGGCCCCCACTCAACCGTCCCACCTGCAATAGCACCACTGCTGCCACTGCTGCTGCTGAGGGCTGTACCAGCCTTCAGCAGGCTGGTCAAGATCCCAAAGAGCTGCCGGGCTGCCTTGCTCCCTGGGCCCTCACAGCATGCTGCTTTCAGCAGCACCCCACAGCTATTCTGCAGGTTGCTGCCACACAGCCCTGACACACAGCTAATCACTTTGTGCACGAGCTTCGGATCCACAACCTTTACTCCACTGACCCCAGCTGCTGCTGCTAAAGCCAGCTGCTGTCGGGTACACGGCTCCAGAACCCCTGCAAACAGCTGCACTTGCTGAGCTTGGTAGGGGTCGGATGCGGGTGATTGCTCTGCAGCAGCGGCGCTGGCATGGGATCGCCCTGCGGCGGCAGCGGCAGCAGCAGCAGCAGCAACAGCAGTGCCGTACAAGTCTGCTGCTGCTGATACCTCCATGTCTGCTGCTGCTTCTGCCACTATGCTGCCGCTGCTTCTGCTGCTGGTGCTGCTGGTGCTACCTTGCAGTGCGACTGAAAGAGCTGCACCATCTGGCAGAGTATTAGTTGCCAGCGGTCATAGCAACTGTCACCATTCACCCCACTGTCCAGTGTGCCACTGCTGCTGCTGCCGCCACCGCTGCCAGCTGCGCCCTGGCCTTCCCGTCTGCTGCTGCTGCTGCTGCTGCTGCTGCTGCTGCCTCCCCTGTTCATTGCTGTGCAAGAGAGCTCAGCTGCTGCTGCTGCAGCAGCAGCAGCAGGTGGAGCCCAGCCAAGGATGTTAGGGCCCTTCTTGAGCACAGCTTCAGCACGTTGCAGCAGCTGCAGCAGCACTGGAGGCAGCTCGCGTTTGACAACGGCCTCTGCAACACCCGACCGCTGCCGCTGCCGCTGCTGCTGATGCGATGGCCCTGGGCCTCCCTGGTGCAACTGGTTGCTGTTGGTGCTGCTGCTACTGTGATCATCCACACTCTCCAGCAGCTGCTGCAGGTGCATAAACTCTGACAGGAACTGCTCAGGGTTCCCTGCCGCCCCAGAAGAGGACAGGCCCAGGCCAGACCGTCTGAGCCCCACCCAGACTGCACCCAGACTGCACCCAGACGTGTGAACCCAGACTATAGTAGAAACACCCAGACTTCTGTGTGTGTCTGAGCCAAAATCAACCTGTCTAAGGCAATCCCCTTAGAAAAAATCTCAAACCCCCTCCCAGGGCTCATGGCCCCCTTGTCTGGGCCGTCCCTGCTGTCTGGGCTGTCTGGACTGTCTGAGGCAATCCCCTTAGAACCCCTCAGCCACCCCCTGGAGCCCTTGTCTGGGCTGTCCCTACAGTCTGGGCTGTCTGGCCTGTCTGGACCGTCTGAGGCAATCCCCTTGGGACAATTTCAACCCCCCAGCCCCCTTGTCTGGGCTGTCCCTGCTGTCTGGGCTGTCTGGACCGTCTGGGTCGTCTGAGGCCACCCCCTTGGGACAATTTCAACCCCCCAGCCCCATTGTCCAGTAGTTGTCAACTGACAAGCGTCACAGCCAGCGGAGCCAAGCCAGAAACCCTACTCCTGTCGCCATAACCATGACTGCTACACAGAACCCTATCACTCCAGCACGCTGGTTTCTTTGGTGGCTTGCGCTGACGGCTGTGGGGTACTGTGGAGCCCGTAGGGCTCCACGGTCCACAGCCGTCAGCAGCAGCCACCAAAGGATGCAGTGCTGGAGTGTTAGGGCTTTAGGTATCTGTTAGGGTTTTGGCGCCTGGATTAGGGTTTCTGGCTCGGCAAAGCCCCTACGGACAGTTTAGGGTTTCTTGGTTGGGGGGGGGGGAGGGGGCACAGGGTTTAGGGTTTACGTGTTAATTAGTCTGTGACAATCGCATGTGGAATCGTCTTAGACACTTCCGACAACCCAGACAGCAGGGACAGCCCAGACAAGGGCTCTGGGGGTTGGGCTGGGGGGTTGGGAGAATTGTGAAATGTCTCGGACAGGCCAGACAGCCCAGACTGTAGGGACAACCCAGACAATGGCTCCAGGGGGTGGGCTTGGGGGGTTGACAATTTTCTAAGGCAGCCACCCAGACAGGCCAGACAGCCCAGCCTGTAGGGACGGCCCAGACAAGGGCTCCAGGGGGTGGGCTTGGGGGGTTGATTATTTTCCAAGGTAGTCACCCAGACAGGCCAGACAACCCAGACTGTAGGGACAGCCCAGACAAGGGCTCCAGGGGGTGGGCTGGGGGGTTGAAATTTTTCCAAGGTAGTCACCCAGACAGGCCAGACAACCCAGACTGTAGGGACAGCCCAGACAAGGGCTCCAGGGGGTGGGCTGGGGGGTTGATTATTTTCCAAGGTAGTCACCCAGACAGGCCAGACAGCCCAGACTGTAAGGACAGCCCAGACAAGGGCTCTAGGGGGTGGGCTGGGGGTTGATTATTTTCCAAGGTAGTCACCCAGACAGGCCAGACAACCCAGACTGTAGGGACAGCCCAGACAAGGGCTCCAGGGGGTGGGCTGGGGGTTGATTATTTTCTTAGGTAGTCACCCAGACAGGCCAGACAACCCAGACTGTAAGGACAGCCCAGACAAGGGCTCTAGGGGGTGGGCTGGGGGGTTGATAATTGTCCAAGGTAGTCACCCAGACAGGCCAGACAACCCAGACTGTAGGGACAGCCCAGACAAGGGCTCCAGGGGGTGGGCTGGGGGGTTGCAATTTTTCCAAGGTAGTCACCCAGACAGGCCAGACAGCCCAGACTGTAGGGACAGCCCAGACAAGGGCTCTAGGGGGTGGGCTGGGGGGTTGTAAAATTTCCAAGGTAGTCACCCAGACAGGCCAGACAGCCCAGACTGTAGGGACAGCCCAGACAAGGGCTCTAGGGGGTGGGCTGGGGGGTTGTAAATTTTCTAAAGGTAGTCACCCAGACAGGCCAGAAGAACCTACTCAGACCAACAGACAAGTCCTGGACAGACTAGGACAAGTAGAAGGGGGTATTGTCATACCCTCTGCCGCCCTGGTATCCAGCATGTAGGCAGCGAAGACTGCCCCATAGCAGTGGCTGTCAAGCTCCTCTGTGCTGTCCGGCAGAGCCACTGCCCAGAACAGCAGCACGTGCTGAAGCAGCAGGTGCAACTGCATGTCGATGTCGGGCGGGGCTGCATATGCTTGCAGCGGCGCCAGCTGCTGGTGGTGCTGCTGCTGGTGGTGCTGCTGCTGGTGGTGCTGCTGATGGTGGCGCAGCTGCTGCTGCTGGAAGGCCGTCGCTGAGTATGCTTGCACCCTCATCTGGTGCAGCTGCCGTAATAGTGACAAAAGTTCACCCTGCTGCCGTGCCTGCAGCAGCAAACATGACACCGGTGGGACGGGGGCTGGCGTTACATGCTACATATGCAACAACAGCCCCTCAACCTACTCACATTAACTCACCGTTTGCAAACACCAGCAAGCGGAAAGCGGACATGCAGCAGACTCAGCAAGCAAAGTGGGTGAACTACCGTATCGATACATGCAGAGTCTGAGAGGGCTACCCTTGCTCAATCCAACCAACTGTGGTCATAGCCAGGGGTATACAAAGCTTTAGTGCTGCAACTGCATCAAGCTACACCCAGACATGTGGTGCTACCATGTGTTGTCAAGCCCCTACCACCAAGCCGCTATTGCGCCACTGTCATGTGGACTCCATACTTACAACCCCCATACTTCCCCCATACTTCCAATCCTGTATCTGCGCAGCCCTGCCATCACACAGGCTCCCACCATGATAGCAGCACATGTTGCAACATAGCAACTGTTGGTTCTTACTTGCCTTTTTTTTCCTTTTTCCCTGATCCCATACCATGCAGCACCTGTGGCCTCACCTGCAGCAGCATGCAGTGCCGCGCCTCCATCATGCTGGTGTACAGCTCCTGTGCCCGCGGCATTGACAGGTCATACGGCGCGATCACGTCAACCAGGCGGCAGGCGCCCCACAGCACAGCCTTGCTGTTGCAGCCCAGCAGCTGCAGCAGCAGCTTGAAAGGCTCCGGCAGCTGCTGGTGCCGGCTGCAGGCGATCTCCCAGGCGTTTTCCGCCACATGATTGAACTGCCAGTCGTACAGCTGCTGCATGGCGGTGGGGCTGCCGTCGCTGCTGCTGCTCTGAACGATTGACGTGATGCCAGATTGCTCGTGCAGCTTCTGCCGGAGCTCGGCATTGGTGGTGACATCTGCCAGCCAGCCGAAGCTGATGCTCCTGCCGTTGGTGCTGCGCACACTGCTGCTGTCACCATCGCCGTTGTTGCCGCTGTCGCTGTCGCTGTCGCTGCCGCTGTTGATCTTGTAGGCTGCGTCTGCAGTCGACAGGATGAGGTCTGTACAGGCCGTCATCACTACCATAAGTGCCACACCCTGGATGAAGTGAGGGGACTGCAGCAGCAGCTGCTGCTCTGTGTCCAAGGTTGGCATGCTGTCAGCCGCCATCGCCAGCTGCAACTCTGCGACACTAAACCCTGCCATGATCTTGGCACAGGGTTTTAGTACGAAGAAGGCGGCTAGACACGCCGCAGTGACAGAAACATCGAGGGAGGAGGGAGGCACCCGGCCAGTTATCTGGCTGCTGCTCCACTGCCCGGCTGGCTGCTCGCATGCCGGCTAGTGCCAGCTGCATGCCAGCTGCATACACAGCAGCAGGCACCACGTGCACGTATGGGTCCCTGTCCCCCTGGCTAACCTGCTCCGCCACCATCTTCAAGTCACCCAGTGCTGTCAGCAGCTCTGTGGCACTGTCAGACACACAGCTGCAGGCCAGGCGGGCCGCCACCCTCTTGCCGCCGCTTGCTGCACCCCTCCTGCCGCTGCCGCTGCTGGTGCCCTGCCGCCCATTGCCCCTGCGGCTGCTGCCACTGCTGCTGCCGCTCCTGCTGCCGTGTACAGGACAGGTACTGAACGTAAACCTCGCACCGAAGGGCACCAGGCCAGCTTCGACCTGCTGTGCTGTAGCAGTCATCAGGCTGGGAAGGTGCGGCGGCAGCAGCAGGCCCGAGAGCACCACCTGCTGCCACAGGCTGACTGCTGTGCTGTGTAGGGCCTGTCCTGGTAAAAGTAGATTGGGGTCGAAAGTCAGGGCCAGGGACCGGGCCACGGCTGTGGCGAATACAGGGCCCAGCTGCGGGGTGCTGGGGTACAGGGCTGTGAACAGGGTGTACAGCTTGTAGGGCACCTGGGCAGGCAGCGGGGGTGGGGGAGGTGAAGGGGTGGGTGTGCGTGAGAGGGAGGGGAAGATAATGCCCGACTGATCACCCGTAGAGGCGGCGTTGGGGTGGTTCTGAAACAGAAGCTGAAGTATACTTGGCATGAAGCATGACACAAGGACACACTGGCATGACAATGCATGGTACACAGTACACAACACCAGAACTGCATTGCGCTCTGAATCTTTCACAACTTGCGTGCTACATGCTGGCATACTGCGATAAGTTTTGCAGCATTATTGAACAAACAGCGTGCTGAGCACTCTTAGCTTCTGCACACCTACAACCTGGCCCACGGTCTGTGTGTGTCTGACTGGCCCAGTCTGTCACACCTGTTGCTCCTCAACTGCTGCCTTGACATGTGTGACTGACAGCGTATCAAGGCAGGGTGCATCTGCTGCTGCATTCTCCAGTGCCCGCACGTCTGCTGCATCACAGGCCTGCCCTGCTGACAGCTTGGCTTGCAGCAGCTGCAGCTCTGTCAGCAGCAGCTGCCACTTACGAAGGGCTGCAGCAGCAATGATGCGGGGAGGCATAGCACACACAGGCTAGCTCTGGGGCCTCCCAGTGGCAGCACTGCTGTGCGCTGCTATGCGGTGGTGTCTGCAACACAGGGATGCAGCAGTGTGCAGTTCGGCGGAGCGTGCGTACACCGCAGGGTCTATGGTCGTGCAGTGTTGTTGGTTCCTTCAATCAGTGCAGGTAGGAGTGGCTGGCGTCATCAGGGTCATATGCACACTGCACAGAGTGACAGGCTGTAGCCCCCACTGACACCCAACTGCACAGTTGCACTTTCATTGCACAGCTATGCTGTCTGATGGCACGGAAGTGCTGCGGACACTCCTATAGCGCGTTTTATCGCCCAACCTCATGGCGCATTTCGCTGTGCACCCACTCACCCGGGCTCCCAAGCCAAGTAATCACAGCTGTGCTCTGCTGTACTAGGTACCGCGTTCGTACGTGGGTTGAAAGAGAATGGGGGTAAAAGAAGTATTGGGGTGCATATCTAGAGGATGCAGGTCCGGAAGTTGGGAAAAGCAGAATGACGTCAGAGGTAGCCGCGGGTGCGTGAACAGTCCCGGCCCCTGCACTCCAAAGGGCAAACCCCATTGGCTCTGTCACGAATCACAAAGTTTTCAAAACCATTCAATGGCAATACAAACAATGCTTGCATTGCAAAGTCGGCACAGCAGTTCTGTTCCATTTGATTTGAAAAGCAGGTGCAGAGTTCGTTGGGTTGCTTTGCAGCCTGCTGCTTCCCCACTGTTCACCCTAAGTCTTCAATGCACTTCTAAACGCGGTGCATAGTACAGCAGCTGTCACCGGCTGCAGCAGATCTCCACAGTATAGCCGCTGTGATCACTGATCACATAGCTGCTGTGCAGCACTTGGAGCACAGGTGAGTGGGTGCACAGCGGGCATGCGCCACAAATTTGGCATTATGACATGCCGTAGGAATGCTCTCAGCATGGTCTTGCCTCTAGACAACATGAGGGGATGAGAGTGCAACAGTGCAGTTGGGTGTCAGTGGGGGTTACACCACGTCAGCCTGTGGCAGTGTGCATATGGCCTGATGAAGAGCCATCGCTACTGATATGTGCGTTGGTAGAACTCAACCAGGAAGCCACGACCGCACACCATGTCAAGTGTGCACGCTTCACCAAACCAGCACACTGCTGCACTATCGTGATAATGACAACCTGCCCCATAATGTGTTGCAGGCACTACTGCCCCTGTTATAGTCCCGCAGCGCACAGCAGTGCTGGCACTGGGAGGCCCCAGAGTTAGCCTGTGTACGCCATGCCTCCTCGCATCATTGCTGCTGCAGCCCTCCGGAAGTGGCAGCTGCTGCTGACAGAGCTGCAGCTGCTGCAAGCCAAGCTGTCAGCAGGGCAGGCCTGTGATGCAGCAGACGTGCGGGCACTGGAGCATGCAGCAGCAGATGCACCCTGCCTTGATACGCTGTCAGTCACACATGTCAAGGCAGCAGTTGAGGAGCAACAGGTGCGACAGACTGGGCCAGTCCATTGCACACTGACAGTGGGCCAGGTTGTAGATTTGAGAAATGCTAATGGTGCTCAGGACGCTGTACTTCAGTACTGCAGTAAACAAGTACGCGGTTTGCCAGCAGGTAGCATGCAAACTGTCTGAAATATTACGTCTTGGGCACTTCTGTGTTGTGTATCAGACCACAATCTGCCATCATGTCCTTGTGGCATTCTTTATGCAACGTACAAATTCCGCCTCTGTCTGTAATCAGCCGGCACCAGCCCTACAAGTGGTAACAATCGGGGTTTTTCCCCGTCTCCCTCAAGCACACCTAACCCCTCACCTCCAATGCCACCGCTGCCTGCCCAGGTGCCCTACAAGCTGTACACCCTCTTCACAGCCCTGTACCCCCGCAACCCTCAGCTGGGCCCTGTATTTGCCACAGCCTTGGCCCGGTCCCTGGCCCTGACTTACGACCCCACACTGAGGTTACCCGGCCAGGCCCTACACAGCACCACAGTCAGCCTGTGGCAGCAGGTGGTGCTCTCGGGGCTGCTGCTGCCGCCATACTTTCCCAGCCTGCTGGCTGCTACAGCAGAGCAGGTTGAAGCTGGCCTGGTGCCCTTTGGTGCGAGGTCTACCTACAGCACCTGCCCTGTACACGGCAGCAGCAGTGGCAGCAGCCGCAGGGGCAATGGGCGGCAGGGGAGCGGCAGCGGCAGCGGCAGGAGGGGTGCGGCTAGCAGCGGCAGGAGTATGGTCGCTCGGCTGGCCTGCAGCTGTGTCTCTGACAGCGCAACAGCGCTGCTGAGAGCCCTGTTTTTGAAGTATGTTGCGGAGCAGGCCCACCAGGGCAACAAAGATGCAGACCTGCTGCCTGCTGCCGTGTATGTTGCTGGCATGCAGCTGGCACTAGCAGGCATTCGAGCAGCCAGCCGGGCAGTGGAGCAGCAGCAAGCAGACTGGGTTGGGCCCGCCTCCTTCGACGCTGCTGTCAGCTCGGCATGCCTGGCCGCTTTCTTCGCACTGAAACCCTGTGCCAAGATTCTGGCAGGGTTCAGTGCTGCAGAAATGCAGCTGGCGTTGGCTGCTGGCAGTATGCCAACTGTGGACGCAAACCAGCAGCTGCTGCTGCAGTCCCCTCACTTCATCCAGGGTGTGGCACTTATGGTAGTGATGACGGCCTGTACAGACCTCATCTTGTCGGCTGCAGGTGCAGCCTACAAGATCAACAGCAGCAGCGACAGCGGCAGCGGCGGCGAAGGTGACAGCAGCAGTGTGCGCAGCACCAACGGCAGGAGCATCAGCTTCGGCTGGCTGGCAGATGTCACCACCGAGGCTGAGCTCCGGCAGAAGCTGCACGAGCAGTGCGGCATGGTGTCGATGCTCCAAAGCAGCAGCAGCAGCAGCAGCAGCCTCACAGCCAAGCAGCAGCTGTACGACTGGCAGTTCAATCATGTGGCGGAAAACGCCTGGGAGATTGCCTGCAGCCGCCACCAGCTGCTGCCGGAGCCGTTCAAGCTGCTGCTGCAGCTGCTGGGCTGCAACGGCAAGGCTGTGCTGTGGGGCGCCTGCCGCCTTGTGGATGTGATTGCGCCGTATGAGCTGGCACTGCCACGGGCACAGGAGCTGTACACCAGCATGGTCGAGGCGCGGCACTGCATGCTGCTGCAGGTGAGGGTCAGGAGTTAAAGATAAAAGAAGTGGGGTGTGCTGGTGTAGGGGGGTTTGGTGTAGGGGGGTGGTACAGGTGCTGCAGGTACAGCATCAGAGAATGAGAAATAAGAAAGTGACAGTTGCTGTTTTGTGACGTGTGCTGTTACCTTGGTGGGAGGCTATGTGATGGCAGGGCCTGTGCAGGTGGGGTGGTCTGCACTGTGTGTTTGAAAAGTGCCCAAACGGCAGCTTGAAGGAAGGGGGGGGGCACTAGTGGGTCGCTAAACGGCAACCAGCCCCCTGGGTGAAGCAAGTGCATAGCGCAACATGTAACGCAGAACCAAAGGGCATGCACGTGTGCTTTGTACAACCCTGGGCAAGACCAAAACTTGCGAGTTGAGCAAGGGCAGCCCTTACCCTTGGACTCTGCATGTATTGATAGCTCACCTGCTTTGCTTGTTCATTCTCAGTCTGCTGCAGCTCTGTTTCCCACTTGGCATGTATGCACGCAAAGGTGGGGGCTGAATGATGCTGCATGTGTGAACTTGAATGGGACTGGTCCACATGTCACGCCCCCCCCCCCCATGTGTCACGTTATGCTGCTGCAGGCACGGGAGCAGGGTGAACTCCTGTCTCTTCTACAGCAGCTGCACCAGACGAGGATGCAAGCATACCCAGCACCGTCCGCCCAGCAGCCGCAGCAGCAGCAGCAGCGCCAACAGCAGCACCCGCTGCAAGCATACTCCGCCCCGCCGGACATTGACATGCAGCTGCACCTGCTGCTGCAGCACGTGCTGCTGTTCTGGGCGGTGGCCCTGCCAGACAGCACAGAGGATCTTGACAGCCACTGCTTCAGGGCAGTCTTCGCTGCCTCTTTGCTGGATGCAAGGGCAACAGGGCGGCCTGAGCAGTTCCTGTCAGAGTTCCTGCAGCTGCAGCAGCTGATGGAGAGCGAGGGTGATGATAGCAGTAGCGGCAGCATCAACAGCAACCAGCTACAGCAAGGAGGCCCATCGCAGCAGCTGCAGCAGCAACAATGGCGGCAGCAGCCGTCAGGTTTCACAGAGGCTGTGGTCCAAAGCGAGCTGCCTCCAGTGCTGCTGCAGCTGCTGCAACGAGTGCAAGCTGTTTTCAAGCAGGACCCTAACATACCTGGCCAAACCCCACCTGCTGCTGCTGCTGCTGCTGCAGCTGCTGCTGAACACTGTGGCACAGCAAGACACACAGGAAGCAGCAGCAACAGCAGCAAGCACGAGCGCCAGGTTGCAGCTGGCAGCGGTGGCGGCAGCAGCGGTGGCGGCAGCAGCGGCAGCGGCACAGTAAGCAGTGGGTTGGATGGTGACGGCTACTATGAGCGCTGGCAACTATCACTCTGCCAAGCGGTGCAGCTGTTTCAGTCGCACTGCAAGGTGACGCCAGAAGCAATAGCAGCAGCAACAGCAGCAGAAGTAGCAGCACATGGGGAGGCATCAGCAGCAGCAGCCTCGTACAGCACTGTTGCTGCTGCTGCCGCCACTGCAGGGCCATCCAATGCTAGCGCTGTTGCTGCACGGCAGTCAGCTGCTGCCGACGCCTATGCAGACAGGGTTGGAAAGGTACAGCAGTTTGCAGCAGTCCTAGAGCCGTGTACACGCCAGCAGCTGGCTTTCGCAGCAGCGGCTGGGGTCTGTGGGGGTAAGGATGCAGACCCAAAGCTTGTGCACAAAATAGTTTGCAGCGTGTCAGGGCTGTGTGGCAGCAACCTGCAGGATAGCTGTGGTGTGCTGCTGAAAGCTGCATACTGTGAGGGCCCGGGGAGCAAGGCAGCACGGCAGCTCTTTGGGATCTTGACCAGCCTGCTCAAGGCTGGTACAGCCCTCAGCAGCAGCAGCAGCAGCAGCGGCGGCGGCGGCAGCAGTGGCGGCAGTGGTGCTATTGCAGGTGGGACGGTCGAGTGGGGGCCTGTCATGGATCAGGTTGCAGAACAGTGCAGGGTGGTAACTGCCACGGCTCTCATGTTTCTGCTGTTGCCCCCGGTGACAAGTGACATTGGCGGCAGCAGCAGCAGCAGCAGCAGCAGCAGTGACGGCAGCAGCACTGGTGACAGCATCGTCAGCAAGTGGGCAGCAATGAGTGCGGCAGCCCTCGCCCCCTGGCTGGTGCTGTTTGGCCGCTGCCTAGTGCAGTGGGGGCGGCAGCTGCTGCTGTCAGCACAGCTGGGCACCTTGTCTCGCCCCTTCCCATGCGATGGGTGGGGCTTATCTGCCAAGTTTGGCATCACAGACAGCCTCAGTGTGTTCCTCAGCCCTGTGGAGGTTGAGGGACAGTGGGCAGCGGGTCTGTCGGGACTGACACTGTTCCAAATGCTGCTGGGAACTGTGGGTGTCCCACTCTCTCAGATGCACAACGACGGCCGCACTGACAGCAGCAGCAGTGATGATGTCGGTAGCAGCACCATCAGCAGCCTCTTTCTGGCAATCGACAAGCTGCTAACACAGCATCGCTTCGTGTTTGGGCTGCACGAGTCCGGCATTTTGGATGACGCTGTCCTGCGGCAGTTTGGTGAGTTGCTGTTAGATGTGGGGCAGTTGTTCTGCAGTTCCCTGCCGCTCAAGGGCTCATGCTGCAACAACCCCCTCTGTGTGAATTTGAGTGGGGGTTCAGAGGCTGCTGTGGCCAGGAGCAAGTGCAGCGGGTGCCGTGCTGCCAGCTACTGCAGCCCCGGCTGCCTGAAGCAGCACTGGAAGCAGCACAAGCGGGTGTGCAGCGCCCAGCTGGCTGCCAACAAGAGCTGAGCAACGTGCGGCTGTGGCTGCATGCCTTTTCGGTTGTCAAGTGCATGATTGCACAGTGTATGCTTGCTTTGTAAATTTCTTGTGTTGTGTATGGTTGTACAGCATTGAGCCAAGGGATTGAGCTCTGAGATTGTTGAGCTGTATACTGTTACTGTTGCAAGGTTCAGGCTGCCATACTGTATACTGTTACTGTTACATGGTTCAGGCTGTATACACCCAAGATGTTTTGAAACGGAAGCATGTGCTCACGTCAAGATACATCCACTCCAGATAGGAGACGCGTGGCATTCCACTGGCAGGGCTTCGCCTGTGCAGTCACAGGTCTGCGGCACGATTTCAAAGTCACTCAGTGACGGCTGCACCGTCAGCTACCCAGTGCAGTTTCAGACACTTGTCACAGCGACGATTGCCGCGACCAAAGCTGTGCAGTGCACTGTGTGTTCGGGGTCACTGTTGCAGAGGCGGCCTGTACAGACTGCAGGCATTGTTGCGGCACACATGCATATGCTGCCAACTATTGGGTATCTCAAAGCGCGCGTTTGTCTTTAGCTGGTCTGTTTGACGAATCTGACCTACTAGGGGGTTGTGAGGTGGCCTACTGTGTACAGCCAAAAACAAGGACATGGCCCCAGTCATTGCGAGCTAGGCAGAGTTGCCTTCGTCTATCGCAGCTTGGAGACGCTCAGTACTGAATGCCAATGCAGTGCACCCATGGGTGGCCAGTGCAGGTACACACAACTGCAGGTACACACAACTGCACAGCCAAGTATGCATGCAATTTCTGGCAACACAGCATTCTCTGGCAACACCATGTATCGGCACCAATCCAAAAGACCATAAATTTTATATGCGGAGGACACCTTCCTAGGTGGTCGATGACGGGCAAGAGAAGGAAGTCGCATAATCGGCACCCGTCACGTCGCGACTCACCTCGGCGGAAGGTCGGCCATTTCGACTATCAGCAGAGTAAAAATGAAATCTGTCTTTTCTTAACCATCTATCAATTCGTAGGCATCCGAGAGTCACACTCGCCCTCGCCCCGGGCCCTCATGAACAGCAGCAAAATGTCCAGGCTGGCTGTGCTCCTGCTGGCTTTGTTGGTCCAGGCGCACTCCGCTGGTGAGCTTCATGACAAGACGAGGAACAATTTATGAACGCCTATGGGTTGCCGGTAGCGCTTGTGCTTGCACCTGTACACGTGGACAGTTAGCACAGCTTCCTGCGCGGTCCCACTGAGCTTCAGTCGCTGCTCTCTCCCTGTGCTGCAGACTATCGCTTCCAAGGCAGGCGAACTGCCCCTGGGAACGACATTGATTGCGGCCAAAAGGACGGTAATGGCAATCCGATCAAATTCTGCAGGATCTGCAATGGCGTGGCTGCTGTAGCGGATGCGTGCGACAGCAACGCCAGGTGCGAGGTCTGCTGAAACACCTGCACATATGTCATGCATGTCATGTTGCAACTGAACTGCTTTCTGTGCCTGATCCCCTCTCAGAGTATTGGCAATACCTTGTGTCTCAGGGAAGCCGCTGCCGCAGTGGAGGCTCCACCCACGGGCACTGCGGCATGGGTCCATAGTGCAGCGGCTACCTCGCCTCACTGGCGGGTAGCCGCGAGGCTCTTGATGCTCTGGCCCTGTACCATGGCCCATGTTCAACATGAGGCTCATGATCTGATCAGCTCATGCAGTTTCAAACCCTGAGGCCACAAACATCTCTCATGACGGCGTCTGCTGCAGTTGTGAAGGCTTCGACATGGAGGGCAGCTACTGTGGGTAAGTGCCGGCATGTGCACCAGTGATGTGCGGTAAGTGCCGCTAACGCTACATCAGCTGCGGTACAAGGCTGTAAGCTACCACTGGCAGCTGGTCCAGCCAGGCGAGTTTTGCACTTACCAGCAGAACTACCGCCAGTAGCCCTCCCATAGTGGTGCTGATCATTTTTTGGGGGTGGGGGGTTGTTACAAGTGTATGCTTCACCGCTAGCTTGCACTCGTTCCTGCAAAGCCTCGGGTGTGGCACCTGAGTCAAAAAACTTGGTACAGCAGACCCCCAGACATCTAGAACCCTGCAGCCATCAGCCTGCTTTGGCCCAAACCTCTGGCAGAGGTGCGTGGCTGACATTTTGCAACTCTTGGTGATGCAGGTACTTGAAGGCAGCAGCTGGGGCCGGCAAGACCGCTTACACAGAGGTGGGCTTTGATCAGCTCAGGCTGTGCTGATCTATGCTGATCTATACAGCACGTCAAGCAGCACAACACACAGCCATACGACTTGTGGTGGCACCCACTGGGCCGGCCCAGTGGTAGTGCTGTGCGGTTGTTGCATGCATCACATGCTAGTCTGACCGTCAGAAGTTGCTTCTTTGCCTTCTGCCACACAAACTACTTGCAACGAAACTGGGAGAATGACAAGGGAGCTTTGAACAGCATATGCATGTCAGCATGTGATGTTTGATAGAGTTGTGGTACCACATACGGCTGCAGAGGGTGCTCACTTGCGCACCTGTGTCTCATGTTCAGGGCTTCAGCCACTACTGCAAGCTTGACTATGGCATCCGGCCCAGTGCTAGCGCGCTGGCACGTTCCAGCAGCCAGTGTGAAGGTGCGTAACTGGGGGAGGCCTGTCTTTCTCTGGGTCCCAGCTTTGAGTCTGCACAACCACCCTTCACTGTGTGTCATAACACATAAGATGAGTGTGACGGCTCAGCCTGAGCCGTGCTGTTCTGTGATAGTCCGCCAGCCATAGCTACAACAGATTGCCAAGCTTCCAAATTTCAAGTCACCTGCGGCAGCATATGAGCAACGTGGTAATGACTACCCTGCAAGCCATTCCCAAGCCGCCTTCAAAACGGCCTCGGAAAATCTGTGTTGTGATGGCTCTTTCACAGATCAGCCCTGACATGCTGTCTCAACTTGAGAGGCTCAGTGAGCACCTCCCAACGACATGTAAGGAGCATTACAAGATCTCCACTTGCTGCAAGCCAGCATCCAAGCACAAAGCCCCCGGGACCGGGTCAGGCCCCTTTGCATTTGGTGCAGAGTGCCTGGCGTGACTGGGTGACATGCACTGTATGTAATGCGATTCTATCCATGTGTATGTTGTGCAGGTGACTACATCGCACGCCGTCGGTCTGATGTGCTTGGCAAGGATGTTGACTGCAATGCCAAGGACTATCAGGTGCGTGCGCCGCTGCCGGTGGCTTACCCGGTTTGAAAGTTCTGTTGTTGCTGCAAAGCGATGACACCTGCCCGTCTGTAAAGGGTTGGTTGGCTCTAAGCTCTCGGGTGACGCATCCTGTGCATGGCGCAGTGCCCGGACAGTGTGTCCCAGTGTGACAGTGTGCCCCAGTGTGTCATACAGTGCTATGTGTCCAACGGTGACTGTTTCAGGCTGTCCTTTGGCAACAGTCTGTTGGAGTACTCTGATTAGTCTGCTGCCGTAGACTTTCAGCACCCAGTGGGTGCACCCCAGCAGCACATAGAATGGTGTGATGGTCAGCATTACCACTGGACAGGGGCAACAGCATCAGTGTTATAAGAGTGTCTTCTGGCTCCAACATACTGGCAAAAGGCTGCCGTTGCCGGCCAGCCTCGCACCCTGCAGTGGCACATATTATGCATTCGGTAGCTTGCCAAGCTGTCAGCCGCTGACGGTTTGCCTGTTGTGTTCACAGCCTGTGACAGCCATTGTGGCTGTGGCAAGTGACATGGCATCTGGCACCCCTGCTTACACAGCGCTGTCCCTCCTTGCAGGGCAAGAGCCTACCCTACTGCGAGGTGTCTGGCTCCCTCAACGACGTGGCAGCTGCCTGCACCGCCAACCCAAACTGCATGGCTTTCACAACCACCAGCAACAGTGGGGGCTACCTCAAAACGGCTGCCAGCCCCACCACCTACACCGAGGGTACAGTCACCTACGTCAAGGGCTGAACTGTCTTGTCATGCTGATAGCAAGCTGCGGCCACGCCGTGCCCAGTAAAATATAACCTGCTTGCAGGCTGCACCCCTGTGCAGGCCCCAGTACGAAATGCCTGGTTTGGCCAAAAAAATGGCTGTGCTGGAGGAAGGCGCCATCAGACAAGGAATGCAGCTGGTGCTTTGAAGCTGTACTTGATGGTGTCGCTCACGTAGCCATTGGTCCATGTGCTCCAGTTTTGGGAGTGGTGCAGCTGCAGAGGTGGCCTCTTGCGGTCATCCACAAACATTTACATGTGGCACTCCCAAGTGGAGTGTTCAGATTGGCTTCATTGGCACTCCTGTGCCAGCCTCTTGATAAGAGGTGAAGCACTAAGCGTCTCCTCAGGGTGTGTTTGGCTCCTGTGAAGCCATGACCTGTAAGGGCACCTAGGCCCATACATCTTCGCGCCAAAGGCGCTAATGTTGCAAGCAGCAGCCGCAGCTGCCCATCGCCTTTCCACCAACCCATGTTGTTTTGCTTTTACATGCAGTAGTGAGTGCCTTTGAGCGCATGCGCAACTTGAATTGGGCAAAACAAAGCTGCTGCCCAACCAGAGCCTCTGCAGTCACCTTGGGTGATGTGAGTCCACCCCTACGGTAGTGACTGTAGTGACCAGCTGCCTTGAGGGTTCATGCACGCAAACTTGCTACCCAGTTGATATCAGAGATTGTCTGCCATGGCTGCCATCTCGACAGTGATGTTTGTTGCTGTGTAACTTTTCAACTGTTGAATTTATAACTTGGGGTGTGTGTTGAACGCACCTTCCTGCGGCTGCTGCATGCATGTCAGACAATTATGATGTGCTGGAACTTTCCCGGAATGCAGTGCATGTACTTGCAGCAAGTGTCCCCACTGTGGCGATGACAGCATGCACTGCGCAGTCCATCGTGTTGCTGCATGGTACCAACAGGAGTGCCACACGATCTGCAACCTCAGACCACAATCAGCACAGCCAGTGCGGCAGGCTTGCCAAGTACAATATGAGTGGACAGAGGGTCATCCTCTCATGACACATCATTTGCACAATGTCGGCCAGGAAATGCTTCTCACACTTTGCAGTGCGCACAAAAAGTTGCAACTTTCAACGGCGCAAGACTTTCCCAGCAATGCACAGCAGCAGCAAGCGCTTGATGTAGCGTGCACATGCGTACAGGCCTAACAATCAGCAAGCCAGCACATACGATGAACCAATGGTGTGCTGGTCAGCGAGCCCACCCCCTGTTTGCAGCGCCCTTGCGCCCTTTGCCCGGGCTGGCAGATCCACGCGCCCTGTCCGGGCTGCCTTGAACGCTGCGCTTGCCACCAGCGGACCCGCCAACCCCCTGACGCCTTGTGCCCCTCCCTGCTGCATCTGATGCTGCTGCAAGCGCAGCAGCGCCCTGCATCCTGCCGCCTGCCCGCGCACTGCCTCTGTGTGCACCATCAGGGGAACCGGTGTCACTGCCTCTGTGTGCACCATCAGGGGAACCGGTGTCACCGTCAGCTGCGTCCCCATAAGCACCACTCAAGCTATGTGCCTGCTGCTGCTGCTGTTGCTGCTGGTCCCTCAAGTCCTGCAGCTGCCTGTGCTGCATGCTGCTGGTGAAGGGCACAAAGCTTGTGCTGGCCGCCAGGGAGCTGCTGACACTGGGGTGTTCAGCAGCTGCTGTCAGCACGCCGGCCCTGAAGCTCCCGCTGACTCGAGTGCGGGCCTTGCGCGACTGTGAAGCTACACTGGCAGACGACAGCTCCGCCTCCAAGCCATAGAACGAGCTGTACCTGTGTGGCAAACAGCATGCAATGACAGCAGTCAAGGTTCAAACACCCCTGTGCACATAGTGGGACGTTGTGAGACTGTAGCCAGCTGCCTACAGTGACTCTGCAGGTCACAATCACCATCGTGCGATGTCAAGACAGAGGCAGCCCCATAGGACTGGGGCGCACAGCCTGGTGGGGAACCATGCATGGCCCAGTGATGCTAGCCATACTGGTTAGCAGGCCAAAAGCGGCTGTGCATGCAGCCGTAAGGCTACAACAAAGGCTGCGCATGCATTTGTGCAGCATGACAATGCAGGGGTTGGCAGCGCTCAGTGCCTACAGCAGCCCATGTGAGCGGAAGCCTGCTGCTGACCTGCTCTTGTGGTTGCGCCCGTGGGTGGCTTGGCCAGCAAGCGGCCTGCTGCTGGGTTCAACACCGCTGTGCTGCTGCAATGGCGGCAAAACATCTGACACCGCCTGGGTATCTACATCACCGCCGGGTATGCTGTTGACTGATATCGGCACCTGCGAGTGGCACCAGCAGCAGCAGCGGCAACAACAAGATCGTGTTCTGGAAGCTTGGCAGCACAGGGCGCTGTGGCAGGCCTGGTTGGCCTGGTTGGCATGGCTGAAGCCTGCATGCAGCATTGGCATGCTTGCTGACGTGCATGCAGTTTACACAGACATATGCCCATGCTGCGCACCCCTCACTGATAGCAGCACGCCATACGGCGTGCATGCATAACTCCATGTGCACATGCACCCAGCACAGAGGGCACCCACCAGCTGTGTCTCCACCACAAACGCATCCAGGCAGTCCTGCCCACTCCAGAGCCCCTCATCACTGTGCTGGTGCTGCTGGTGCACATGCCCACCAAACTGCCCAGCTGGCTGACCGGGCCCTGCTGCTGCTGCTGCTGCTCCAGCTCCAGGAGCTCCTGCTGCTTTCCAGCATATGCTTGCTGCAGGTGCTTCTGCTGCTGCAGCAGCTCCTGCAGTCTGAGCAGCTCAGCACGCGCGGCATCCCTGTCAGTTGCCACGCCCTGCTTGTCGTTCAGCAGCTGCTGCATCTCCTGGGCCTGCCGTTTGAAGTCGGCCCACATGCGCAGCTGCTCTTGCTGCAGGTGCTGCACCTGCTGCAGCGCCGCTGTGAGCTGCTGGCCTCCCAGGCTTTCGCTTTGACTGACCTGCTGCATACAGGGCTGGGACAACCTGCGGCACAGCGGAAGCGGTCAGCCAGCAGCCATGTCATCCAGAGCACCAAGGTGTCTGTGTTGGTGTCTGGATCAGAAGAGGGCGCTACATGCGCTGACACAGCCGCCAGCTACACATACTTGGATCCAGCACAAAGCTTGAACAGTAGTGACAATGCCGTTGTTCATGGCATGATGGGCAGTGCCAGCTAGCCAGCTGGAATCCTCACGCCCACGAAACACTGTCAGAAACCACCTCAAGTACACACGGGACATGGGGACAGCTGCAAGCAGCTGAGAAGCAGCCCACCTGTGGGTTAGGCTGCCGCCGCCATCGCCGCTGTCATGTGCTGCAGTAGCACCCGAGCCCAGCTGCAGCTGTGAGGTCTCCTGCCAGAGCTGCCCAGTATGGTGGTTGCTGCCAGCTGCTGCTGCATGCGCTGTGCCATGCAACTGCTGCTGGCTGTGCTGCTGTGGCAGGGTGTGGTGGCTGGGCAGCTGGAGCTGACTGAGCTGCTGCTGCAGCTGCAGTTGTTGCTCCTGCAGGGATGCACGCAGGTTGTTATGCTGCTGCGGCTGCTGCTTCAGCTGGTCCAACCATCTGCGCGCAGCAACGTGTACACCAGCAGAGCCTGGGCAGCGGTGTCAATTGCATTTTCAATCTTGAACGAGTGCAGCACAAAGCGCCCTGACATTGCATTGCACACAAAAGGCGACGTAGTGACATACTTGGCCCCATATGCAGCAGAAGCAAAGACACCAACAACCATGCAGAGCCGCGGGTACTCACGGTGCGTCGATCACCCGCTTGCTGCGCCCCTTGCGAACCGCTGCAGGACCACCGCTGCCGCTACCGCTGCTGGCCGCAGGCGCTGCAGCTGCTGCAGGCGCAGGCACCACAGGCGCGTTCAACGGCCCAGCAGCTGCATACACCATGGAAGCCTCCTTGCCAACAGCAGCGACATCGGCCTGGCTGCTGCTCTTATTCAGCAGGTAGTGCTGCAGGGCAGCCTCCTCTGCTGCCGCCCTTGCTGCTTCTGCCGCTTCCTGCGCTTGTGCTCGTGCCGCTCTCTCAGCCATTTGAGCCTCCAGGTCCCGCTGCAGCTGCTGCCGTGCTGCTGCAGCAGCCGCCCGCTGCTCCTGAGAAGGCCCAGCTCGCAGCTCAGACATGCACCCCATGAACCCCTTCCCCCAGCCGCCGACCCAGCAGCTGTGGCTGCTGCTGTGGCAGCAGCTGCGGCAGCACCGCCTGCCATACTGTTGCTGTCCCGCCTTGCAAAGCTGCCGTGTGCTGAAACAGTGGCTGCTGCTGGTGCCAGAGCTCCTGGACTGCTGCTGGCAGCTGCACAGCTGCGGTTTGGGCTGCCTGCTACACTGGCAGGGAGGGAGGCACTAGGCGCTTGCTGCCACTGCTGCTGCTGTTGCTGCTGTTGCTGCTGTGGCCACTGCTGTTGCTGCTGCTCCTGGTGTGGCTGGTGAGTTGGCAGTCCAGCAGTGCTGTCAAAGCATTGGGAGCTGCTGATATCCAGCCCTGAAACAGGCAACCTGCAGGAACAACAGCAATGTAGCAGGCATCGGCTGTCAGTAGTTGTGCATATTTTTCATGAAAGCAAGTTTCCACTGCAGTGTTGTGACTGATAATCTGGCTTATGTACACCGCTACATGAGTCATGTAGCGGTGTCCCTCCCCAGCTTTTGCGCCCGAAGAAGAAGAAGTGGCTTGCAAGCGCACTGTAGCCACATGACAGAACATGGGCATGCTACGTGCACCCCATGACATGTGTGTTGTTGCCGACCGCGCTCCTAGCCCAGCGCACTCACATGTGCCGTTGGTTCCGCAGATCTGTCACAGCTGTGCCATCCATGGTTCTCAGCGGCTCCCCGCCCCCACCCCTCCTGCCCATCTTGGCGGCAGGGTCCCAGGGCGGAGGGGCAGCAGCCCGCGCGGCAGCGTCGGCAGTCTCACGAGCGGCAGCAGCGACCTTGCTTGCACGCCGTGTCGCTTCCCGCTCTGCAATCTGCTGCTCAAGCTCCAACTGCACATAACATGCGGCATTGTCAGCAGGTCGCGTGTAGCTGGTGCACAACACTCATACTCTCTGGTGGGGGAACTGACGGATGTGCAGGTGTGTGCGTGGATGACGTACACAGATAATCCAACAGCCGCCGTTGAAGGCCAGATCCCATCAGGGGAATTTAGTTGCATCAGTCTGCTCGGCACTTGCCGCCTCTGGCTGCGACAGGCCTGCACACACCTTGTACATCTGCTGCTTGATGTCCTTGATCATGCGCGGCCGTGCCTGGGGGTCTGGGTGCCTCTCAGCAGCACGCAGCGCCTCCGACAATTCAGCTGCCTTGTCAGCAACACCACCAGCATGCTGCTGCTGCTGGGGGTGCTGCGCAGGCTGCTGCCAGTTGTCTTGAGCCGCTGCGTGCACCATCGCCTGCCCAAGGGGTAATGCTGCAGCCTGTGCACTTGGTGCCTGGCGCTGCAGCAGCTGCTGGTGCTGCTGCTGCTGTTGCACCTGGTGGTACTGTGGCAGCTGCTGCTGTGCATGTGGCTGCTGCTGTTCTCCAGATGGGGCAGGATCAAGACACAGGGTGCTGCTTGCCGCTGCAGCGGCAGGCTGGTCAGTCAACCCTGGGACCTGCACAAGCAGCAATCACAGCGTACATACATTGACACTGGGACGCACTTTGTAGCTAGCAGTTAGCCCCAACTTGGCAACATAAGCCTGCTTGGGTGCTTGCACTGACTGCTGTACAGAGCTTTGCAGCTGCTCTGGATACTGAACCCTGCATGCCTGATTGACATGCCGTAATTGTGTTGTGGGACAGCACAGACCTGGGCTGGGTTGATGGTCCGGGGTGCAACATCCCAGAACTTGTGATTTTGGCTCTTCTTGGGCTGCACAGGCAGCACTGCCGCACTCGGCTGCTGCAGCACCTGCCGCGCCTGCTGGTGCTGCTGCTTTGCTGGCAGAACTTGTTGCTGCTTTGCTGGCGAAGCTCGCTGCCGCTGCTGCACGGGCTGCTGCTTTGCTGTGCCATGCCCCTGCTGCGGCGGCGCATCTGCTGACCAGCCCTGCTGGGGGCGCATCTCAGCAGGATGTGGGTGATGGGCAGCAACGCTTGTAGGACCTGGCGCTGCCGCTGCTTGTGGTTGCTGCTGCAACAAGTGCTGCTGACTGTCCAGCAGCTGCAGGCTAGTTGAGCTGTGCTGCAGCTGCAGTGTGTGCAGTGCTGCATGCTCCCTCTGCAGCACCTGAGTGGCCAGTGCTGCTTGGTAGGCTGCATGAGCAGGGTGGCAACAACATCAGTCAGGGCCTGAGGAGTTGTAGGATCAAAGGGTGGCACCAAGCCCAGATGGACTTTGGAAACCAGCCTATCACGTCGGCTGTTGGACCGAAGCAGCATCACACAAACAGCCATGTTGCATGCCTGCCACACCCCATAGAAGTTGCAGCTTTGAAGCTGCAGTTGCTGAGCGTTGCTTCAATTAAGGGCATCTATGCTGCTCTATTGCACGTTCCAGATCTCGATAGACAAGGCCCAAGTCAAACAGCCTCACCCAGCAGCTGCTGTGGGTCTGGCGCTTTGTCCTCTGCTGGTTTGGATTTGACCTTGGACTTGTTAGGCACCCGTCCTGCTGTGCCAGCCTTCGGATTTGGCCTGGCTTGCTGCTGCCTGTTCTGACCAGCTGTACGGCTGTTGCCATTGGCTGCAGCAGCGACAGCTGCCCTGTTGTTGTTCGTTCCTTGCTTCTGCTGCTGCTCTGCTTGAAGATCGCTGTCCTGCTGCTGCTGGTGCACCACCCTCGGGCGTTTGGGTGCTGTGTTTGGAAGGGGTGGAATAAAAACCATTTCACATAAGTCCTACGAGGGCTGACTCAGCCCCAGTGCCACTCTGCCCTGATGTTGGATGTATGTGTCCCCTCACTGCACCTTGTACCAAGGATCAGTCGAGCTGAGGTCTGCAGTGCCTCACTGACTCAATCACCAACAAATGAGCGTTCTATGCCAGGGGGATATGAGAACACCACAAGGGCAACCGGTTTTGAATTACTTGTTGACTAATCTTGACTTTGCAGCACGATCGATCAACTGCTGTTCTGAGAAGTGAATGTTTTCCACGTATTGAGTTAAGCTTGGATCACTCCATCTCAACCACGTGGTCTTGCTGCTGATCGATCAGAATCTTCAAGATTTCTTCAGCAAGCAAACCAGACATCAGCTCATTCATTTGCTGAGATTCTCAGACACCAGGTACCTCACCAGCACCTTCAAGCACCCACTCGACACAGCAGCAACAGCATGGACCTGGATGAGGGTGCTCCTGAGCCCACCCTGCAGAACATCTTGGACCAGAAGAGCCTCAAATGGATCTGGGTCGGCGGCAAGGGTGGTGTGGGCAAGACCACGTGCTCAAGCAGCCTGGCTGTGCAGCTGTCCCAGCACAGGCAGAGCGTGCTCATCATCAGTACGGACCCTGCCCACAACCTGAGCGATGCATTCAGGCAGAAGTTCACCAAAACGCCCACCCAGGTCGAGGGCTTCAGCAACCTGTATGCTATGGTGAGTGGGCGCAGCAGCAAGTGTGGGGGTGTGAACAGTAAGGCTGCATGCATATGCCCAAGGTCAGTCGACAGGCCCATGCTGGTTCTTGCGCTCAGCATGACCCAATGTGCATGCATTCATGCAACCCGTTATTCCTCCCCCTTAATTTCACTCCCACCACTACCCACAGCTGCTGCCACCACCCCCACCCCCACCACCACCACTCCCCCCTCCCTCACCTGCCAAGCCCCTTTTCACCAGACAGCCTACACTGTTTGCGTGGACCGTGTGCCCATGCAGCCATGCAGCCATGCTGAAGCCAGCTGTTCGGTCTCTGCTCAATGCCTGCCGCTCCCCTGCCCCCTGTGCACACCCATGCAGGAGATTGACCCCACCCCTGATACCTCAGACTTTGAGCAGATGGAGTGGGCGCAGGACAGCTTCCTGACAGAGCTGGCTGGCAGCATCCCAGGCATTGATGAGGCCATGAGCTTTGCGGAGGTCCTCAAGCAGGTGTGTCAGCAGATGGAGTGCATTTGAGGAGCACACCACAACTGTCTACAAGGATAGTTCCACTATGGTTGTGTGGCAGGCCATAGGGGGGGAGGGGGGCACAAAGCAATGCTGCAAGTTGAGTGACCCTCAGCATTGCTGTGACAGAACGGGGTGCAAGGGCAGCAACAACAGCAGCAGGTACAGCAGCATTTACAAATAGCAGCAGTGCAGGCAATGCAGGTGGTCAAGCCTTCAATGAGCCTGCTGTTGTGCCCCCCTCCCCGATTCCTCGATGGCGCTGGAGTGCCTGGCAGCAGGGCTGCAATAAGAGCAGCGGCACAGCATGAGCTGTGCATGGGATCGCGGCAGGCCAGTTGAACATGATAGCATTGCGTAGCAATGTGGCCCACCAGTGATTGGTGCCCCAAGGGGCACATGGGTCCAGGTTTGCAAATTGGGGGCAGCACGAAACTGGCAAACAGCAGGGGCAGCTTTGAAATGGTGCCAGTAGCCACAGATCGGCCCTTCATGCCGTTGCCGCTGTTGTGCCGCCCTCCATGCAGGTCCAAAACATGGATTACGAAGTCATAGTGTTTGACACTGCGCCCACGGGTCACACCCTGCGCCTGCTCAACTTCCCCACACTGTTGGAGAAGGGCCTGGCAAAGCTGATGCAGCTGAAGGGCACTGTGGGCAGCATGATGGGCCAGGTGAGCAGCACACACAGTTCGCACTTGGACACACCATCGGACAGACACTGCTCGTCACAGATATTGGCACTGCTGTCAGCAAGCCGCCCTGTCGTGGCCACGACGTTGCTTATTGCGCCGACCCGACTTGCATGCTGACGCTTTGGTGGCAGCAGGCAGTTGCGGGTGGGCTTGGTTTGCAGGTCTTGGGCGTCGTGTCCATGCAGCGACAGTAGGCAGAAGATTTTGGTGCTTTGCTGCCTGCTCAAGCTTGCTGATGGTTGCTGCTTGTGCCTCTTGCTCCTGTGCCCCTATGTTTCAAAAACGGCGTACGTGCTGCTTGCTTGCAGGTCAGCCGGATGATGGGTATGGGTGCTGATGAGAATGTTGCGGACCAGATAGCAGGCAAGCTGGAGGACATGCTGGCTGTAGTGAGGAAGGTGCGCTTGGGTTGCAGCCAGCAATCAGCATTCAGGTGGTTGTAATAGGGCAGCGCAAGCTGCCGTGCGATGTGGCGCCAAGGGTAGCATGCCAGCGGCAAGTGCAGTGATGGTGGCTGCCGTAGACCCAAGTGGCAGCCACCTTGCAGCAGCCTACGGAGGAGGCCTACCATGAGGCACCCACCATTGCCAATGGGCTGCGGCCAGCTGCTGTGGAGTGTCCATTGCAATTACACCTGGGGCTGGATTGGGTGACAGACACGCAGTGCGCAAAGCTGTCAAACGCCAGCAAAAGGCGTTTGCAGCACGACCCGTGTTTTGCGCAGTGTGTATGCACCTCTCAGGGGTCTTCCTTGCCAAGGGTGTGGGGAGGCCTCAAAGGCAGCAGCTGTTTGCGGGTCACACAAACGACATGTTATGGTGTTTGGCTTGCAGGTGAACGAGCAATTCAAGGACCCTGACCAAACAACGTTTGTGGGGGTGTGCATCCCAGAGTTCCTGTCCCTGTACGAGACAGAGCGGCTGGTGCAGGTGAGCCCAAAAGGGGGCGGAGGGGATGCATCATGCCCCTTGAATAAAAGGAAGTTTGGAGCCCCACTTTTGGCAGCAGTCACTGTGTTCCCAACTTTTTTGGCAGCAGTTGTATTGTCAACAGGCACTACCTGATTGCCATGTGTCACACCATGTGCCCTTGGTCGACAGGGTGCATGTTGTCGTTGCAGCCAGCGCAGCCTGTGCAGTCAGTTTAGGGCTGTTGACAGTAAGTTGCTTTGCTTCAGGTTGGTGCGCCGAGTCCAACATGACCGTTTCGTCCTGGGTCTGCATTGCAGGAGCTGGCGCGGTATGAAATTGATGTGCGCAACATCATCATCAACCAGCTCATCTTCCCTGAAGCAGGTGGGTTTGATGAATGCAATGGACAGTACTGTAACCATCCAGATGGCTTTGGTGTGCTGCAGTGCTGCATCATCTGGCAGCATACATAAAGATCTGGCAGCATACATAAAGAGTTTGACCTGATCAGGGTCAGCTGGGTGAGGCTTTTGATGCTTATCATGGTTATTTTATGTTGTTGCCAATGCAGCTTCTGGCTCTCGGCTGCTGGAGGCACGTGTGCGCATGCAGCAAAAGTACCTCCAGCAGTTTCATGACCTGTACGAAGACTTCCATTTGGTCAAGCTGCCGCTGCTGGAGGAGGAGGTGCGGGGTGTAGATGCCCTGAAGTCATTCAGCACCAACCTAATCCACCCCTACAAGCCACCAGCAGCAGCACCGCCGAGCAGCAGAGAAGCAGCACTAGAGGCAGAGGTGGCAGCACTGAAGAAACGGGTGGCTGAGCTGGAGGCACAGCTGGCAAAGTGATTTGCGGGGTGTGAGGGCTGAACGTTGGTGAAGTTGTTGGGATAGTGGCGTTGGTGTGACAGTTGCAACTCCCATGACTCCAGGTGGTAACTGCCATGAATCATTGCTGCCGTGAAACGCTCGGCAAGGTACGGTGTGACCCATTGATCAGTTGAGCGCTCATTGGCAGCGTTTCATCCTCGTGCTTCGCGAACAGCGGCTTGGTGACAACAGTGCCTCGACAGTTCCGATGCTCAGACAGTTTCAATACTGCAGAGGGGCTGCAATGGGTGCAGTCAGGCAGTGACATCCGTTCACAGTATCAAAGTGCACTGCGGCATGGAGGGAGGCAAGGAGCACCATCAGCTTGGCGTGCAGCTGAGCAACAGCAATGCGTCAGCAAGGGCACGCCAGCGGCATGGCAGCAGTGAACTCAAGGGGTCTGACGTCATTCCAGGGCCCTCACCAGCAGCAGCACCACCACCAAGATGGAAGGAGGCATTGGAAAGGGCGTTGCCAAAGACCAAGTCCAGTGAGTTTGGTAACAGCAGCTGACGATGGCCATGGCTGCACCATGCTGACATTGAGCAGCAGAGTTGACTCAGCAGAGATTGTCCTGCAGGTGTGTCTGTGAGCTTGGAGATGCTCCTGCTCTCTGCAGTGGCATACGGAGGTGAGGCTTCCGAAGACAGTTGCACGGTTACGTCAGGCTGCAGCTGCAGCTGCTCCACACGACGTGGTGCTTCATGGGCTTCTCATTGGCAGCCCAATATCAGCTCAGCACACCCTTGGATCTAGGCTAGCACTATCTTTTTACTCAGTAGTTTGTGCATGTATTTTACTGCAAGGGTAGCGTAGCTGCACAGTAGCATTTCGCCTCTGGGGCTGAATCAGCAGTTGCAGCATGCGTGGCCACGTACTGAACACTCCTCCTGTTCCTTCATGCTGCAGTGTTGGTGTTTGCTGCTGGAAAGGCGTTCTTGCCAGGCGGTCCGGCCTTTGCAGCACTCCTGATTTGGATCTGCTCAGTTGTGGCGGCCCAGATAGCACATTGGGTGAGGCACTTGGCCAGACCTTGTTGCACAGCTTTGGCTGCGCAGCATCACCCCGCAGCAGCACTGGCAGTGGCAGCACAGCATGACCCCGCAGCAGTACTGGTAGCGGCACATGTTGCAGCCTTTTTTTTACGACCAGGTTCCTGTCAACGTCTGTCACTTGCCGTCTTCATGGATGGGGTGTTGGCCTTGGGGTGCAGCAGTCTTTCACCACAGGCCACCCGCACAGTGTCAGCATGTATGCAAGGTCACAAGCACTGTTGGTGCACCCAAGTGTCCTACACTATTCAGCGTTGTCTGTTGAGCAGTCTTGCTAGCTGCAGCAGTATGCTTGCATATGGCGCCAGCTGCTGGTTGCATCCAGCATGTTACCACTGACTTCAGGTCGAAGCAGCCACAGACTGGGTCAGTGTTGGCCAGGGTGTGCTGACTCTGCCCGTGCTGCGGCGGCATCCTGCTCTTCTGCTGCAGCTTCGGATACCCCGGGTAGTCGGCATGCTAGGCAGTGGCTTGCTGCTGGCCAATGTACCTGGAGGCCTTGTGGAAGCGTTCCCGGACAAGTGGGGTGTGCAGATGAGAGCAGCAGCGCTGGCCACAATTTTTTTGCGCTGCGGCCTTGAACTTGAATTCAAGGTTGGTGCGGGGTGTGTTGCCACATGTACAACAGTGTCAAGGCGCCATGTCTGCACATACACAGTTCAGTGCGCTTTTCTGGGGCACCAGCCAGCATTTCCCCTTCGCAAGCACTCAGCTCACCAGGCTTGTCTTCTAGACAATCTGTAGGTCAACTCAGCACCTGCGCATGCAGGCCACTGCCAATCCTGCTGCACATGACGAACAGATGTTACTGTCCTGCAGACGATGGCGCTGTACAAGTGGCCTGCCTTGCGTCTGGCCTTCCTGCCTGGCCTAGCAGAGGCCATATTCGACGCAGGGATTGCCACTGCAGTCTTCGGGATGCCTTTCACCCTGGCCCTCAGTCTAGGTTTCATCCTGAAGGCTGTTGGGCCCGGCCTAGTGGTGCCAGCCATGTTCCAGCTGCAAAAGCAGGGGTGGGGTGCGGCCAAGGGCATCCCGTCTACAGTTGTGATTGCCGCCAGCTTTGATGACATTGTAGCTATCACAGGGTTCAGCATATTCATCAACATTGCCATCGCCACCGGCGAAAACGCAGCATGGATGATAGCAAGTGGGCCCCTGCAGGTGAGAGCATGCTCCCGCGCTGCTGCAGCGTGGCAGTGTCTGCAGGACAGTGACCGTGCTGACAAGCTGCAGTGACTGTGGCACCAGCCACTGATTTTGGGCCGACTGTATGTATGGGTACACAGCCTGCATGTACAGCACTCCCTGTGGTCACACGGCAAGCTGCATGCTGACGTGCAGTGTGTGTGCTCCGCATGCAGGTCGTTTTTGGGATGGTTGGCGGCATCATTGCAGGCTATGTGCTTGGCTGTACTGCGTTCCTTTTCAATAACAAGTACAAGCGCCTCTATGGCATATATGGTGCTGGTAGGTGTCGTTGGTATGGGACGTGCATGCATGCATGCCATGCTGTGATGACTGTGGTGCAGTCCTGCAGACTCGGGTGGCCTAGATGCAGGCACACTGTTAGAGCAGCAGCTGTGTGTCTTCATTGCCGGCTGACATGCTGCGCCAGTCCTGAAGGAAGGCTTCTGTAGCTATAAGTCATCCTGCAATCATGCCAGGTCTTGTCCTGCAATCATGCCAGGTCTTGTGTGGTGCAGGCTTTACATTCTAGCCCCGTGGAATGCCTCCATCTGCACATGTATGCTTTGCTGCTGCAGCCCTCTTGATTATGTTCTTCCTGGAGTACTTCGATATGCTGTCCGGTGGCGCCCTGGGCTCACTGACGGTGGGCTTGGTGACATGCTATACTTGGGAGCATGGCCAGCCAGCCAAACTCAGCTTGGGCCCGTCGCAGAACTTCTCTGCTGATGTGGAGCGTGTCATGGCTGTGGTGAGCGCCGTGTGCGGTGGACCATAGACCAGGGTGCCTCTGGTGCTGGTGCTGGTGCACCAAAGCAGTGTCATGATTTTTGCGCCTAACATGATTGTCATGGCAAGCTGCTTGTTTGCAATGGGGAGGCATGTACGGTCTGCAGACAACCCACAAATCTGAAGTCTGTGCTGGGTATCTTTTGCTGGCTGGGCTCCATGCAGATATGGAACTGGATCATGGAGCCGATTCTGTTTGCCACAATCGGCACCTCTATTGTTTTCAGCGAGCTGGAACCCAACACCATACCCCGGGCACTGCTGGTCGTGTGCACAGGTCAGTTTTCATGGGTCTGAGGTCAGCACAACATGCATGCTGTGCCTGACGCCTTGGGATTGCTAAGCTGCAGCACAGCCAATAGCAACAGGTGTGACCTGACCCTAGTGTTGATAGTTCGTGCAGGAGTGGTCTGCACCTGCTGGCTGTGTGCCACTGTAACACCATTGATGTATCGCTGTCTGTGCTGTCTGCGCAGGCCTGGGTGTGCGCGTTGTCATCACTTACTTCATCATGGGGACGCGCCGCTACACGTGGAAGGAAAAGCTGTTCTACGCAGTCGCCTGGACGCCTAAGGCCACAGTGCAGGCCTCTCTGTCGGCAGTGCCTCTTGCCCTCATCAACCAGACCATGCAAGGCAACCCAGACTATGAGCAGTGGGTGCAGTGGGGCGAGGACTGCCTAGCGACAGGCATCTTTGCCATCGTCGTGTGTGCCACGCTGGGCACTCTGTTGGTGTTCTGGCTTGCACCCGTCCTGTTGGAGCAAGAGGTGGGTGGCTGACATGAAGAGATGCAATGAATTTGCTCAAAGTCTCCAGCTCGTTCAGTGTGCCAGCCGGATGTTCGTGCTGATGCGTACTTGTTGCAATTTGCTTCGTGTCTGGTGGCCTGTCACGCATGAGTTGCATGTGAACTTTTCTTGATCAGGTCGTGGGACATGAAATGCAGGGACATGGTGTGCAGGGACTGGCCACATGTGCTGACAAGTTTCCTGCACATCAGCAGAATCCCCACATGGGTCAGCTCAAGTTCTGTCGTGTTGTTACTGGTGTGTGCTGCTGTTGCTTGCGTGTGCTGGGTGGCGCATGCTGTCCTTGCAGAAACCACAAGAAGAGCCCCAGCCCAACATGCCCAGGATGTCAAGAGAAGCTTCACGCACACTGCTGGCGCGGCAGCGGTCTTTTGGCCGGGACTTGCAGGTCACCGCAGGGTAAGTTCAACTGCGGTTGCAGGCCGTTTCCATCGCCTCGTCGCAGCCTCGTGCATGCGCAGCTACTGCCTTGTGACAGCCGGGCAGCCTGCCGCTTACACACATGTCACTGCAGTGCCTTGAGCACCCGGTGTTTAGGCTAAACCTGCAGTGCTGAGGCATGTCGGCATGGTTGGTATGCAGGCATATGGAGCCGTCGAGCCCGGATGTCACATCTCTCATCCAGGAGCTGCGTGGCCTCGATGATCACAACATCATCAACCAGTACTTTGATGCCATCGACAAGCTTGTGGCTCGTGTCATGGAGGGCCAAGGGGCTCAGGCCAAAGATGAGGGCTTGTGTGACGCTGTTCTACACCTGCAGGACGTAAGTGACAGTGTGACAATCTGCACCAGCCACCTATCAGAAGCACTGTATGTGAGCTGCACGCATGGGCAGATCGGCTGCTGCTGTAGCTGCTTGTGTCTTTTCTCAGGCACATGCTCACCGTCATCGAGGTAGTGCCAGTTGAGCTTGGTGCTACAGGATTTTTGTTGACTTTCAACACCAACATGCGCTGGCTGTTGCATGCGCAGGCAATCACCCGTGACGTTGGGCCGAGGGAGATGACTGTGCGGCAGATGTTGCATTCGGCAGCGTTGCGCAGCAGGCAGCCGTCCATCACAGCTGCTGCAGCAGACCACTTGGTGCGTATTTCGCTGACTGCTGAATCACCCCTAGAGGGCCTCTCAAGCAGCATGATCAGCGGTAGCAGCCCACGGGCCACGCAGCAGGGGGGCCTACAACCCGCCAACGGCATTCCCAGGGTGGACCTTGAGAGGGGCCTGCCACTGGAGAGCGTAGGCAGTACCACAGGCACGGGCTTCCGGCCAGCAGCAGCCCCAACAGGTGAACACTCGGGTGGCCAGGACAGTGCAGGCATGGGTCGTTGAGGCTGGCAGCAGGCTGCAGCATCGTGCAGTGTGCACACTTTACCACGAGCATGTTGCAGCACAGCACTGTTTGTAGCAGTGCAACACGGTGGCATGGGGCGCAAGCGTGTTGCGGGCGTTCCTCCTCCCCTACTGGCATTTGTGTTGCTGTGTTGGTTGTACAGCAGAGTTGACACCTGTTTAGGCTGTGCAGGTTGATGCTGCAAGCGGCTTGGCCTGCATCTGTTGCATATGGGTTTGGTCATGAGCAAGGTACAGTTTCTGCAGAGGGTCATGCAGTTTGTTGTTTGTTGTTGTTACATTTTCCCGGGATGCCTTGGAGTTGGCTGGCAATTGTTGCTGCATGCATGTGTACGTGCACAGCTTCTTTGTGCTGGGTGCCATACGGGCTCCCATTATGGTAACACAGCTGACTAGGGCCAGTTCCTTGGAGGGCCGTGGCTGTTGACTTCTAACAGGTGGCATGGCATGACACATGCCACTTCAACAGGGGGACCCTACACAACCAATTCCGCCGTGGTGACATCAGGAAACAGTGCCCACTCATTCCATGATCCTCCCATCCTTCTGTTTCGTTGGTGGGTCCTCACTTTGAGTGACCAGGTTTGACTGAACCACGACAGCGATGGTGAAGTGGCATCAGGAGGTCTTCCCTTCATCTACGCACCTCAAAGCAATCATCGTAAGCTCCGGAAGTTTAGCCCTTTACGTCCTGTGTCAGGACGGGCTCTTCGTGACAAACTCTTCTCCAAGGACGCTGAGCAGCTTGTCGGCCCCAATAGACGCCAATATCAGCTTTCACGGCTCGCAAAACGTGCTACGGAAGCGAACAAGCATGGCGGGCCTACGCCTGCTTGTCTGTCTAGCGGTTCTGCTTGCTGTTGCTGCTCCAGGAAAAGCTGACACTACCGTCTGGACCTGGAGCAACTGCGGTGGTAAGTGCCTGTTTGATAAAATGTCTGATGCTACGTAAGCTAAACACAACTCAACAGGCGTTCTTGGAGAAGACAGAAGCGCAAGGCCAGCACAACAGACACAGGCCAGCACGGTTCTGGCAGACTTGAACATCACACGTGACAACAGCGCATGTGCTGCTGCAGGTTCCCAGTGGTGTCCATGTGGCACGCTCAACTGTGACCAGCAATGGCCAGCACACACTTGCGAGCAGTCAGCTGCCTGTGTGCGCAAGGACCAGACATGGTGGCGCTGCGAGCACAGGTCAAGCGGTAAGTTGATGGCCTGTCCTGCACTGCATGGCAGGATCAGCAACATCCATCTGATGACCAGTCAGTGGACAGCCCCTGCCAGCACATGCGCAGGAGGGATATGTGTGAGTGAAGTCCTGCAAGTCCAGGCTGTGTGCTGACCACCAAGCTCTCACCATAACCATTTGGATTGGAAAGCGACAGACCAAAAACATCATTGTTCGATACGCACGGCTGTGTTGACACCGCAGTGTGTGACAAGACAGTCGACACCTGGGCGCAGTGCGGTGGAGGCCAAAAAGATGCTCCCTACGACAGGACATGCTGCAAGCATGGCGACGTTTGCAGCCGCAAGGACTCCAAGTGGTGGAGATGTGAACCTTCTGGCGTAAACTACGACAACAACGGTATGCATGTTGCAGCCGATGCAATGATGCTGTGTTGACGCCAAGCAGCCATCTGCAGGACACCACGCGGAACTGATAGGGTCTTGCCATAGCTGTCAGCACGCCTGGCTTCCCATGCAAGACTGCACCTGCCTCCTGATTCCCTGAAACTGGTTGTTTGTTCCATATCACTCTTCCTGCGCCGCAGTGTGCCATGACTTTGCAGCAACCTGGCAGCCATGCTCTACAGCCAACAAGGTGTGCTGCACAGATCCTGGCGACACTTGTGTGCTCAAAACGCACAAGTGGTCTCGATGCGAGCCCAAGAACGGGCAAGCATCGACAGGTGGGCGTGTGACATGGTCTGCTTCCAGACGTTCTGCTATGGCCATTGCGCATGCGGCGCATGCAGGCCCTGCAGCAGTACAATCATCGCTGGACAGGTTTGGGTTTGCTCTGCAAATGCATCACGCCAAGCACATGCAGGCTTCTGCAGGTGGCGTGACCCAAGCGCTCACTTTTGCCTGTCGCTGTGTGCTTGCAGCCCAACCACCCCGTGGTGTGCCTCCGCCTCCGCTGGCAGTTGATGGCAACCGTCTGATCAGGCAGGACACAAAGGACCCTGTGAAGATTCGTGGAATCAACTGGTAATGTGTATTTGCTTCATGTCATGCACGCCGCGTGACACTTGGACTGTGCATGTACAATGCTGATACGTGCAGCAGCTTCTTATCTCGTCAGGATCCAGCATAATCGTGCAACCTGGCCAAGACATCATGTGCTGAGACTGCACCCGGTGCCAGTGCGCACCAGGTAGGTGCCACTAACAGTATGCTGCCAAGTGGCTCACTGCAGCACAACATTGCTAGCCTTGAGCAGTGTGATAGAAATTGTGGTTATGTCCACTCAGCAGTCAACCTTTACATGTTTGGGTTGTGCAGGTTTGGTTTCAACGTGGCCAGGACAGCCGTGGATGGCCTCGGCATGGGTAACCTGGATGTCGTTGGAGATTTCCAGACGATTGTCTACCAACTGAAGTGAGCACAACCCCAGCCCAACTAAAGTGCACAGCCTGTGCTGCGTCACCAGCACTCCTCAATCCCTCAGTCATATGCAGAACATGCAATCACGCTTAGCTGCTAAGCTCACAAACTGAATCAGCACCCCTGTAAGCGCCGCCGCATGGACCCACAGCCTTGTTTTTGTTGTCCTGCAGGCTCCTTGGCTACAACGCCGTCAGGCTGCCATTCCGTTATCGTGATCTGGATCAGTTCGGGCCAAAGGACTTTGTAAGTCCTTGCCACAACATCACAGTTGTGACTGGCATCAGCAGAGGCAGTTGCAGCAACGTAGCCTAGGACTGAGTCTGTCACCCAGTGGTACCTTGTGCTGGCCTGCAGGGCTTGGCACCATGCCTTCAAAAGTCGTGTCACCCTGCTGCTCAACAGCAGAGCCCTTGTTGACAGCTGCGTTGTTGGTGCTTTTGCAGACGCACAAGTGCTGGGAGATGTCTCCAGAGGATTTGCGCCGTCGCATGATGGAGCCAGGGACCTGGACAGACAAGCAGCTGCCCCACAACAACGCCAAGCCTGACCGCCCACGTGATGTATGCAACGGGTGAGCTTGCAAATGTGTGCTGCTGTCGGCCAAGGATGATCGATTTGGCAAGCCCTGCTTCCACCGATGGTGCTTGCTTTTGAGGCAACCTGGTGATGGATCAATGTTTTGGGTGTTTGCAGATATCTTCCATCTGTGGACACCTACATGCGTCTGCAGTACCACATCCAAGTGTTTGTGGCACACGGCATGTACGTCATCCTGGATTACCAGCCCATGAACACCGAGCCCCAGGCTTACAACATCAAGGAGTTCATCTGCAAGTGGCGCGTGACCATGAGCAGGGTGAAGGCCATCCCCAACTTCTGGGATGACATCAAGGTAAGCTGCGGTAGGGAGGCCAAGTGCTGCTGACCGCTTGCGGGACCCTGGTGCAGGCAATCGAGTTGGCGGTCCAACACGACTCCTGCCAGGACTGTGTAAATCCACTAAAGACATTGGGACCGCCACAGTTTGATTGACGCACAGAATGCAGACTCTTTGCACCAGTGCTGTCAGCGCCACTGGATCCACTTGGCCAGCTGAACTAACCGTACGAGCGTGTGCTGACGCAGGACCGCATTTTTGTTGACATTCTCAATGAACCTGACTCTATGGGCATCCGGTGGGAGCCTGAAAACGGCAAGCCTGGGGCGCGTGAGCTGTACATCGGCACCATGGACGCCCTGCATCAGCTCTCCCCAGAAGGCTGGCTGTACATGGTTGAAGGCACAGGCCAGAACTCCTTTGGGCTCAACTGGGTGAGTTACGCAAACAGGTTGCCCTTGGGACAGTTGTGTGCTGCATACTAATGTTGCACAAGGAGCCATACTACATGCAGTCACAGCAATGGCACAGCTGCTGCACACACCATGCTCGTTTCCGGAGGGCATCCGCAGCAGGCGAAACCAGGAATGGTCAGAATGGCGTTTGACCCACATTTGGTTGCGTGTGAACTGCCTGCACCCTGCGCAGGGCAATGGGTTCATTACGGACAGGAACATCATCTCCAAGTACAGGCTGAGTGATGCCAACCCCTTCTTCAGCACGCTGTGGGACAAACCTTACGTTGGACGGGTAAGCTGCCAGCTCATATGACCTGCACTCGTGCACAAATGCTTTGCCCAAGTGCCCGTCATGGCTTCTGCAAGACTGTTGCATCCTATTGAATGGCCCTGAACTGGCAGTGCGTGCCCTAGACTGGCAACTGGCAGCACGGCACCCATCCCTTGCCCTCCTGCCTTGCACAGACACATGCCTTGCCCTCCTGCTGCAGGTTGTTATGTCCCCCCACGTGTACCCACCCTCCATAACACAAAGCACATTCCTCGGCGACACTCTGTGGCAGCAATGTGCGATTGCCTTTGGATACCTCGAGAACAAGGGCTACTGCAAGTGGCCTGGCATGTGCAGGCGCTTCCCTGTGATCATTGGCGAAACAGGCAGCTTCCTGCACGACTGGAAGGACCGTCAGTGGATGCAGGTAAAGATGTACCATCCTGTATTCTGAGCATCCTTTCCAATAGCTTGTGCTATGCTGACCATTTTGTGTGTTCAACTGGTGCAGGACTTCAGCGCATTTGTGGAAGGCAGGGACGGCGCAAAGGCGTACACGTCAGCACCCATGGCCGGCTGGATATGGTGAGTGGGTGTTGATGATTGAGGCGGTTGACGTCGTGCCCCTGAGTATCAGCACGGCTGTCGTACGCACCTGTACGCCTCAAACATAAATGACTCTGCATGCAGGATCAGCATCCCCATGTACCATCTTGCTATCACCCCAACATTTGAATTGATGCCACCCAACGACTGTATGTTGTGATGGTTTTGCAGGTGGTGTTACAACGAGGTTGGTGACTGCAGTGCAGGCTTGGCTGGGAGTCCTTGTTCTGTTGTACTCCAGGCATGACTAGGGTTTGACTAGGGTTCTTTCAGTCTTCGCTCATGCTGTATGAGATGTCCGCAGAGAAGCAGTACAAATGACACGTGCCAGTTGCTTGCATAGGTTGCTCAATTTAGAAACGCCATTTCAAGGCTAACCTTTCTTTCTGTGCTACTGCTGGGGCATGCGTCAAACAACCAACCACCAGAACGGAGGCGACACTGGTGAGTTGTTCCCGGAACAGGCAGTGTCCTCAAGCCTCCTGGTCACTGACTGCCGTGCTCTCCTCTGCCTGACCTCACATGGCACTGGGTGTGCGGACAGACAGGATGTTTTGGGGAACATGCATCCCATGCACGTCCGAGTCCTGGTTGGCTTTGATTGGTCAAATCCACACAGTTTTATGCGTTTGTTGCAGGTGGCCTGGTCTACGATGGCTGGAGCAAATTTGAATGGACCAAGCTGAAACTGATGATCAACCAGTTTGGCTTGTGGCCTTGGTACAAGTGGTAGCGACTGCTTGGCGACTACTGTGCTGAGCATGGTTCAAGCAACGTGGCGTCACTTTGGAGCTCGGTTGACTCAGTCGATTCCGTCAGCTTGAAGCCGCATCACCTCAAGCTTTGATAGTGCCAACCTCAAGCTGCTACTTGGCACAAGCAGTGGATTGTTGCTGCGGGCTGACGATCAGCTCACCAAGCCATGCCCGGGGATTCCTGAGAGGCATTTGGCCTATGGATGGTGAACTTGGCTAAGGACTCCGGGTGCAGGCCTGCACTCTAGGATTGCTTTCAGCTGTATGGGCTCCATTGTTACGTGCTAGGGCGTTTGGGTCTGCCACACAGATGCCGTCTCTGCTGACATTGTTGTCAGTTTTATCATAATACTATTATTACTTTGGCAGATTGCATGCTTGGACTGAACTCTGCGCCGTGTGGCTGAGCATTGCATCATTTGTTTGGTGGCCTAGTTTAGGCTGGTGTTTGAACTGCTTGACATAACCTGCTGCACAGTCTCCTTTTGGCTAAGGATCTTCAGTGCTGCTTTTCAGCAACCCCAACTTGTGGTGCATGTGGTGCCCATATGTGGGATCCCACTCCCGGCAGGTGTTATGGCCACGTTACGTTCGCCATGAGTTGACCTTGCAGGAGCTGATCGCACACCTGGCAGACAGCTTTATGCTTACTCTTGCTTATTGAAAGTGGGTCCGGCTGTGGTGTCAAGAACATGTGCAGTTGTGACCTGCACTTGATGTTGTAACTACAGGCTCTGTAGCAGTTATGGGATCCAACATGAGGACAGGCTCCAAACAACAAAAAGACTTTGAACAGAACCCTTTGCCTGCTGCCCTGCAGCTTCAGAAGCTCTGCATGCAGCAAGCATGTACTACTGGTTAGCCACCAGCTCAGCTGGTGGCTAATCATGTGGGCATGGCATGCCCACAACCAGAGGACAGGCAGGCTGCATTGTAGGTATTTGGGAGACATGCATGCGATCCTGATGAGTTCTGCAGCATCCCATAGGACTGTGCAGCCACACGGTGTGTCAAAATTGTGCGGCCGGCTTGTAGGCCTAACAGCAGCCACAACACAGGAGACGGCTGGCAGCGCAAACCATATGCCAACCACAACCCACAAGCACTGGCTTTGAAACCGTTTCAAGGTAAGTTACCGCGGTGTACTACAATGACATAGTATGTCATACAGGCATGCTGCCAGACACCAAGAGGGGCCTTGGTTTGAAGCTGTCACACCTGCACCCACCACAGTGATGCTGCGCTATTGTCAGGATTGGCAGGAATGAAGTCCGCAACCAGCGCCCCTCGGGCGGCTGTTGAGGCTGCTGTGGCCATTGTGGCGCCAGTGCCGGCGGCTGAGGCTGTTGAATCAGTGGTGAAAGTGGCAATGGTGGATGTGCTGGTGGGAGAGGTCCCAGGCATGGCTCCAGAGATTCCAGAAGGGCACTCAGCTGGCCTTAGCAGGGGATCTGGGATAGCGGAGCTTGGTGGGTTGGCAAGGGCTGGGGTTCACTGCTGAGCTCAGTGCATGCCTTGCAGCCAACCCAGCAACTGCCGCAGACTTTGTGCAGCTCTAACAGCAGCAGCTCCACTTCAGTCAAGGAATGCCTCATACAGCATGTTCCTTGAGCCAGCTACACCTGGTGGGGCGGGATGGCCAGCCAACAACCCAAAGTTTATGGTGGCACCGTTGGCAACTTGTTGAACAGCTTGGACCAGCTGGCATCAATCATCAACAGCTGGACTGACATGGCAGTAGAACCCTCATACACGTGCCCGAGTGCGTGCAGACCCATCCAACAGTCTTGTGGCAAGACAAGCCGCAGTGGTCTCTTCCTCTTCTGCCTACTCTCTACACACGCCCCCCCCCCCCCCACCATCACCACCCCTCACCAACACCACCACCACCGTCCTGTGAGTGTCTCCACTTGCGCTGACCCTTTTGGCATGCAGTGTGCACACTGCAGCACGTTCTGGACTTCTGGGTGAAGAGCTCGGGCCTTACAGCCATCAGCCTCTACATCAAGGACTCGGCAACCAAAACCCTCTCCCAAGATGTGCGCTTCCACAGCCCAGACCAGCTGCAGGCCGGCATCAGCATTGTGGGCAGTGGCGACGATGGCTTCATCAACATCCAAATTGCCTTGAGCGCTCTGCGTGCTGGCACCTCACAGTCTGGGTTGGGCCTGCCACTAGACAGACATGATCTTGTGCGTATCACACTTGTCCAGCAACAATCAACTGAGAAATGCATGGTCACTGCGTGATTGGCTGGTCAGGCAGCCGCTGGACACATCTGTTGCGTGGGTGGTACTCACATCTTCCAGGGGAGGGGTTTCCAACCGTCCAGGGGGTACTCCAGGCCCAGAACGCGGCGCCACTGATGCTGGCCAAGAAGCAATTGGTTGCAACCAATAAACTTGTGCGAGCAGACAGCAACAAAGACTCAAACCAGCAAATGGCAGGTCCCACAGCCCAGCTTGTGCTCTCACAGCTCAGCTTGTGCTGTCACAGCTCAGCTTGTGCTGTCACAGCTCAGCCAAGCCCAAAGCTTCCAGCACACACAGCCTCAGCCAGCCGCTGGCTACTCACACCTCCACGCCCTGCAGTGCTGGCTGCTGGTCCTGGCAGAACTTGCTCAGGTGCTGGTTGCTCCTCATCATTGGTGTGACCAGGGACCAGCACGTAGCGCAGCCAGTGGAGAATGTCCCGGGCCTTCAGCTCTACCGCAAACAGTTGAAGCAATGTAGCCAGCTGGGACAGAGTCTGTCACCCAGTTGTACCCTGTGCTGGCCTGCAGGGTTTGGCTCATGCCTGCAAAACAAGTGTCACCCAGCTGCTCAGCAGCAGAGCCCTTGCTTACAGCTGTGGTGTTGCTGTCCTGCAGACGCACAAGTCACTCACCAAGTTGGGAGATGTCTCCAGAGGATTTGCGCAGCCGCATGATGGAGCCAGGGACCTGGACAGACAAGCAGCTGCCCCACAACAACGCCAAGCCTGACCGCCCACGCGATGTATGCAAAGGGTGAGCTTGCAAATGCGTGCTGACACTTGCTGCTGTTGGCCACGGATGAGCACTACGACAAGCCCTGCTTGCACTGATGGAGCTTGCTTTTTGGTGCAACCTGGTCATAAAATTGATGTTCTGGGTGTTTGCAGGTATCTGCCATCTGTGGACACCTACATGCGTCTTCAGTACCACATCCAAGTGTTTGTGGCACACGGCATGTACGTCATCCTGGATTACCAGCCCATGAACACCGAGCCCCAGGTTTTCAACATCAACGAGTTCATCTGCAAGTGGCGCATGACAATGAGCAGGGTGAAGGCCATCCCCAACTTCTGGGATGACATCAAGGTAAGCTGCGGTAGGGCCGCCAAGTGCTGCTGGTGCAGGCCTCTTGCAGGACGCTGCTGCAGGCAATCGAGTTGTCTCTCCTGCCAGGACTGTGTGAGTATAATCACTACAGACATTGCGATCGCCGTCAGGCGATTGATCGACGCACTGAATGCAGACACAGACTCTTTGCACCAGTGCTCTCAGCGCCACTGGGTCCATTTGGCCAGCTGAACTAACCGTACGAGCGTGTGCTGCTGCAGGACCGCATTGTTGTTGACATTCTCAATGAACCTGACTCTATGGGCTTCTGGTGGGAGCCTGAAAACGGCAAGCCTGGGGCGCGTGCCACGCGCTGTACATCGGCACCATGGACGCCCTGCATCAGCTCTCTCCAGAGGGCTGGCTGTACATGGTTGAAGGCACAGGCCAGAACTCCTTTGGGCTCAACTGGGTGAGTTACGCAAACAGGCTGCCCTCAAGGTAGCTGTCACAGCTTTATTTGCAGCATGGCATGCTGCAAATAAAACTGTTGCAGAAGGAGCCAAACTGCATGCATGGCAGTGACTACGCATGCAGTCACAGCAATAGCACAGCTGCTGCACACACCATGCTCGTTTCCAGGAGGCCATCCGAGATGCTGTTCTGTTGTTCACAATGAAATCTGCAACCAGCGCCGCTTGGGCGATTGGCCGGCAGAGTCTGACAGCCTGAGGCTGCTCTGGCCATGGCGGCGACTGCGGCGTCAGTGGCGGTGGCTGAGGCTGGTGGACTGATGCTGAAGGGGGCAGTGGTGGTGGTGGTGGAAGAGCTCGGAGGCCTGGGTTCCAGAAACGGCACTCAGCTGGCCTGAGCAGTGGGAGCTGGGCTACTCGCTCCCGCTAGTAGCGGAGCTAACTGGGTTGACAGGGCCTGGGGTGCACTGCCGCAGGATTGGCAATCCTTGGGCCAGTACATCATCAGCCAACCAACACGCTTGATGGCCGGCGGTTGAGGTTGTGGCCTACGTGTGGATGGCAGGTGCACGCTCTGCTGGGCTTGGTGCTATAGCTAATTCGTTTCTGAACTTGCAATCTGCCAGATGGTGATGGCACCTCGCAGCCAACCCAGCAACTGCTCTCACCCAGACTTTGTGCAGCTCCAGCAGCAGCAGCTCTACTTCAATCACTTGAAGGAATGCCTCATGTACAGCATACTGCATGAACCAGCTACACCCTTTGCACGTGGTGGGGTGGGGTGACCAAGCAACACCCCCACAACTTGTGGTGGCACCGTGGCCTACTTCAAGGTGCTTGGATCAGCTGAAATAAATGGTAACAGCTGGACTGATGTGGCAGTGGAACCCTCAAAACACTTGCTCAAGTGCGTGCAGACCCATCTATCAGTAATGTGGCAAGATAAGCTAAAGTTGCAGCTGTCAGCGCATGCCAGCACAGAACCGCTGGCCCACTGTTGGCGGTGTGGCAAGGACGGGTTGTTGCGGACTGGGGCTCCACCACCCACCACCCACGCATGCTGTGCTCCAGGCTCTTCTAGGTTCCACTGCACCCAGAATTGTAGCCCTCAATGGCAAGCACTTACGAGCCGACATCTGAGTACCTGTGTTAGGGAGGAACAAGCACGTGGTGGCCAGCGCCAAGGCAGAGAGGATAGTGTGTCTCTACCTGATGCGACCTGTTGCGTATGGCAGGACTGGCAGTGGGCAGATGCGGTGCATTTTGATCATGTGCTATGGTCCACCACCATTCGGGCTGTGACCCGGGTGCCACCCCCCAGCGGGGCCCCACCCCTGCCCCACCAACACCGCCGCATCAACAGCCACGCCTGCCGCTGCCCTGCAGACACACCATCTTCTGCCCTGTGGAAGAAAAAGTAACGCACTTTTCTGCATTCAAGGTCTCAAAGCTTGTTTTCTGCTTTCTTGCCGTTGCTCACACTTGTGTGACCAGGTTTGAAGAACCACGACAGCAGTGCTCAGCAGGAGGCTAATTGCATGATCATGTTTTGCAGGACATGGTTTGTCTGATTCTTGCTTCAATCGTCAATCTCAGCTCCAGTTCTTCCTAAGCGTCCATTTCGTGCCAACCTCTGCGACCGACTTTCCTGTGAAGCTGCCTGATCGACACAACCTGCTTTTCGTGCTTTGAGACCTCTTTCACTCTTAAGCGGGGATTACGCATGGCGGGCCTGCTGGTCTGTCTAGGAGTGCTGCTTGCTGTTGCTGCTCCAGGGACAGCTGCTCAGAAGTCAACAATATCCTCGTGGAACAGCTGTGGTGGTGAGACATGATTGATGCAGCAGAAATATAGCCAAAAGATGCCTGGCAGACGGCCAAGACCTTGAGATGATGTTGCTACCAACCTGCAGGATTCTAGTTCTGATACACTGTTGTTGCTGTATCCTGCAGGATCCCAGTTTTGTCCATGCGGCACGCTCAACTGTGATCAACAATGGCCCAGCGTTCAGTGCCAACAATGGGATAGCTGCGTGCGCCAAGACCAAACTTGGTGGCGGTGCGAGCCCCGCAACAGTGGTGAGATAGCAGCTGTACCTCTGTCCGCAGGGACCATGGTCAGCACAGAGTGTGCCTCAGGCATGCAGGTCATGATGGCCCAACCGCATACTAAGTAGTACTTGCAGCAGCGCAGCATGAGCAGGTATGCATACCAAGTCTTGTGCTTGTTTGTGTTTGCAGCTTGCTCCAAAACAATCGACACCTGGGCGCAGTGTGGTGGCGGCAAGTGTGGCCCAGCTCGAGATCCTCCAGCCTCCTGTGATGCTCCATGGGGGAAGTCATGCTGCAGGTAAGAGGATGCTCCCTCTATCTTGCTATGATGATGGTCCTGGCAGGCCAAAGTGCCCTAGCTGCAGGCATCCTGCGCATTGGCAGCTGCTGTGTTTCATTATCGCCACCAAGCATGCTGTTGATTTCCGGATGCCTACTTGAATGTCTTGCTGCAGGCATGGTGATGTGTGCACCAGGAAAAGCTCAGCATGGTGGAGATGCGAACCTGTAGACACTTACTACAGCGGAAACGGTAAGCTGTAGGAAGCAGCAAGCTGCAACTGTGCTCTTTGCAAGTTGCGCAACTGAGCTTGACGGCGGTTGGTCTCAGAAGCTTTTGTGCGGTCAAGTCTTTCAGCCACTGGCATTGCTGCAAGCCTTGGCCACACACGACAGCCACAGAGCTGGCTTGCAACAACAGGCATGGCATGATGTGCCGTCTGTTTGCACTGCACTGATTCCTCAGAAGCCTGTTGCAGCATGGGAAGTGGGTGGATGCAGGCTGGATTGGCAAGCCAATGGCATGCAGCACATGAGTGCTGCACAAACACGGCGAAAACCTCACAGGCTTTGGTGATACCTAATTGATGCCATGCATGCGTGCCTGTTGCCACATGTTGTGATATGCAGTGTGCTGGAGCTTTGCAGCCACATGGGCCGCCTGCTCTTCAGCTGACAAGGTGTGTTGTGCCAACCCTGGAGATGTCTGTGTCTACAAAAATGACAAGTGGTCACGCTGCGAGCCCAAAAACGGCAAAAATGCAGGTGTGTGCATGCTAATACCATGCTGGTAGTACGCGCTCTGCAGGCACTGCAAGTGGCAGCTCTGAGCTGCAGTGCCATCAGCTGTGCTGAAAAGATGATGATGGCACAGGTACTATAGACGCTGTGCAGAGTGCAACGGCTTGTGCAGAGGCCCTGGCATGATGCCAGTAGTTGAGCTGAACCACTGGCTACTTGCTACGGTAGCAGCATGCAGGGCCGCCATGCTGCTGATGGCATCAGCACCCTGTGTGACACTCAGTGGGGTGGTATGACCTGCTGCAATGCTTCCGCAGCTCAACCACCACGCGGCATACCTCCCCCACCGCTAGCAGTTGATGGCAACCGCGTTGTCAGGCAGGACACACGTGACCAGGTCAAGATCCGTGGAATCAACTGGTACGGGATGCCATGGCTGCCGCTGTGGCAGCGTGCACTGGCATGACAGGTCCAGCATCCTGCGGCCCGCTTTCAAAGCACTGGCGGTTGCCCTGCCATGTCTAGCAACCAGTATCTGCTGACTTAGCACCACTATGGCACAACTATATGTTGGCAACGGCAGGCCACAGCTGCAGCGCCAGTGCACAAGCTCCACGTGGAGCGCACGCAGAAGAGAGTCAGTCAGTCTAAATCCAATGTTACTGCCTGCTGAACAGCCAACCCTGTGTCTGTGCAGGTTTGGCTTCAATGTGGCACGGACAGCAGTTGATGGGTTGTCACAGAGTGACCAAGATGCCATCGGAGACTTTGCCACTATTGTCTACCAACTCAGGTAGGCACACTTACACGAGTTCTGCATTGACCCGCCCTTGCATGCCATGCCATGTGGCACGCGTATTGCACAAAGGCATGGTTTTGCAGGTGCGGTTGCAGACAAGCAGCACAACTGTCAAGTTGCGCTAGCCAGCAGGCTTTAATGGCACTATTGTTGCAGACTTGTCAACCTGTGCTCGCTGGCACTGCCTGCTGCCTTGGCAGGTTGCTAGGCTACAACACGATCAGGCTGCCGTTCCGCTACATGGATCTTGATCAGTACTGGCCAAAGCAATATGTAAGCCTTCAAAGGGTGGCATGCTGCTGATACGCTATCAGGCTGTTTTTGGCACAAGCAACCTGCATGAGATGCTTGTGTGAGGATGCAACTCGTCCACATCTGTGTGACTTGATTCTCTTAGACACTTACTGTGGGTTGAACACTCTGCAAAACACAGCCTGTTATGTGCTGCACATGGCATGCATGCACTCTGTGCAGGACCGAAGGTGCTGGCGGCTATCAAAGGAGGACATGCGTCGTCGCCTGATGGAGCCTGGCATGTCAACAGACAGGCAGCTTCCACCCAACAGTGCTCGGCTGGTTTGGAACGAAGGGCGCTGCAACGAGTGAGCAACCTGGCATGCTGACTGTTGCAAACATGTGTTTGTGGTCAGCTCCGGGCTGAAGGCTTCAATCAGTTTATGTCTAGACAACGGTCACTTGGTCTGCACTGGCAGTGGAATGCTGCTGTGTTTGCATCACGCACTGGCAAAAAAACACAGAGTGCCAGTTGTGGCCGTCTATGTCAGGCAGGCAGTGGCATGACATTCTCCTCCCATGTGTTGCTATGACCGCCAAACTTGGCACTTAGTGCTAGCAGCACATGTGTGAAGGCAACATGTACTTTGCTGTGTGGTCTGTTGTTGCGCAGCTACCTTCCCATGGAGAACACCTACACACGCCTCATGTGGACCCTGCAAGTGTTTGTTTCTCAAGGCATGTATGTCATCCTTGACTACCAGCCAATGCACACCGAGCCTCAAGCCTACAACGTGAATGAGTTTGTGTGCAAGTGGAGAGTGCTCATGAGCTACGTCATGGCTCTGCCTAACTTCCAGGACGACTTGAAAGACCGCATCTTTGTTGATGGTAAGTCAGCCAAAGATGTCTGAACATCAGATCACGGTGTGCCACGCCCCTGGTCGGACCAGGGCCCTGAGTAGGGTGCCACCAAATGCGGCATCTGTGAGCATTTTGAGGGTGCAGCAGGGTGCAGGAAAGCACCAATTGGCTGGTTCCTAGTCCTCATGAGCTAGTGCCAGCAGCAACTTGGCAATGTGAACACACAGGCTGCCTCATAGTGTGAGGTGCGACAATTCTTGTGATCAGCACTAGTGCAGCAGCGTCACGCCGGGTTGCTTCCGGCAAGCAGGATTGGGTGCTGACCCACTGCCAGTGTGTGTACCGTGCCAAGACGTCATGCAGCTGCAGGCAGGGTGACTCTCAAGGTACCAGTGCGTGTGAGCGTGGCTGGCCCTGCTTTTTATGTGCCCGTGTGCCCAAATTTCTCTCTTGAAACAGTAATGAACGAGCCAGATAGCATGGGTATCAGGTGGGAGCCATCTGGTGGCAAGCCTGGGGCGCGCGAGCTGTACATCAGCACCATGGATGCCCTGCATCAGCTTTCACCACAGGGCTGGCTGTACATGATTGAAGGCACAGGCCAGAACACCTTTGGGCTCAACTGGGTGAGTCACATTGAGGGGTTGCGGTCTTGAGTGGCTCCATAGCCAGCTGCTTGCTGCAGCCCCAGTACACATGCAGTGCGGCACAAGCAGCCAAGCATCAGTTGCAAATCACACACATCCAGCATATGTGCCTGTACAGGTGCAAACGGCTTCAAATAATCACAGGACTGTGCATCAGCAGGGTAAGCACAGCGCTAGGAGCTCACCTTGAACTTGCTGTTTGAACTGGAAGCCAGTGGTCCTGCATGTTGCACCCTGCGCAGGGCAATGGCTTCATCACAGACAGCAACATCATCTCCAAGTACGGGCTGAGCGATGCCAACCCCTTCTTCAGCACACTGTGGGACAAGCCCTATGTTGGACGGGTAAGCTGCAAAAGCACTGCTCGTGCCATGCCAATAGCTCCAAGGCTTCCGCCTGATAAACTCAGAGTTGCAGTGAAGTTTGCAGCAAAGCCATTGCGCGCTCAGCACGGCAGCAATCTGGGGTCCGCATGTATCCTTGCTGCAGGTGGTCATGTCCCCTCATGTGTACCCTCCGTCAATCACCAAGAACACATTCCTGGGACACACGCTCTGGCAGCAGTGCGCAATCGCCTTTGGTTACCTGGAGAACAAGGGATATTGCAAGTGGCCCGGCAATTGCAGGCAGTTCCCGGTTATCATTGGCGAAACAGGCAGCTTCCTGCACGACTGGAAGGACCGTCAGTGGATGCTGGTACGTCCTGAGGCCCCTGACAAGCACCCGCCCGCAGCGCCAGCCTGGCACTGAGTGGTGCAACCAACTGGCAGTTTCAGCACCACTTGATCAAGCAGGAACAGTTTCAGCACCACTTGATCAAGCAGGAACAGTTTCAGCACCACTTGATCAAGCAGGAACAGTGCCCTGGAACTCAGCTCGGCCCATGTGTTGTTGCTGCAGGATTTTGCTGACTTTGTTGAGGGCAAGGGCGGTGCTAGGGCATACTCTTCTGCCCCTATGGCTGGTTGGCTCTGGTGGGTGCAGCGCTCCAAAGCGTCGCTGCCACTGGCTCTCAATCACACTTGCAAAGAGGTTCACGACGTGCGATAGCTGCCCACCGGACGTACTTGTCAGGCCAGGCTGAATGGGCAGTCTTCACTGCAAGCATCAGGCATGGTGCTTGCTGCCCTAGCATCATGTTACAGTGTGACACATGCTGCACCTTCAGACAGCCATGTGGCTACGCCAACTGTCAGTGACTCAGTGGCTCGGCAGTGCCGATTGAAACATCTTTGCTGCATTTCTGTTGTATCGCAGGTGGTGTTACAATGAGGTGGGTAGTGTTGCACATGTTGGGGGTCAGCCTGCTCGCTCGTATTGCTGTGTTGTGTATGTGCTCGGCAGTGACAGCTAAATTCGCCTGAGACACACAGTCGAGGCCCTTCTTACACTCCCAATGCAGATGCTCAATTCTGCCATGCTGTGCCACGGGCAGGTGGTACTTGTCTCAGCCTTCTGACAGGGTGCAACTAGCCATCCTTCATGGAGTCTGCCAAGACTACAGGCATGCCAGGTAGACTAACTTATGTTGAAGGTATCACACCGCTACCGTACAAAGCGGCTTTGCTGCTGTTGTTTTATCTGCAACATGTCCCTGTCCCCATCCTACAATTGGCACAAGCAGAACAGCGGTGACACAGGTGGGTTCTTGCCAGCAACCCTGAGCCACTGCCAGCAACTCTCAGCCACTGCAAACCTTCTGCACCTCATTGTCTCAGGCTGGTGCAACCGGATGCAAAGTCTTCATACGGTACGCACTTGAAGCTGCCTGCCGTCACAGCATCTAACTTGTCGCATCCTGCTGCAGGAGGCATCGTGTATGACAACTGGAGCAAGTTTGACTGGACCAAGCTACAGATGATGATGAGTCAGTTTGGTCTGACGCCTTGGTACAAGTGGTAGCTGCTGCGTCAGATTCACCACCCCCTGCCTGCTAAGGACATGCCAGCACCAGGGTGCAACCATATGGTCTATCCTGCACCTGTAGTGCCTGTGGTGTCACGTGTGTCCGGCGCAATGAGATGCGGGGGCTAGCTTCATACATGCCACAGTTTGGCTCACATTGCATGACATCCGTTGGTAGGACAAACTGACCTTTGGGCATGCATGTCACATGCAGCCGTACCAGCTGGTACTACAGCCCCTGCAGGGATTGTTAGGGTTCGAACTGTATTGTGTGGTGGCTCCACCAGCCTGGTATCAACCAGGCATTGCTCACGGTGTACTGTGACATTGTGGTCCCTTGCATGGGGCGTGTCAGCTCCTCCTTCTAGGGCTGCAGTTTGCTGCTGATTGTGTATCTTAGGGCTGAACCCAATCCAGGCGCATGCCTGCAGGAGTGCATGTATTGTTGTGTGCGTGTTGTCCAGCTTTTGTGTTGCCAGGTTTGTTTAGGTCGGCTCCCCGCCTGAGTGTGTACAACATTGTGCAACTGCTGTTGGCAAGCTTCGCACTGTTGCGCATGCTGCTGCCAATGACAGCATGACGTCACTGTCCGCTGATCAGTGGAACATGCATTTTGTTCACACTTCTGTATCAGAAGCACATTTTTTTGTGCCTGTTAGGTCACTGTAACTGTGGCTGATGCCAGTTGCCCATTGGACCGCCAGCCAATTGGCTTGCAAGCACCAGTACAGTAGTATCCAGTACTGTTGGGCTGCGGCCGCATATAAGCACGTAAAGTGAAAGGTGAACGACAAGATGGAAAGGACAATAGAATTGCCTATCCTATCGCTCTGGCATGGATGAGATACACGTGCAAGGGATCCCTTGCATAACAGTGAGTCTCAACCCAGGGCACATGCAGAGCCCCGCCATCAAATCAAATTGATGTGAGATGCTGCCTGGTCTCGGTCAGCTTTGTGTGATACTTTCACACAACCACAGTGGTGGGCTACAGCTTGCAGGGAACAGCAGTAAATCTGTCGTGGTCCGTATGCACTGCACGGAGGGTTGATACGATAAAGCTTCTGATTCCGATAGCTCCCTTACAGCTGCTCGGCAGCACTCCCCGCCATGGGCTTCCTCAAGGAGCTTTTTGAGAAGAAGCTCAAGGCCTCCAACTCAGTTGTTGGTACAGACATATATGGCGAGGAGGGGGTCAGCAGGAGTGCACAGAGTGAATGGGCACTGCCCCAGCTGCACCCCTCAAAGACATTTGGGTCAGGAGACTCCAAAGAGTAGGTTGCCACTGCTGTTGTGCATGCTGCTGTTGACAGCAGCAGGAGCCCAAACCAGCAAACCCAAACACCATGCATTGAATGCTTGCCACTCTGCACGTTTTTTGCCTGCAGGCTAGCAAGTGCTGAGTTCAGCACAGCAGGCGAAGGTGACAGTGTGTGCTACCTGCAGGCAGGGGTGCAGCAGTCAGCGAAGTCCTTCTCATTTGCAAGCCAGCGCAAGCAGCAGTATGAGCAGCAGGAAAAGCTCAAGGTAGCACAGCAAAGCCGGCAGCAGCAGCGGCCTGCTGTGAAGTATGACAACATCAGCCAGTTCAGCCAGAAGATCGAGCTGTACCGCGGCAGGTGCGCTGGCATGTGCTGCCACACACTCTGTGTGCTGTGCTGTGCTGCTTGCAGTGTGTTTGCAGTGTGGAAGCTGTTGGTTGTTCGATTTGCGTGTTAGATTTGCTCCTGCAGCAGAGCCCTCCTACTCTCTTCTGGCTGGGGTGCTGGTGTCCCCAGCAACAGCAGCGCATGGCCGTGTCAGCACGCTGACTGGTTGCCCAAACCTCCTGCTTTCCTGCTGTTCTGCTTTTCAGTGTTGCCACTGTTTTTAAGGCAGTCTGCATTGCCACCAACACCAAGGTCATTGTCAAAGCGTACTACAAGAGCAAGATGCACCCCAAGCACTACCACAAGCTGCAGCGAGAGATAGAGACCATGAAGTCCCTCAATGGGCCCTATGTGGCTGAGTTCTATGCACATTTTGAGGACTCTCAGTGCATCTACATCATCATGGAGTTCTGTGAGGGCGGTGACTTGTTCAAAACCATGCTGATGCATGGCGGCCTGTTGGACGAGCAGTGGGTGTGCGTGGAGGTGAGCTGGCGTGATAGCTCTGCAATCTGAGATTGCTGCGTTGGTTGACGCAGCATGCTGCGCAGGAGTTGGTGGGGATAGAGCACAGACTGTACCAACGCAGCAGGATGCCTGCAGCTTCAGGCTGCCCTGCAGTGGCAGGGTGCCTGTCTCTCGATGCAGCGCAGCAGCTGTGCGCTCAGCACACTGTGAGTTAGTGCTCAGCAGCTTTGGGCTGTGGCATGATATGGTGCCTCATCATGTACAGGATCGACTGGCCGGGCAGCTTCAACACTTGACAAGCAGCAGCTGTACTGATGTGCCTACATCTGCATCTTCGTGGTTGTGTGCGCATCCTGCAGGTCATTACCCCACTGCTGCGCATCCTGGAGAAGATGCACAATATGATGCTGCTGCACCGTGACATCAAACCAGAAAACATCTTCCTCACGGGCATGGGCAAGTTCAAGCTGGGTGACTTTGGCTTGGCCATCCGCTTTGACAAGGAGCTGGCATTCAGCAGGAGCGGCACCCTGGACTACATGGCGCCGGAGGTTAGCGGTAATTGTGCTGGCGGTGTGGCGCTGTGGGGCTAGCTTCCCTGGCTGTGTGCGCCACGGGATGGGACTGCACTGCTGCAGGACACATAGAGCACACTACCCTGAAGACCGCTGTATACAACACATTTTCCTGATGGTAGCAGCAGCAGCAAGGGCTGCCGATGCCCTGCAGCACCAGCCACGGCATCTTGGCTGGCCCTTCAAGTTGCATGCCAACTTTTGTGCTGCTGCTCGGCTGGCCATGCGTGCAGGTGTTGAAGAACCCATCCGTGCCGTTCCAGGAGGGCAAGGCTGTGGAGCTGTCGATGCTGACGTCCAGGGGTGTCAAACCCTATGGGCCGCCTGTGGATGTCTGGGCAGCGGGTGTGCTGGCGTACGAGCTGGTGTGCGGCAGGTGCGCATGTCCTGTGCAACTGATGGCAGTGGCATTGCCAGTGAGCTTGTTGCCCTAGAGCTTGGCACCGCAGCAGCGCAGGGGCCTTGCGCATGTCGAACTTGTGGGCACTCAGCACACGGAGCAGTGCCGTCTGCCTGACGTAATTGCAGGAGAAACCAGTGTTTCATGCTGTAATCGAAGGCTCCATGACCTATCACTGCTTGTTGTGGCTGTGCTGGCTATGTGCTGTGCCTGTGCAGGCCTCCCTTTGAAGTTGAGGACGAGGCTCAGACAGCAGCGCTGATCATGTACAGCGATGCCATCAAGTTCCCGCCCAACCGCACCACCCAGTGGTCTGACTTTGTCAAGTCAACGCTGGTCAAGAACCCTGACGTCCGGCCCACAGCCACAGCACTGCTGAAGCACCCATGGTAAGTTTATCATGTGCAGCCACATGCCCGGCTACTTTTCTTGACGGCCAGCGCTCTGCCAAGCACATGCACCCCAGCACAATTCACATCGCTTGGCAACAGGCTGCTGGTATTTGCATGGCACGTTTCGGAGTCTGCTGCCGTGCTGAGGTGTTTGACCATGGGCTGCCAGTGGCCCGGCCTAGATAGTTTGTGTATTCCCACACAAAACAAAGCATTGTTGCGTGCGCTTGTGACTGCAGGATCGTGACAAACCTGCAGCGCACCTTGTCAGAGCACTCGCGGCCCAGCAAGGAGCTGCTGCTGCAGCCTCTGCCACTGGACCTGTCTCAGGCAACGTATGGCAAGGAGTTCAAGCGCACGCTCAGCTGCGCAGCCGCAGGCCACAGCAGCTCAGAGCACGCGCCCACCTCACTTCCAGCACTCCCAGCTGGGGGTGTACCTGCAGGGCCTGGCGCCCCCAGCTTGCCTGCAGCATTCCCTGCCACGCCCACTGGCGCAGCCAGGAACATGCAGCATGCACACCTTGGGTTTGGAGAGGACAAGCCACGCAGCAATAGCGTCTGCGGCACCGGCAGCGTTGGCACAAGCAGGCTGTCGGGCCTGTCCATTTCTGGCAGCGCTGACAGCAGCAGCAGTGGCGGCCTGCTGTCACCCAGCAGCCTGTCAGTCCAGAGGAGCAGCACCAGCGGCAGCGGCCACCAGCTGGGTCAGCTGCGCGGCATTCAGGCAGCACTGGGTGACTACAAACGCCCTGAGGCAGCCGCGGGGCTCTCGGTGTCACTCCCCAGCCCCAAGACCAGCTTCTCAGGTGGCTCTGCCAGCCACCTGTCCCACCTGCACCCCGCAGCAGCAGTGCCTGCAGGGCCAGTCAGCCCCAGCAGCAACGGCAGTGCTGCTGCTGGCCTCCTGTCTCCTAGCAAGGCCAGCCCTGCCAAGACCTCTGCTGCTGGATCCCCACTGAAGCCTGGCCTTGGCCTGGGCCTGAAGGTGGCCCTGCCCCCAGAAACGGACTTTGAGCTGTGCGGCAGCAGCGACAGCTTCTGCTTCAGCCCCAACACACCTGGACCCAAGCCCGGCATCAAGGAGCGCATGAAGTTCTACTTCCAGAGGCAGGCTGGAGCGGCAGGTGGTTTTTGAGCTATGATTTGTAATGATTGTCGCTGTACTGACAGATCAGATTCGGCTTGGTGGAGTTTGATTGTCAGGCCTGGGCCTTGACCTGGGGATGCCTGTTGTGGGAGCTTCTACGCTGGTTTGGATCAGCCTGAGTCTGGGTCAATAAGGGTGGTTTGGTGAGCACTGCTGTGCCACAGCTGACAGTGTCAGCGCAGGGTTCGCATGCACTTGATCACCTGTCATGCCAGCTTGTCACCTGGCATGTCGGGCCTTGAGTTTGCTTGAAGTAGGGTAGGCAGGAGCAACTACCTCCCTGTCAACTTGTTGTCACAGTCGCAAAGTGGCAGGTTTAGCCTTTGAGGTCAGCATTGTTTGCGACTATCTAGCGATGCCGTCACTTCCTTTCTCAGTAGCAGTAAGCAATCAGCAGTAGTGCTGCCAGTGTCTTTCAACATTCGGGGGGGTGGTTAGGTGGCTACTACCTTGCAAATTGGGAGTCTTTGTCTGGACCTCATGCAGGTGTGACAATGTTTTGGCGCAGAAAGTGTGCCCCACGGAACTGCCAGCTTGCTTGTTTTTACCGCCCCGCTGTGATATGTGGGGCCCAGCATCACATATGTGAGCATGCCAGGCATCGGTGCATGCACACATATCGTCACACACGTCAAGGGTTCCTGCCGGCCAGAGCGGCTGCAACAGCATGACATGCGCGGCATGTGCATGGTGATACTCCAAAGTCCCCCGCACAGGGAGTGTCCACTCAGTGCCTACGGCGGCTGTGACACGCCCCCAGACAGGCTGTACAAACAGCGAAATGCTTTGATGTTGGTGCGCTGGACAGCAGGCAGTGCCCCTTGGTGCACTCAGGAAGGCCACGAGGGTTTCATTGTATGACTGCGAGCATCTTGTTGCGGTGGCCACCATGCCCGCACAGCTCTGTGCCATGTTGCCGGCCTGTTTGTGGGTAGCTTAGTGCGTGGGAGCGAGCCGCCTGCCCCAGTGGGGCAGCACACATGTTGTCACTACTCAGGAAAGGTGTGACTGTCTCAGCTTTATATCTGTTGCAACTGCCACCGGTGGTACCTGCAGCTTTAAGCCCTGACTGTTCCATGCGAGTGTTGGTCTCAGCTTGCCAAACCTGACTTTTTGTTGCCGCGCAAGACAATGCAGCGCGGTGACATTGCGCGACCTTGTACGATGCAAGCCACTTGCACAATGGCAGTGCAACTCAGTGATACACGAGGCTGCAACATGCTGCAAGCTTTGCACATGGCTGGCGCTCACTGAGTCACACTGGCTGTAAAGTCCTACTTGGTAACATCCACAAACATAACACCGACTGAAATGCCGCACAACTCACAAGCGAGCTCCAGGTTCATGGGAGAACTGATACGAGCCGTCCATGAGGACTAAGTCAGGTGATGAGATCAAACACAGATATATCTTTGTTGCTGGATGCCGCATTCGGCAGTTATGTCTCAGACATGCAGCATCTACAGCAGCCACACAGCGCCTCATCAGGGCGCTCAGTTTGGGCTCATTGCATGCGTTGATAGGTATGCGGCTCAGTGCCACTAGACGGACTTGCGCACCCTGGAATCCCTCATCATGTCAGATAAAATCCTTCACACAGTGCCTCCCACAATGCGACAGCCGACTATCCCCACATCAGACATCCAGCCGCTTCCCGATGACTGCACGGAACACCAGATGTGATACATCGTGCCAGCCCTGATACACAACCCATGTCACCACTCAAGCTAGGGCAACATGCCCATCGACCCTTAACAACCTCGAAGTTGTGTGCCCTAAGCCAAAGGCCAAGAGAGACCACACTTGCCGAACTGGGATGCCCGCCGCAAGTTTTCACATAACGCAAGTCAGGTCCTGTACATTACGGACATTACGGATCATGCCCAGGCCACCTCACCACACAACCGGAAGTAGTCATGATGGGTCCATGACTTTGAGCAGCCATCGGGGCTGGCAACATCGTGCACCACCACCAGTGTTTGACCTTTAACAGCTAATACATGCGCCCTTGTGCAACATACAGCACACTGAAACAACACCCCTGTGCACAACAGTACAGGGGTACTACGAAATTGTCGGCACTGCCTTGACGGCGGTGCTGTAGGCATGCTGTGCCACAGTTTCACACTCACCACCAGTCGAGTCACCATAGCCACCTGTAGCGCATGAACATGCCTTCTGCTGTACAGACCAGAACACGATGACACGGTTCACAAACCACCCGGTGCAGTCACTTTGCCACAACTCAGACAAGCAGCGACACAGTCGCTGGTATACATGGCATACGTTGCCCACTCAGGCGTCGTAAGTTGCCGTGCGTAATGCTCTGGCCACCACGGTGCAGCAAAGCCTGGCAGTTGACCTGCAAGGCCGATGCCTCCAGCAGCAACGGCAGCATGCTTATGGGCCGGTCAGGCGCCGACTTACTGCTTTACAAGCAACGACTGCCGTCAGTCAGGGCACATCACAGCCGACCAGTCCCCCCATTGGCCACTGCACGGCAGTTGCTGCAACATGCAATCCCTGGAGAATAGCAACAATCGTGTGTAACAGTTTGCTCTGCCCAACACCACCATGCCCATGTCTGACGCATCACACATGCACATACCATACAAAAACAGCTTCTCCCCGGATCAGTGCAGGAAATCATGCGTTGGTAGGTAGGCGGCACAACATCATGCTTGTCCAGGCACAGCGGCTACACCGGAGAGCACAAACAGCAGGCTGCTCCCTTTCCCCAGGCCTGCTTTAAGAAAGAACACATGCACACAAACCAACAAGCAAACCCCACTTCAGGACAGCAACACATTACACCGGTAGCTGTGATCATATGTGGAAAGCTTCGGACAGCAACTTGGCCCCCGCACATGTCATCAAACAAACCCAAACAGGCCTGCTGCACTTCAAGCACATGTCAGCACACACTGCACCGCGGTCATCTCTGGATGAGTCATGGACCTGGATCATGGACCTGGATGAGTCATGGACCCAAGAAAAGCCTCGTCATCCCTACAGTGTGGGTGGTGGCAGATGGGCCACACCGCCAGACCTCCTGCCCAGCACTGAGCCAGTACGGTGCTCTAGCTGAGCACCACTGTTGATGTGGTCGATCAAGCCGGCGCCGTGGGGGTGTGCTTCATCACCCTGCAGCCCTGGGCGATGGGCACCTTCCTGCCCAGCATCCCTCACTCTTGCGGAGTCATCTTCGGGCATTGGGACGCCATCCTCCAGGTCAACAGCTTTGGCGCCGACAATAGCAGCACGTGGCTCCTGGTCAAACCTGCATGACCACACCACAAACATGCTGTTGGTGTAATTTGCTGTGCTGGACACGTCCTGTATGTAGGAGACATGCATGCCGTCCTGATGGGTACTACAGCATCCCACAAAGGACGCCTGCCAATCGTGGCGTCGGTGCATCATGTGTGTGCTGGCGGAGTGTGAAATGACAGCCCTGCCATGGCAGCGACAACAAGGCTAATGGACGTGGTCAGAGCCACATGTCATTGTGTGATGCCCCATGACACTGACAAGTTTCACGCGTCTCAATCTCCCATCCACAAACCTTGTGGCGGCGTGGACGGAGTAGAGCAGGTAGAACACAATCATCAGAGCCATGAAAATTGCCAGCTGCCAGTAGGCCCGGGCAGGCAGGCTGGCCATGAGGAAGCTGTTGAGGAGCAGGGAGGCTGCAGGGATGTAGGGGAACAGGGGCACCCTGTAGGCTGGGCGGTCATGCTGGGTGCACGTGAACTGGATGGCGGCTGAGAAAGCCACGCAGAGGCCAGCACAGACAGCCATGCCGATGATCATGGAGGTGGCATCTTCTGTCACCAGGCCATAGACACATGCAAACGCTGCAAGTGTCGGTGGCAGCAGCAGCAGGATGCGGAAGCAGGCGGGGAGCAGCAAGTCTGTCAGCCAGTTGTGGGAGATCTCGGAAGGGGTGCAAACAAGTGCTGTTCACCAGCACGCATGCAGCCCTGAGAGCCCGCCACCCACATTTGTATTTGTATGCTGTATGCCCTATGAGCCTAGTTTGGCTCCAGAAAGGGCGGTCAGGCGTGGCCCTGACCCAGTTTAGTAGTAGTAGTAGTATTTAAAAATACGTTGCTTTTGGGCAGAACACCAGCACCACATGCTCTTGCACATGCGCTGGGTGTGCAGTGCACACATTGCATGCAGTTGCTGGTAACACTATCTCCTTACAGCATGCAAGTAGGGTGGTTGGGGGCTTGGTAGGTGTTGGCGCTGCATTTTTGGCCGAAGCTGTGCTTTCCCACTCACCAACACACACTGCCACCAGCAGGAAGATGAGTGCCATGGGTTTTGCGTTCTCTTTGAATGGTGCCTTTGGCTTCACGATTCGCTTCCAGATCAGGGCCAGAGCCACGACGCCAAACACCATGAGGGTACCTGCAGGCAGTGCGGCTTGTCATGAGTCATGAATCATGTCTTTGACAGTCAGTTACGTCATCCTCAACAACTAGACTGAAATAGCCGCTGCGCGGCGCAGGCAGTACCCCATGGGTGCCCGGCTGTACTGCCTGCACATGCATGTGTCCGCAGCGCCGGATGCTGCAAGGAAAACAGGCCTTGGGGTCGATCATCCAGCGTGCAGACCTCAACTACAGTCCTGCACAGTGTTTGTTTGAGCAAAAATTGTAACATCACCAAGATTATGTCTCACCTGCTGAGACCATGTCGATCAGTGGAGGGAGGTCCGTCAGGAGGGCCAGCGGGACCCCAGCTACTGTGACAAACACAGTGGCCCACATGGGGGTCTGGAACTTCTCGCTGATCTTTCCAAACCAGGGGAAGAACAGATGGGTGCGGCCCATGGAACACACGATGCGCGCTACACCCATCATTCCCACCAGCACACCTGTCACAATCCTGCAGTAACAGAGATACGCGCAGCAGGACAACACAGCTTATGGCCATCTTGCCAAAACTTCAGCATCTCATTGGCCACCCGCACGCCTTCACAAGCACATACAGATGCTGCCAAGGCGCATGGAGAGCACAGCCGTCGCCAGCAGACACCCCCCTTGGAAGTGCAGCTAATCACAAAGGGTTAGTCAAGCACACCCTCACACCACGCTGTCAACCTCACTTACCCCAGCACGGCTCCCAGAGCCACCAAGTACTGCGCCCAGGGGAGTCCAACTTGTGTGAAGGCAGTGGCGAATGAAGCATCAGGATCCAGCTGGTCGTAGGGGACCATCATCACCAGGCACAGAGACATGAGGGTGTCTGGTGGCAGCAGCAGTACCAACACATACAGCACGTGAGGAGTGAGCACACGTGTCGAGGTGAATGCAGCCGTCAGTGAGACCCACCCGTTGCCAGCCTTATCACAGCCAGGGCACAGGCTGCAGGGCTGTAAGGCACGCCTTGATCAATGCTCCTGCTCGCATCACCATGAGGGTGAAGGCTGATGCCGCACAGCACGCGCAACCACAAGCAAACCATACATTGCGCTGTGCACAGGCATGGGCCACCGGAGGTTTCTTGGCAAGAAGGCAGGCTGTGGTTGTTGCCAGCTGCTGCATGCCACACCCCACATCATACTGCACATTGTCTTGTATGGCTTGTTTCTCGTTTGATTTCATTTATTGGCCGTCGCTGCTGAGCAGGCATGCTGTTGCTGGCTGATTGCTTCGCTGTAGCCAAGCCACAGGTGGCCAGTGCACCAGCTGTGCAATGCATCCTAGGTATGTCAGCACACAACACTCACAGATGTTGGGGCAAACCCAAAACCTGGTAAAACCCAAAACGATGGTAAAATCCAAAACCTTGAAAAACAAAACTTACAGATGATGCTGACAAAGGAGATGCAGCCCACAATGCCGACAGGCATGTCCACTGAAGGGTTCTTCACTTCCTCTGCCAGGGTTGACACACAGTCAAAGCCGATGAAGCTGAAGAACACAAACGAAGCTCCTTGGAATATCCTGCAGCGACAGAGGCAGGGTTGGTCACTGTTCCCCCTTGTCCTAGCTGTGTGTCCTAGTTGGTCTGGTGCTCCTGCTTCAGGCATCTAGCCAGGCTTGTCTGCTCCCTGCTCGCACCAAGTATGCAACTGGCAAACTGGTTCATGCGTAAAAGCAGCAGGGCTTGTCAACTGCTGCATAAACGACAGCATCAACTGCCATGCTGCTTGGGCCCAAGCTTAGCCTGTCTTGTTCACACATGTGTTGTTCACACATGTTCGGCTTCCATCCATGATTGAGTGCGGCACAAGCAGGACCAGTCGAGCTGCATGTGCCAGCCTCACCCGGGAACTCCATATGGCAGGAAAGGGGTCAGGTTGGCGCGGTTGCTCTTCCAGAAACCCAAGATCAGGATCAGCAGGATGACCACCAGCTGGGTGCCTGCATGTTGAGTGGATCGGACAGCCGACTCTTCTGAGGCTGTGTTTGGTGCTGGCAGGACACACATGCACCCAGCACCCAAGCCATACTGTGCACCCAACCTCAACACGGCTGTCTGGAAGCAGTGAGTGTGCAAGGGGTGTATAAGTCCGTCATCAACAACGCAACAGCAGGTGTTCTCCCTACCGACAGAACAGCCTGGCTACTACCCTGGTAGTAGAGGGTAGTACAGCATTTTTGACCACTTACTACCCTGCTGCTAGGCTAGTAGAGTTTTAATCAGCTGACTACCCTCTGCTAGGGTAGTACTACTAGTAGGCAGGCCAGCTGGTGGTACTCTGTGTTGGGCAGAGCATTGTGCTTGTGTTCATGCACAGACGGACAGTGTGTGTATACATGTTCACCTCTTGCACACGGATACTCAGGTGCTGCATACATGTGTCACATGTATTGGTCAATTGTCAAGACAGAGTGGGTTACAGTCAACTGTGCACACGTGTGTACACCAGTAAACAAAGCATGTATACATGTGCATGCCATACATGGCCTGTACAGGCCTAGCCAATTGGCTTGCAAGTGCCTCCTCACAAGCCGTGCCTGAAGACATGCCGAACAGCTTGCTAGCGCTGTCGGACATGTCAGCCCTACCAACGTTTTTGACTGCAACTCCTGGAGTAAGTCCAGAGTGGGGGTCACTTACTCCTGCAAGTGCTCACTTACTCCCTATTTACTCCAGAAACACTGTAAAATGGAGTAACTGAGTTGTAAGTCATAGAGCTGTGGGTGTTGCTGGTGCTGTGGTCACTTGAAAGTTGTAGTAATCCTCACTTACACCGTGAACTGTGACAGTAGCAGGCCCTACCCCATGAAGGGCACCGGTGCTTGACTTGGCACGTGTCACACGTGCAGGACAGCTGAGTAGGCCGACCGGCAACACGTCAAGGCTCAAAGCTGGCTAGCAGCAAGGCTTGCAAGCACAACATGATGCTGGTGTTGCCTGTTCCCCAACGCGGACAGTGCTGGTGTGGGGCACAGTAAAGTACAGCACAACTGCAGCCGCTATGAATTGCTGTGTGCGTACAGCACCTGAGGGTCACAGTGGCCAGCACTTCTGTTGTTGGACCTCAATTTTTTGGATCGGGTCAGCCTGCTGTGCACACCCGCCAGTGCTTGTGGCAGTGACAACACAGGCAGGCAAGAGCGCCGGCCGAAGACCTGGTACCTCCGCCCAACATGAGGCGCATGTCCCTTCAAAAAGCAGTGCAAGCTGGATGTGTTCTTCCCTTCTGCTGCCTTCAAGGCTGGACATTTCACACTCCCTGTGAACGACACTTGAGAAGCTTTTTGTGTTTTTGAATCTGTTTCTGTTGCCGTTTGGCGATGGTGTGCACAGTGCAGCCCAGGTAGAGGCTGTAAGGCACGCAGTGCAGCAGTGACTGCAAGGGAAAGGCGGGAGTGGCTCCCCTTTACATTGGGCCATGCACTGCAGCGAAATTGGATATTACACGCATCAGGAAATCCGAAGACAGGCTTGGAGGACAAGCACTGCCAGCTGGTTGGCCTGCAGATCCCTGGGAGTCCCAATGCACTCATGACGAAAGGCTGCTGCCAGGGACAAGGCAGCACTTCCTCACACATAATCAAGCATTGAAGCCTGCCTCCAGAGTTTCTGGGTTCATACCTGCCCTGTGTTTGAACAGGCTGTCACTGACTGGGCTCTGAACCCTGACAGGGTGGCAACGTCTTGATGCCACGTGCGTCTGCACACCTCATACGTAACGATCATCGCCCTTCCGCATCCTTAAGCTTATCAGTACGCGTCCAATGCGACAGCTGCCTCACAAACCGACGGTAGTTGATTCCTTCCGTCTCATCCACAGCTCGCACTGGTCCGCTATCGCTATCAAATACTTACGTACATCGTCCTGGGACCGTCCATTATGAGCACGATGCTGTGCGTCTGCAGCAGCTACACAGTGCAGCTGCAGCGGTAGTTGACAGATCTGTTTGCGGCCTCTTGCAAAGTGCTGAGAACTGGCGGGCTGGGTCAAATGTAGGGTGAGTTCAACCTGGCGTCCACCTGCCAGCTGTGCTTGTGCGCCATGACTCAGAGCCTGGTGTTCCCCAGAAATGCTGGCAACTTCAACAGCACACGCATGCAAGGCTTATAATGTTGAACAGCAGGTGGACAGCAGGCGTGTGCTGACACAGCCTGCTACAACTTCCTATGTTGCTGCTGCTTAGTGTTCAGACACCCCTGTGCTGCCTGTGTATGTGTGTGCAGGAGGTGCTTTTGTGTGGCTTCTGTATCGATGAGGGACCAGCACAAGCTCCACAGCTTGCAGATGGGTGATCAGCAGCACGGTGAGGCCAAATGCTCCTACCTACCAGCTTCAAGTGGGTTCTGTTGCCCCATGCTACAGGATCAAACCAGACCGTGTGTGATACGTTGCAGCCGGAACATGTGTTCCACACAGTTATCATGGTGTGGCTCCTCAGTATGTCGGCCCAACTGACCTCTTTGGCTGCTGCTGCTGCTGCCCTGTTGGCCCCTGCAGCCAAGCATTGTGCTGAGCGCCTCAAGGGCCACTGGGACACACCAACCGTGCTTGCAAAGCTTTGGGACCTGAGGCAAGCTTACAGGGCATGTTGATTGCCTGCGAGTGCTGGAGGCTCGTGCTGATCGTAACAAGGCCAACACATGCAAGGAGCTAGCCAAGCGGCAGCAGGGCACAGACAAGGATAACACTGCAGGTGAGGTCGCGAAGCATGGCTGCCGGATAGTTGTGTGATCAGGCCTGGCCTCAACCATGTAACTGTACCAGCAACAATGATCATACATGTCATGACAAGTGCACAGATTGTGGTGGATGAGGTGTCCCCGGACACAGCATGCTACCGCCAGACGGCAAGGCTTGGTGTGGACAACCCACCCCACATGCCAGCAGCGTGTGTTGAACACATGTGTGGTATGGCCAGGCGCCGTGATTGCCAAGGCAGCCAGCCGCAAGGGTGCAAGGGCACAAGTCTTGCTGCACCACTGGAGCTCATATATCCCTTATCAGCAGCTGATCGGCACCGCCATCGCGTTCACGCATGTTGTGACTTGTGAATATGCGACGCAGTCAATACCTGCACCCCGATTGTGTGCATGCGCACTGATCTCAACCCTAGTGCAACTGCTGATGCCTTGTCGCATGTGCAGGTACCCGCAAAGTTCATCATTCTGGAGGAGGTGGTGATTGAGGACAAGATGGAGGAGGCAGCTAAGTCAACAAAGTTCTGGAAGTCCCACCCCATGAGGCACATGCTTGAAGGAGCAACCTGCCTCTGGGAGAAGCACAAGCAGTTCAGCTGTGCGAGGGCACCCATGAAGCTTGCAATCCTGCCAGGCGCCGTATTGCCTAGGCAGCCAGCCGCGCGCGTCGCGGCAGTGCTTGAAAGGTCGGCTTGATGTGGCACGCTGCAGAGTAGGCAGTATGCTTGTGGCTTGCAGTCAGCAGGAGTTGGTGTGGCTTCAATACAGCAGTAGCAATGCCACCTGTGACGGTGTCGGCGCAACTTGGTGTGTTATGCAGTTTTGGTGGCGGTGACAAGGGGTTGAGCATTTGCACAACTTGCTGTTTTGAAAGCCTTTGAAGCTGTTCTTGGTGTTTGATGCAGCATGACCGGTTGGTGGCAGGGGTCATGGGAGTATGTGACGAGGGAGTATGGGAGTTGGGTGTGCACATGTAACGTTCAAGCTGCTGTTTGTGTATGGTGTCTACTGAGGGGTGAATGGATGGAGATGGCTTGCTGGGTGGGGGGCATTCACATACAGGCAGCAGCATAGTGGTGCATCTGGGCATAGTGGTGCATCTGGGATTCAGCTTTGCATGCCATTCTCCTCCTGAAACCAGCCATGCAATCAGGCACACTGCAGCCAGCTGCTACCACCCTGCTATCACCCTACATACTACCCTAGTCAGCAGCAACACAATGCACTACTACTACCCTATGTACTAGGGTAGTAGCAGCCTGGGTAGTAACTAGGGTAGAAGGGACACTCAGACTACCTAGTAGGCAGCCAAATGTAGGCCTACTACCTTAGGGTGGTAGTAGGCCTACACAACTACTACTAGGGGCATTACTAGGGTAGTAGCAACACCATTCTGTCGGTAGGGTCTGTGTCTACTAGTTGACGCCATACACCCAAGTGATCCTTGTGCGGGGCAGCAACAGCATGCAACCGGTACGTTACCTGTGACTATGGTGTTGAACAGGCTGCCTCCCGCAGTGGTGAACATCAGCAGTAGGCCGCAGGCAACCATCAACCCAGCCGCCAGGAAGTCAACTGTGTATTCCCCGTAGGGGAATGTGAAGAAGCCCGTGTCTTTCCCTATCAGTGCTGCAAAGTAGGTCGAGAAGGATCTGGACACTGCAGCATTGGCAAGGATGTATTGCTGCAAGGCAGGCAGCACAGCAAGCGGCAGGACACACAGCACAACGCTTGTCTCCCACCACAAGCATGATTGCGGCAGATGGTAGCATCACATGCAGTCCTGCTCCATGTATCATCCATGTCAAAAGATCAGGTCATGTGAGCCAGCAAGCCATGAAAGGATCATGTGAATCTCAAAGTATCCGGGTGTGTTGCATAGCAGCCAGGCCCTACATGGCCATTAGCACAACATAGTCTCTACGGTGTTCAGTGGTAGACTCAAGCCACCGGCAGACTGAGACTGACTTCAGGCCGGCCTGAGCAAGGCAGCCAGCCGCAGCCTCAGCACTTCTCCATGTTGACCATGTCCGCTGCCATCACAGTTGCCACCAATTGTGTTACTGTGACGGTTCCTGATGGCTAAGCCTGAACAAAGTCATGACTGCCACACTGTGACAGCCCCTGAGGCTCACCAGGACAAGACTTGTGACCACAAGCCACGCGGCCAGCTCTCCTAGTGTCAGCGAGATGTAGTTGTACGCGCCGCCAGCAAATGGGTACTGCACGGCAAACTCGCTGTAGCACAGGGCTGACAGCAGCGCTGATATTCCAGCAACAATGAAGGAGATCACAATAGCAGGCCTGGAAGGTCGCCGCACAGCAGCAGCGGCACCAGCAGCGGCAGCGGCACAACATGTCGCATGTGTGTAGCAGCAGTAAATGTTACAGAAACTGGTGCAGTACACACAGCAGGCATGGTGACACAGCCGCTGCAGTGACGAAACACAGATCATTTGAGTGAAGTGCACGAGACCACCAACAGCTCCGTGCAAGTTCAACCTACCCAGCTTGCTCCTTTGCAGCGACACCAGAGGACACGAAGATACCTGCTCCAACAATCATCCCAGTACTGCAAAGCAGGACAGGAGCAAGGTACAGCACAAGCATGAGCAGCAGCCCTTGTTACAGCTGGCTAGCCAGCCCGTGAGGGCACGGTGCATCATGTGTGACTGATCATGGTCATTGGTGGTTCCAGCCTAGCAACTGGCATCACTGCTGCGCATTGGCTGCAAGTTGTAATGAATGGAACATGCGGCCGCTGCCGATGCCTGTCCCATAGTACCCCCCCCTCTCCCCCTTTCATAGCTCGCCCCTACGTACCCCAGCATGGCCACACTGAACCAATTGAGCACCTGCGGCCAGATACATCAGGATGGTGTCATTCAAGCTTGACAACGCAGCAGTTGGTGTCGTGCACGGAATGTAGCCCGCTTGGCATGTCATGGCATGTCATGACGGGTGACCACTGCCAAGCATGCCGGTATGCCTGCACAAGAGTGCACTGCCATGTGGCGTCTCTTTGGGGGCGCTGTGCATTGATGCACGGGTGTGGCTGGATGCACATACCTGCGCCATTCCTGCGCCTGCAGCTGCCTTGTCTGCCTTTTGTGACTCCCCATCCCTTACGTACGTAGCCCGCTTGCCAAACAGACGGAATGATGAGGGTAGGGACTTTGTGTACTCTGCTGTATTGGTGAACCCTGACCAGCCATACCGTCTAGCCCCTCCCATATCAAAATGATGAAGTTTCAAAACGTGTGATCTGCCTGCGGGAAAGACAGTATCAACACCGCAGCGGCAGCACTTGATTCAGTCAAGAACAGACCAGGATGACAGCACTGCAGCCCTAGTTGGTGGCACGATGCCCATGGTGAGTCTACCACCACTGTGGTATTGATAGTATTTATATAAGTTGTTTCAGCAGCCTGAGGTTGATCCGCGCTCACCGTTGAAGTCGGTCCAGTCAACTTGATCCCGACACGTCAGAAAAGGGGGTCCTCCAATAGAGTGCAATTTGGACTGGTTGACCTTTTCATCTGCGCATGCACTTTTCGTCCTCAATGGCTGGGTGATGTGCGTTCAATCCAATTGGGGTTGTGGTTGGGGTTGAACATGTCATTGTCAGTACATCATGTCATGTGACCATGGGGAGAACATTGATAAACTACAGCTGTTGTTGTCATTCCTGCAGAAGGGTCTCACTAGCAGTACGCGAAGGAGGATTGCTTGCCACCTCTGGTTGCTTGCCAGCTGGGTTACCACGCAGCCCACTGCCGCACACCTTTCCCACAGCACCGGAGCTTGTTGTACAACGCATAACACACCACACAGCCACCAATCACTGCAACTGCAACTGCACGCAACATCGCCACTGGGCCACGAGGCACAAAGCAGCTTGTCACCAATCGCTCCTCACCCTCACCCACATGCCTATGCACTACCACCAGCAATCCTAGGGTACAGGGCAATACAAACAATGTCAATGGATGCCAGGTTGATGCTCGCTGATGCTGATTGCACCCTGGTCGACAACAAACCAGCAGATCCACGTGGATCTGTGCACAGAGACACCAGCCTCAACCTCAAGTCAACATGAGTGTGTACACAGCTTCACAACTGCTCGCCCACATCACACATACACCGTGGCGCTCACCCACGGCTGCCAAGGGGCACATGAATACGTCCAGGCAGAGTATGACTCAACACAGAGCCACAAAGCCTCGCACTGGGGTTTACAAACGGTGAACCACCACACAATGTGTGCCGTGTTGCAACCATCTATCCCCCCGCCTCCTCTGCCTTTCCTTCCCGTCTCTGTGTGTCTCATATTCTCTGTGTCGTCCCTCACTTGTCCATCTCAGCCTGGATCTCTGCGAAGCTCTTGCCCTTGGTCTCAGGCACGTTGCCGTTCACGTAGGCAGCAGCCAGCAGGGAGCACACGCCAAAGAAGGCATAGACAGCGCTGATGCCGTATGTGTTGGTCGCTGCCATGAAGTTCTGGCCGATAGCCACGTTGCACACCCAGTGGGTGACCATGGCAGCAGACACGGCATTGCCTGCGTGGCACAGGGGCACAGGCAGGAACACAAGCATGCAGCTCATGTCACCAAGCCCCCAAGCATGGCTTGTTAGCAGGGAGGAAATAGCAAGCCGCACGGAGAGGCGTAGATGCGACCATGTGTGCACGCTGCCACAACTTGGCCGCTGTTATTGGCACAGGTGGCATGGCAAAAGCACTCAGCAAGTATGGCCGATTGCCGGCATGTTGGCTGCATTGAGACGTCGGAAGTACGATAGGTGACACATGCATGTGGCTCATCATGAGTGGTGGGACATGAGGCAGTTAGTAGGAACCCTCTACAGCATACTGCAGCAAAACAGCATACTGCAGCAACATGTTTGCTCATGCAGTGCCTATCTCACCCCTGACTGCCTCCTTGTTGATCTCAGGCACAATGAGTCCTGTGACTGGGCCAGCACCAATGGCAAAGCTCAGGATGTAACCCAGGGTACCAACCAGAGCGATCACACCACTGCAGCACGAACGCAGGAGCAGCAGCAGAGAGCCTGGCATCAGATGCAGAACATTCGGTATCTTGTTGTATGACAGCCGTGCTGCTGTGCAACCAAGTGGCACAGCATGCTCAGCTGTACATTAGGCACTGGCGTGCTTGCAGTGTGTATCTGCGACCGTGTGCACAAACACAACTCAGTTTTTGCACAAACCTTGCCGCCATGGACTTTGCATCACATGCCATATGCCATGCGTGACTGTGTAGCAGGGCCACCAAGTCGGCAGGTGCCACACAGCAGCAGCACTGCCAGTTGACCCACCTGTACCCTGCAAGGGAAGGCATGCCAAAGCCAGCTGCCATGAGGGCCATGGTGGTGGCCATTCCCAGGTAGCTGCTCAGCAGCAGCTGCTTGCGCCCAGCACCCTCAATCAGGCTCGTGGCAATGAGTGTACCGGCCACGTTGGTGGCACCGACAGCAGCACTGGCCAGGGCACCTGAGGCAATACCGGCCTGACCACAGGACAGACAGCAGGAGGGGTGTAAGAAAGCATTAAGCAAGCAGTAGCGAGCATTCAACCCATTACCACCATAACCAACATGGCACACTCGCCTTCCAGTGCCCACTGCTTGTCGTGCCCTATTGGCTCTCTGGGAGAGGTGTGGCACACCCTCTCCTGCAAAGAGGCACCTCCGGTGCCCTTTAGTCATTGCTGGACTGCTCCAGGCTTGGGCTGGGAATGCTGGGAACACGCTTCTTCTGTTCCAAAAGAAGCGTGTTCCCAGCATTCCCAGCCCAAGCCTGGAGCAGTCCAGCAATGACTACAGGGCACCGGAGGTGCCCCTTTGGAGGAGGGGGTGTGCCACACCTGTCCCAGAGAGCCAATAGGGCACATGTGGTTGCTATTGCTATACTAAGAAGCATCCACTCGCCTTCCAGTGCCACTGCTTGTGACAAGCAGTGCCACTGCTTGTGACAAGCAGTGCCACTGCTTGTGACAAGCAGTGGCACTGGAAGGCGAGTGGATGCTTCTCAGTATAGCAATAGCAACCGCACCCAAAACCCTGCAGCACTGTGGCAGCCGTGCAGTTCTACAAGCAGCCCAATTTGCCGTCGAATTGGACTGCATGTAGAAATGCACGGCTGCCACAGTGCTGCAGGGTTGTGGGTGTGGTTGTACTCCAGTCCCCGTGATGCAGCCCACCCAACTACCAACATCAGGGCACCATACATAAGGCACGGCACACTTATGCGCATCACACCAGTCCTGCTTGGCACCACTCTGGAGAGCTATGAGCCTAAGTGCGCATGCAATACAGCAAAGTCATCCTCAGATGTGTACGTATACGTGTGCATGCATCACACTTGTTCGCCCAAACGCTCTGTGCCCCACCTGCTTGAAGACGCTGCTGCTGAAGTAGACGATGGCGTTGATGCCGCTGAACTGCTGGAACACAAACAGCAGGCAGCCCATCAGCACACCCTTCCTGTAAGTGGCACTCAGCAGGCTCTCTCCTGCACCAGAGGCACCACCCTTGCTACCTGCAGGACGGCGCACAGCGCAGCACAGCACAGCACAGCACACATGTGATGACCCTTGGAGTGTCTCAAGCAGGCCCCAGCTGGCCTGGCACTGCACTCGCCTACGCTGTTGTCGGTGGTGACGTTTGTGGGAAGTAGCTCACCAGAGCAAAAGCTTGACTGTGGCTGGCCAAGGTAGGTTACATACAACACATGCCCCCCCCCCCCCCCCCCGCACTCCGTATGCCGACCAGCACATCAGCACACTGCATGTCCCCCTGCTGAGAATTCACACGCTGTCACCAACACATGTCCCGCCGTTTTACAACAGCACACTGTCTTTGCGCAGCTCATGGCGCCTCTGCTGGTGCGAAAACAGTTGCAGTTACAGCGAACAGCATGCCACCCACCTGCGGACTCTCCCAGCTGTGCCACACCCTTGGCCCCCCACAGCTTGGTGGCTACAGCCACAGCCTCATCACGCTTGCCCTTGGCAGCCAGGTAGCCGGGTGACTCAGGGCTGCCCAGCATACCTGCACACGGGTAAGGATAGTACAATACATATATCAATACAGACAGCGCTCGCAACACGAGAATCTGTGCTCGCATGGTGTGCAGGCAACACATGGAATACAGGCCGTTCCTGGTGCTGATGTTGAAGCACACTGAGCTGTTCCATAGGATGGAGTTTCGGACATTTGCGGGTGACACTTCCACTGCTTTGGCCCTACTCTTGCTTGCTACCCACCCAGGAACAGCAGTGCCGCTGGTGCCACCGCCAGCATGAACATGGTCCTCCAGGCGGTCACAGGCAGTGCCACATTCACCACCAGGGCAGCCAGGATACCCAGGCAGATCATCAGCTGGTTCAGGGACCCCAGGGTGCCACGCATGGAGGTGGGGGCAACCTGCAGGACAGGGCACAGCCAGCACAACAGTCCGTGTGGGTGACCCCATGCAGGTCTAATCTGCTGCACACCAGTACTGTGCTGGTCCCCCTGATGCGCTACTGATCCAACCAGGAAGTCAAACATGTACTAGTCAAATCACAGACGAGAGCTCAACCCCTCGATGATATGCTGTGATAACCCTACTTTCTGCACAGGGTCCAGCCTACACCTATGTCAGCACAGCATGCATACCCCAAAGCTGCGGTGCTGAAGGGCGCGGCACAAACACTGCCCAAGTACAGTGAAACTAGCAGCTGACCCCCTTCCCGGGCCGTACCTCAGAGATGTACAGTGGCACAAGGGCTGAGCTGAGCCCAATCGCCACTCCTGCCAGGAAGCGTCCTGCCACCATCATGTTGAGGCTAGTGGCTGTGGCAGACAGCAGGGGCCCCACCAGCATGGGCAGGGCACACAGCATGAAGGAGGCACGGCGTCCCAGCGCATCCGCAAAGCCACCACCAGTCAGGCTACCCAGTGCGGCACCTGCCAGGGTGCTGCTCACAACCTGCAGTGCAGACCGACCAGCAAGGGTGTTTGCCACTTCTCATGCGATCAGCCAAAGTTGCACCTATGTGGGTTACACTGGTTGGTGGTGTGTTGCAGCAGAAGCTGCAGGGCAGGTAGGGAAAGACGGGAAAGATGTACCAACTCATAACATGCTTTCACTACACCTTCAGACAACCAAGTATCAACAAACCACTCTGCAACAGCAGATGCATCGAGTGGCGCCAGGGTCATGAAGGGATGATTGCAACCCGCTGCCACAGCATCATCACACATTATGTAAGCACTCACATGGAGCAGCCTGGCGCACAGCGTATGTCACCACAAACCTCACCACTCAACCCCACCAAAAGCTCGAGCTTAGTCACTACAAACGCGCACCCGTGTTCCACTAGAGAGCCGCAAACATGAGTTGTCTGTACCAAGGAGTGGGCTACACAGGACTCCTCCCTCACCAGACCAAACAGTGCCTGGTATCTAACAAAACCCAGCGCCCATATCCTGAGTGCTCAGCCCTGACAACAGCCATGTCACATCAGTGTAGCCTACAGCAGCTTGAGCTCGTCACTCACCAGACCAACAGTACACTAGTGCGAGGTGGTCAGCAAAGCCCTGCCGTCATGCAGCACATGGGACACCATCAGCCCTGCCCATGTTGCACCAGCAAAGCCTGGGATCCCACTCACCAAGCCAGCCAGTGCCTGGTTGCCAACAAAGCCCAGCTCCTTGGCAATAGCCTCCAGAGGTCCATTCACAACGCCCAGGTGGTAGCCGAATGCGAATGCGCCCATGCAGGCCACACCCACAGCCATCAGCACTGCACTCATGTTGGGGGAGTCTGAGGAGGAGCCTGCTGCGCCTGCTGCTGCACTCAGGGGAGTCAGTGGACGGCGCTGAGGGGCACCACCAGGCTTCACACGTGCCACCAGGCCTGCAGGGGGGCGGGAGTAATGTCAAAGGGTGTTGGTTGGGGGGAGGGTGGGGACGAGTGGCGGGGTGCGGTGGGGCGTGGAGAACGAACAAGCCATCAGGATTGGGTATCAGGGAATGAGCACTGTTTACCAGCACATGTAATGCAGCCTGGTGCACGGATGACACTGCACGTGCGAGGCAGTACGCATTTGCCAGCCTGTGTGGGGAGTTTGCTTGCGGCCGTGTGGGCACATCATTACAGGTGCAATATGTGTGCATGCACTTTATAAACACAACCAACCGTGCCAAACGATACACCAAGGATCGCCCACGCTGCCAAGAATGCACATGAATGCACGCAGGGAGGTAGCCCCAATGCTGACTCACCGGCAGTTGAGGCCAGCTGGACTGATCCTGCAGCAGGCCCTGCCTCTGCTGCTGCCATGCGTGCATCATGGTTGAGGCGCTGGGCCAGGCTTGGCATGGGCCTAGCTGCCAAGCAGGAGACACGACGGGAGGCAGCAGGGACTGAGGTAGTCTGGCAAGCCAACTTCTGGCTGGGCGCGAGCTGCATGCTGCTTGCCCCGCTGAGTGCTGCGGCCTGAAGCTGGTTTGGTATGTCGATGGCAAGAGACGAGGACACAGATCGACTTGTAGCGGGACTCCCGGACTTTCGAAAGTTGATCACAGGGCCAGCCCAGCGTGGTGACCTTCGCAGCCAAATGGAAGTGCTTGGAGTGAATGTGAGAAACCCAAGCACAAAGCTTGCTTTGCGCCTGAGGTGCTTCTCAAAACCTGACTGTTATGGCTGTTTTGATCACGGCTCGACTTCAAGTCCAGAGTAGACTTCGTGCTGTTGGTTGTGTTCTGCTTGCTGTTGCGTCGTTTTCAAGGCTTTTCAACAGGACACTATACGCTTGTACTCTGACCAGCCAGCCAGATGGCAGAGAAGAAGCAGCCTGTCTTCAAGAAGGTGGCAGACCTGAGGCCAGGGACTCACGGGCATAACCTGCATGTCAAGGTGATCTGAATGACCCCCAGCAGGCTCGCAGTAGGCACCTTAGACAGCATGCCTCTGCAACTTGACCAACTGACCAACTGGGGACGCGTGCTGCACGCTCCTGCGCAGGTGGTCAAGGCACAAATAGTTGTGGACCGTCCCAGGGGTCCCAAAGGACAGCCCATCAAGGTGGCAGAGTGCATCGTTGGCGACGAGACGGCCACGATCGTCTTCACAGCAAGGAATGAGCAGGGTACGTGCGCTTGGTGCAGGCTGGCGGTGGCTGGCTGAGTCAGTTGATCTCGGACGTCACCAAACGCCTCTTTTGTGCTGCCTGTTTGTGCCCTGCAGTGGAGCTGGCGCAGGAGGGCAAGTACATCACCCTCAGGAACGCCAAGATTGACATGTACAGGGGCTCCATGCGGCTAGCAGTGGACCAGTGGGGCAAAGTGGAGGCCTTGGAGGACAGCAACTTCCAAGCCAAGGTGAGGGGCACACCTGTCAGCAAGCCCGCAGCCCAGTGTAACCCCCTGGCCAGTTTGATTGCAGCCACGCAGATGCAAGCGCATGCGCATACTCCAAGCTAATGGTGCTGGTCTTTACGATGCCTTTGAAGTTGGTTTGCTCTGTCACACCGTCCATTGCTTCCTCTGTGGTCCTGCTGCCTGCAGGCTGACAACAATCTGTCACTGATCGAGTATGAGTTGGTGACCATCCCAGCAGAGCATGCAGCAACAGCAGCAGCAGCACAGCCAGCAACAGCTTGAGCAGCAGCTGTTGCTGTCAGCGGATTCGGGAACCTGCTCAATCAAGGCAGCTGCCCCTGCAGGCGGGCGCAGGCAGGTGCAGTTGCAACAGCCCATGACCCGACCAGCAGAGCTCAGACAACAGTTGGTTGGCTGCCGTCAACCACGCAAGGGTTGCAGGAACCGTAGATGGCTGTTCTAAGGCTGCCAAACAAAGCAGCCAGCACAGCTGATCACGTAAAGCCCCCCATAGAGGGCAGGTTTGCCTGCAGAAGACCCAGCTGGTCAGTGTTGCCATTATTCCCAGCACATTTTTGGGACCGCATCAGGTTTACATGCTTTGCTTGGGTGTATGAGTAGACGCCTGCAAGCTGCACTCATGGAGCTGTTTGTCAGGCCAAGTGTGATTGTATCCTCCATTCTGTTGGCCTCCTGTGCCACCAACGTGCATCCCAGCAGTAGGCTTGGGTCATGTGGTACCTGCATGGTTTGGCATGCATCAGGCCACCCACAGAGATTGTGGCGCGGCAGCTGGCCATGGTATGCTCCATCTTTGTGAACCCTGAGATTGGGTTGAGCAATTGTGTGTATTTGGCTGAGCAATGCATCTGCCAAACCCTTGTATCAATGCTGGCATGGACTGCACACCTCAGGAGAGGGTTGTTGATCAACAACTTGACATGGCACACAGCACCACTGCACAGGCAGTGCTTTAGCCCACATTGCAACCGGCGTCATCCTGGATGCCAGCACAGCAAACACAGCATTCTGGTCCCGTTGCGTGCCATTGACTCATGTGAACTGCACCCCTGAGTGACATCACTAACTATTATTCGTTGACAGACACGGCAGCTTCAGCCTCTGCGATCTTACTACAATGCACCCCTGAGTGACTCGTTTAATTGCTATCTCAGAAACATCATCCACTCACAGCTGCTTGCTGGTTCCTTGGTTTGAATGTCCAACAAGGAAACCCTTTGGCTGGAATAACCCCTTAGACAGTGGTCAGCTGGATGTCCAAGGGAAGCCGCACACAAGCATGGTATGCAACAACGGTATGATGCAGTCATCAGCTCACTCCAGGCGCCCAGCTGCCATGCCTTCATGACATGTAGGCTGCAGTCCCAATCATTGGGATCCAATCCCAATCAGACAGTGTACATGCTATGTGTGTTGACAACACTGTGGGGCGCCCAGGCCAGCTGAAACTCTGTGCACTTCCAAGGCATGATGCAGCCAGACGTTGAGACCTCATCTGTGGTGCCTTGATGCAGCTACATCACTGGCTGCAGCCCGCGTGCCTCCTATGGGTCTCATTTCAGCATCATGGCACCAGATGGACCAGCCGCAGGTGGCACCAGGCTGGTGAACACCATTTGTGCCTGTACCACTGCAACGTCCGCCTGGCAGCTCTATGTCTATGTGCTGCGGGTTGTGACGACAGTTACACCGTTGGCTCAGCAGGTCAAGCTCCTGAAGAAGTGGTGGCCACAACCATGCTAGCACAGCTGAGGTGCTATCTATGTTGCAATTCGACTCAACAGCACCCACTGTGTTGTAGCTTGCCAGAAATGAAATAGAAAGGCAGGGTGCATGTGACTGCATACCAACAACACCAGCATCATACCAGCCTGCAGGCAGACTCGGCACAACTGACCAGCACACAAGCACCTGATGCGGTGGAAGCCCCAGTGTCACAGCTGCAGCCTTCCACCATCAAGACAGGGAGGGACTGCAGACATGATGGGCGCAAAAACTGGGACCAATGAAGGACTCCAGTCATACTACACTGTACATGCAGCACACCAAATGCACAGCAGCCGCATATGGGTGGGCACAGCCGTATCTGCTCGACACACCGCCAGCCTTGGTGCTGCAACACTGTCGGCACACACTTGAACACACCATCTCAACCCAACAAACTCAGGATTGGTCACAAAGAGCGAGATGGGCCTCGCAACAGTGAAGCAACAGCTGAGCGGCCACCAGCTTCACCCTACAATCGGCTTCAAACGGCTCGTCAAGGTCAGCTTGAAAACAGCATGCGCCGGGGGCGCCAAGTCCCGCAGTACTGCAGGCACCGTCCACAGCAAAGGCACAAAAACGCCGCAAGCCTGCACAAACCCTGGGACTGCATCATGCTTGGACACATTGCTGCGGAGATCTGCAATATCAGAACCAGCAAGCAAGGCACCTTGCACTCTCAGCACGGGTCCGCTGCTCTCTCACACCTACAGCCCTTCCTGCACAGCAGGCCCCACAGGCTGTGGGCCTGCCCTGCCATTGCTGCCACCCCCGCCGCCGCCTGCTGCTGCTGCTGCTGCTGCCCGCCGGGCCCTCTTTGCCTCCACCTCCTCTTCAGTCAGGGGCAGGTAGTACAGGTGCGGCTTGGCCTTGGTCTTCCTGAACAGGTCATCCAGGGTCAGAGGCTCCTCCTCAGCTGGTGGGGGGTCCCGCCCCTTGGGCGCTGCCTCTGCTGCTGCTGCCGGCGCCGCGTCGTCCTCTGGGATGGTGTCATCATCTACCTTGGGACCCAAGCGGTCCAGGATCTTTGGCCGCGCGCCCTCCGCTGCAGCAGGCGCTGGCGAGCTGCTGCCTTTGTGAGCGGCTGCGGCTGCGGCAGCAGCCGATGGTGCTGCTGGCTTGTCTGCTGCTGCCGCCGCTGCTGCTGCAGCTCCTGCAGCCTTTGTTGAGCCCTGGCAGGGCAGGCTGCTGCTGCTAGCCAGGCGGCCGCCGCTGAGCACTGTCCTGAGGGTTGCTGCTGGGGGCGGCTCCTCGTTCTTGATGGCTGCCTCTGCAATGTCTACAGCGATGAACTCCAGCTTCAGCTTGGACTGGCTGGCCTGCGGCCACTCCACACCCTGCAACACAAGCACAACGGGTGACACACACCTTGTAAGATGGTCTAGTAGGTCCCAAATGCACCACTCTAGTGATTCCCAGGTGCACTCCCACTGCAACCACACACAGCATGGCAGTTTTTTGTATTGCAGTACTGGTGCAGCCTTGGCGTAGTCTCAGCATCACCAAAGCAGGATAGAGGAGATGGGCTGGGAGTCTGGCCAATTTCCCCCCTGCTTCAAATGGGCAGCTGCCCTTGTATACACCACTTGAGTAATGTTTGTGGGAATGGGCTGGCAAGCAGCCACTGCCCCCACAAAAGTGTTGCTGACAGCGCGGACTTTGCATGCATGTACTGTGCTGGTGACACCACCTTGCTGCCTCACCTGCATCTTCTTGCGTGTTGCATGTGCATGGCTGGGCTCCTGCATGACCACGTAGGCTGTGTCCTTGAAGCGGGTTAGCCACAGCCCTGACCACAGCACAGCAGAGCACAGCAGAGCACGTCATAGTCAGTTGGCTAGCACACACCCTGAAGCCACAGGCAGACAGCTGCATTTCGGCCCTGAGACAACACAAACAAGGGGGGGAGGGGGCTGCGTCTGAAGCTGTGACTGCTCCAGGCTTTGTCGCCCTGCTGTGGCTGTGATATGTACATGGTCAATCAGAGAGATCACTGCCACAACGTCACCAAGAAGATACATTGGTCCAACATTTCTAAGCAAGCCCTTCCCAGGCTTGTGATTGATAAATTTGCGGCTCTTGGCGCAGCTCTGCAAGGGTGCAGCCCTCACCTTTGACAATGCCGCTCTCAGACAGCTGCTGTGTGAGTGCGGCTGATGTGAACGGGCGCTTGAGGCCGGTGATCACCAGTGCTGCTGTGGCCTCCTCTGGCAGGTCACCAGCATCTTCCACTGCCTTGGCAACTGAAGCCTCCTGCACGCCACAGCACGTCACAGCATGCCACAGCACAGCATGTAAGAGCAGCATCGTCCAACGCATTAAACCAGCTAGTGCTGCAATGGCGACGATGCACCGTGTCACATGCAACCTTGGACACTCAATGTCATGCAACAAACATGCTGTGTGTATAACAGTGCGCTGGGTAACTCAGCATTTGCCCCAATGTGGGCACATGTCATGGCCCAATACGGCGGCAGGCTGTTGCAGGACTGTCGGCGGCACCCGGGACACGCTGTTATGCTGCAGCATGACAACAAGCACAAAGCAACTCATACTTGCAGTCTGCAGTGCTGGGTATGCAGCTCAGCCCATAGTAAACAAAGCATTGAGAGGCCGCCTGTCTGGCAATGCCGAGCGCACCTGCTCAGGTGTGGGGGCACTGCCCAGCTGCACAGCTGCTGCAGCTGCATCACCAGACACCCCGCTGCCACTGTGCCTCAGGGGCCGGCTGCCAGGTGCCTTTGTAGGCACAGGAATGGGCGCATGCTTGCGCTTGCTGCCTGCGCTGGCCGCTGCTTCTGCAGTTGCGTCACCGTCTGCTGCCGCTGCAACTGCTGCTGCAGCTGCTGCCGGTGTGGTGGTGCCTTTGCCGCTAGCTGCAACCTTGCCTGCTGCTGCCGGTGCTGCCGGTGCTGCTGGTGTGCTGCTGCCAGACTTGGCGCGTGGCTCGGGGGCCGGGATGGGGGTGCGCTTTGGGCGCTTCTGCTGGGGCTGCTCGTCGGCCTGCTGCTGCTGCTCCTCATCAGCTGCTGCTGGCTCTGGGGAAGCCCTCTTGGCAGAGGCAGGGGCCTCAGCAGCAGGGGCCTCAGCTGCTGCTTCTACCTCCTCATCCACATCCATTGCTGCAGCAGCACCTGCCTCTGAGTCTGCTTCTGGCTCAGCTGGCTCCTCAACCACTGCTGGGGCTGCCTCTGGCCCAGGGGTGCCCTCAAAGTCCAACACCTCCTCTACCTCACTCTCGGCTACTGCCGGCTTGGGTGCTGGTGAGGCAGGGCCTGCTGCTGCCTCTGGATCCTCATCAGCAGCTGCTGCTGGCTCCGGTGCAGCAGCCTCCCCTTCTTCATCTGCTGCAGCAGCAGCTGATGCATCCTCTGCAGCTTCCTCTGCTGCAGGAGCATCAGCAGCAGCGCCGGCAGCTGGCTGCTCGTCCTCCTGCTGCTCATCACCGTTTTCTGCCGGGGCTGCTGCTTCCTCTGCAGGTGCCTCCTCGGCTGCTGTGTCAGCAGCGGCGGGCTCCTCCTGCTCCTCCTCGTCAGCATCAGCTGGCTCTTCTGACGGGGTGCGCTCCACTGGCTGCCCACTCTCCTGCACAACAGCAGCAAGAAATGGCTCAATTGGTTAACTCAAGCCCAGCGTCTTACACATAGCTGCACCTGAGTTGTGGTTGCCACAGCGCACACCAGCGACACGGCCTGTGCAGCCCGCCGGGGGTGGAGTGCAGTGATTCCTGCAGTGCTGCCCCGGCACTGGTTGTGCAGCAAAGGTGATATACGCAATCCACTCAGCTTGTTGTGTGTGTCTCAAACTTTCAGGCTCATGTTCACGGTGTTGAGGGCTGATCAAGGAGCGTTCCAGCTTCCTACCTTCTCTTCTGCCTCAACTGCCTCTGTTAGCCGCTCTGCAAGCACAGCTTTGACCCCAGTCAGCGACAGACCACGTTTCTTGAGTTCCTCTTTCAGCTCAACAACCTGCAAATGGACATCACAACACGGCACATCAACGTCAGCCTCCTGGGCTGCCGCTGCTGCTGCTGCGGACAGGGTGCCACCTGGCCGTCTCCTCGATGCTGTGGAAGGCGAACAACCCTTGATACAATATGTGGTTGGATCACACATGCATACCTTGAGCTTTGAGATCCAGTCAGTCCCCATTTGCTGCTTCCTTGATCAGAGTTATCTGTGTGTGCGGTTGTGTGATGTTGCTGCTCTCCGATGTTCAAGCAGTCAAACGATGCTTCTGTAGACGACGTTTCTGTACACAAAAAAGCGGGCAGCGCCGTTGATGCCCAGGCACAAGTCTAGATCAAGTCCAGCACCGCATGCATTTGCGCTGGGAGACAGCTTGTAGGCTAACAACACAAGATCATCAAAGCATCCAGCTTGCTGACTCCTTTCCTGGACTGGTCGCTGCAAAACATCGTTACAAAAGCTGTCACTTTCACTATCAGCCGGGTGAGCCGCACACGACCGATTCCGCTGTGCATTCACACAGCTGCTTGCAAACGAATTTGCTGTGGTGTGGCTTATGCTGTGATTGCTAGCACGTCCTTTCTCCTTTGGTGCTGCACTTGACGCACTCGGCATCCAGCAGCCCAGCCGATCACAAATCGTCGTCCAGGCCAATATGAACTGGCTCTCGGATGTCTCCAACATGCTGCTCGGGCCAGCTGCGCAGGAGCCAGGAACTGTGCCAGCGAAGCAGGGAGACTTGGCAGATAGCAACAATGCCATCACCGTCATCGCCACTGGCACCAGCAGGTTCGTCTGAGTATATTTACGCATGATTTTGTGTGTTTAGTAGCCACAGGGGCTGCCGTCTGGTCCAGTCTACGCCTGCAAACGGCCCCTTGGTGTTGTGGTCCTTTGTAGCTCTTGGCTCGCCCATTCACCTGCCTGCTGCTTGTCTGTGCTTGCAGTGATGGATCTGCAGACGGGGAGGAGACAGAGCGCATGGCTGCCAGTGCAGAGGAGGAGCTGGAGCAGCTGCAGCACCTCAACCTGGGTGGCCTTGACAGCAGGGATGGCGTGTTGGATGAGGTGCGGCCTAGCCTGCCACCCACACATCTTGGTTGTGATTAGTGCCACTGAGACCCAGTAGCTGTGACAGAAGCTGACCAGACATATATATGGGCGGGGCGGGCTGGAATGAGTGTCCCCTGAATGTCCATGCACAGGCAGCGAACTCGCTGTGTTGGCTGCACCCGCACCTCACACACTACTCACATGCCTCCTGCACACAGGTCAGGAAGGTCCTGTTCCAGCCCAGCAAGCTCAGCAAGTACATGGGCATGGATGTGACCAGCCTGATGAGCGTGCCCCTGTTCATCATGGAGCCATTCAGCATGCTGCAGAAGATGGCAGAGATCATGGAGTACACACACCTGCTGGACCAGGCCAATGCAGCACAGGACCCCTATGAGAGGTGTGTGCAAACTGGGCAAGCACATCTGTCTGCCGGCATATTAGCGGCTCAACAAAGCCATCTGAATCGTGCGCAGACACAGCACAAAGTCTTGGCCTGCAATGCACAGCGTGCAGGCTGAGCCGGGCACTAGCCTGGTCATATTGAAAAGAGCGCATTGCGGGGGCGCGCCTGTGTTAGGGAGCTGCGGCAACAGCTCTGCGCTGGTCCCAGATGCTATGCCAGCAGGCTGCAGCCAGTGCTACGCGCAGACACATAGCCTCATGGCAGCTGGCTGCCTGCACGCGCCACATCCTCATGTTGACATGTTACGTGTGGTGCTTCTGTTGTATTGTTGCTGTGTGTGTGTGTCTCGCCACAGGATCGCCCTGGTTGCGGCCTTCCTGGTGTCTCCCTTCGGTGCTGCCGAGCGGACATGGAAGCCCTTCAACCCCGTGCTGGGAGAGACCTTTGAGGCTGACAAGCTGCAGAACGACGCCTTCTTTGTGGCTGAGCAGGTGCGCACTGGACGGTGCTAGGGTCGCATGCGTCTGGCACGCCGTGCATGCTGTTGGTCAGCACAGGCGCAGACATTCGTAGCGCGGCAGCATGCTCCGTCGAGTGGTTGGTGGGGCTCAATGCTGATCCAGTGCTATGAAGTGGCTTGCCATAGCCTGTGCTGGCCTTACCACCCTGTTGCTTGTTTGTTGAAATGTGCAGGTGAGCCACCACCCCCCTGTCAGCGCAGCACACGCAGAGAACAGCAGCTGGACCTATGACATCGTCTCAGCACCCACCACCAAGTTCTTGGGCAACAGCTTGGAGGTGTACCCCAAGGGTGAGTACCAACTCGACCATCGCCAACACGGGTGCTGCTGATGCTTCTGAGGCAGCACGCAAGTAGCTTTCAACATGTGTGACAGCTGATAAAAGCAGGAGCAAGCCGTGCACGTGCGCGCAGACCTGCATGTGTCCTGGTGTTGTATAATGACTGTGTGCTGACCTGACATTGGCCCTGTCCTGGCTGACCTGACTTTGGCCTGTCCTGCAGGTCGCACGCGCATCACCCTGCGCAGCACTGGTGAGCTGTACAGCCATGTGCCCCCAAGCGCCAAGGTGCACAACCTGGTGCTGGGCAAGACCTGGATCGACAGCTTCGGCACCTTCCATGTGCGCAACATCAACACTGGTGTGCGCGTGGAGATGGAGTTCAAGCCCTGCGGCTGGTTTGGCTCAGGCCAGTACGAGTTTGAGGGGCTCGTGCTGGACGAGCAGGTGAGCGCATGCAGTCCTGCTTCATCACACAATCAGTTGTGATCAGCAATCAGCTGTGATCCCAGCAGCAGGAATTGGGCCTGAAGATATGTGCCTCAGGAGCTCCTGGTTGTGCCTGTTGCATCTGGACCGCCTGTGTACTGGAGTGCCTTTGTTGAGCTGTGATCATCATCCTGCTCCTTGTCTCAACGCCCTTGCTGGGCTGGTTTGTGCCGCAGGGCAACGCACACGGCATCCTCAATGGCAAGTGGAACAGCCATGTGGACTTCACGCCCTCCAAGCCCGACGGCAGCCCAGCAGACGGCGCCAGCGCCCGCCGCCTGTGGGCGTGCGCAGCCAAGCCCGAGGACGACGTCTACGGCTGCACCCACTTCGCCTGGAAGCTGGCCAACTGCGAGCTGCTGCGCAACGCACCCCTCCCCAGCGACAGCAGGCGCCGTGCTGACAGGCACTTCCTGCAGGAGCGCCACATGGTTGCGGCAGCAGCTGAGAAGGGCTTGATAGAGGATGAGCAGCGCAACGAGCGCAAGGTGGGCGGGGTGCTGGCAGGGTACATGCAGTAATATCGAGCTGGACACGGTGTTGTGTGGATGTGCTCAGCAGGCCGTGCATGTGGCAGTGGTCACTTCATGTGATTGCGTGGCAAAGCTTCCTGCAAGGGTGCTTTGTGCTGTTTGCTGATCCGTGTGCACTTTGCGCTGGTTGCTGATCCTTGTGCACCGCATCTGTCTGTGTGCGTGCTGACCGCAGAAGCGCGAGCAGCAGGGTGATGACTGGACACCCAAGTTCTTTGTGGCTAGCCCCAGCATGGGTATCCTGCCAGGCGAGGAGACAGCAGAGGCGGTGCCTCTGTGGGCCTGGAACGGCAAGTACACAGAGACCAAGCAGCAGGCACCCGCAGCAGAGGTGCAGGAGTGGGAAGGTGGGTGCTGGGACGGCGGAAGCTGCCTGTATGATAGCACCAGCAGACTGCTGCAGATGAGCAGCAACGCAGCCGGAGACAGTCCTTAGCTGTAAACACGTGGTTGCGTGCCATTGTAGCAGATATATATGGCTGCACCCTGCACTGACAACACGGCCAGTTGTGTGCCCCGAGGTCGCTCGACCTGGCCTTGTCAGCTGCCATCCAGACTAGTGCTGTATCCGCTTGTGATCTGTTGCATGGCTCGCAGGCACCGTGTGCGGCCAAGGCTTTGTGCCATGGCAGTTCCGCAGTGCGCCACTGGAGCGCAAGGCCGGCAGCAGCAGCAAGGCGAGCAGCAGGAACCCATCCCGCAGCCCTGACCGCAAGGGCAAGAGCAAGAGCCCCAGCAAGAGCAAGAGCCCCAGCAAGAGCAAGAGCCCTAGCAAAAGCAAGAGCTGAGCGCTGATGTGCGGGGTTTTTGGCGGGGCGGTTGGGTGCCATTTTGCGCGCGTGGTGTCTGTTTGCAGACCTTCTCGCTCACCCTGTGGCTGAGCAGTCTGTGCTGCCGCCGCAGATGGGGTGCGTCCTGCTGAATTGAAGGGCAGGCGAGCTTGTCATTATGGGGTGCGATAAACTGCAGTGCTTGCGTGTTGTGCCTGTAGGACAGATTTAACCTTGGCGCGCTGCATACGCTGAGGGAGTCACGGTCGTGTGCAAGCTGTGGAGTAATGGTTGGAGCTGGGCTGCGCCCAGTGCGGTGGCAACTGTACTTCACAGGAACACCCTTTTTGCTGCTTTCGTGTGGTGGGATGCACTCCTGCAGTCGGTTGTGAGTGGCGTGTGTACGTGCAGCTGCATCCAGGTGCCATGGTGTCTGAGAGCAGTGTGGCAGTATGACGCCTACCTGCCGCAGCTTCGCAGCATAGCGTATGTGTACTGTTGGGTATGTGTGCCTGTCAAGACGGGCTGCGCTGCCTCTGCGGTCAGCTTATCACGGCGCACTGCACATTACCACCTGCTTTGAATCAAGTTTGGGGGGTTGGGGGTTTGGGCGTGCTGCGTGGATTTTTTGCGGCATGCGAGGACCTGGGTGCATCCTCCCAGCCTTGCAGCTATGCGCGGCTTTGCCGATGGCACATGTTCAGAAGAAGCCCTGGGGTGCAGCGTATGCACCTTCACGTGGTGAAGGAGCCGTGGCTAGGTGCACAACCTGGCGTGAGTGCGCAGGGCCGGTGTGCATCCTTTAGTGCCTTCTTTGAGCGAGACACTGACCGACCTGTGACTGTGTTTGTTGACTATGTGCTGACACCTCCTGATGCTGTGCACCTGGTTGTTCTGCATGCCGAAAATGGTGCTTGGTGGATGCCGAAATGCAGCCATGAAGCATTCCCCTACGGACGAATTCAGGACTCGCATCAGTTGTGACCTTTTGGGAAGAGTGTGCATGTGTAGCTCTCCGCAGGTGGGATGCCATCCCCCACGTGACATGGTACACTGCAAGCCCTTGACGTCGCAGTGGCATGTGCAGCGCTCCACACTGCATGGCAGAGCTGCAGGGCACAAGAGGTAATATGGGCGACGGGTGCCCAAACCTCATTTCAGCTAGGCCTGATGCATGCCTGTATGCAAGGCTTGGCTCTGTTGTTGATTGTATAGTCTCGCTTTCCTGCTGCACATGAAGCTGTGCACGCTATCCTGCCTGTCATCTGTGGCAGGCAATTCAGGGGTGTGGCAGTCGTGTGAACCGCTGTGACGATCTGGTCAGCTGGGGTTGTGGAGCCATGTGTTGCACCCTGCTGTTGCTGTGTCCAGTGGTTGTTTGTGTTGGTGGTGGTCTTTGGGGCTTGGCACGCTGCCCTACAGAGGGGTGATGTGAGGCTCTTGTGATTGTTAACAGCCACCAGTGTTTTCATGCGCCTTGATCAAAGCAAGGGCCTCAAAAGTGCCGGCTCCTTTAGCGGCCGGAACCCATATATGCTCACACTCATGTCCCGTGTTAGCAAGGGCTCAAGAATAGATGTCAACCCCTCCTCGCCACCTCTGCACAACAGCATCGGTGATCACAGTGGAGCTTTGATGCAACATCCAGCCGAGCAGAAGGGCAAAAACCTTCTTTCCGTTGGCAGACACGGCAGCTTCAGCCTCTGCGACCTTATTACAAGGGCAGCAACTGGCCAGGCACCTTCACGTCACAGTGAGCCAAGGGTTTCGGCGCCCCCGAAGCTCGTCTAGCCGCATTTGCACATGCACATGCATCAATCAACCACTTCTCTTCGTTGACAGACACGACAGCTTCAGCCTCTGCGATCTTACTACAACCTCTGCACAAGCTGATCAGCACCAACAAGTTGAAATGACAGCCTGGCATTATTTCAAATTCAACTGCCACCTACACCACGTGCCTGGATTCACGCAACGTCATTCTTGTTACTCGCTGGCTTCGGTTGGCTATCCGACAGTGGCAACCCGTTTGTTGCTGTGTTTGCTCAGGATCACCAGCAGCAGTATTGATCGCGCCACATCGCTCAACACAGACGTTACGCCAGACAGGATGCAGCAGGTCTGCAGCAGTGAATCCAGAGCTTTTTTCATAATAGATCACCTTTCAGCTGGGTGCCTGGTGTGGACCAAGAAGGCGCTGGCCAGGCTGTGCAGCACACTGGCAGTGGCCCTGAAGCAGCCATGCCCAATTGGGTTGGCAGTGCTGCAGCAAGGCAGGCCTGGCCAGGCGGTCAGCCTACAGGTATGCAAGTTGACAGCACATCCAGGGCTTGAAGGCACGAGTGGGGTGTAAAGCAGGTGTGATCGTGGACCATGCAGATCCTTCTGCGCCTGGGGTCAACCTTTCAAGCCCGTGACTTCCTCACTTGCATCAACCGTCTACCACCAGAAAGCAGCACAACTGGCCCCAATGGGGACAAGCTCAGTAAGTCAGGCTCTGCAGATGGTTATGCACAAGTATCAGTCCCTTGCAGTCTGGCAACCAGTGCATGCTGCTTGTGGAGATACAGCTTTCAAGCCTAAAGCCTGATCCTTTCACCTGGTTTGGCAGGTGGCGCCCTCATGGCCCTCATGCAGCACATGCACAAGCTTCCAGCTCGCCCAAACTGCCACAACCAGCTGTTCATCCTGTCCAGCAGCTTTGCTGGCTGCCTGGGTGACCCCAAGATGAGCAAACTGTTGCAGGTGGGTCCTGGGTCCCCTTGAGCATTCACTGCTGCTGAGCATGCAACAGCTGGCCGCCTGCAGCTGCAAGCGCGTCCACAACCCAGCAGCGGCGTTGCACAGGTGGCTGCCAGCCTCAGCTGCTTTGTTGCCAAAACTGCCAGTGCAACTGCTGGCAGCAGTCATGAAGCAGCAAGTGGGCTGCACCTGCTTGGCGTGTTTGGTCACATGGTAGTAACGCGAACATGGTAGTAACACTGAAACTGAGCACTCAAACAAACCGAAGAGGGCCTCAACAATATGTGTGTGCCCCTCCCCCTGGCACACCCCATGCTGTGATACCGCAGTTTGCATCTATGCAGCCAGACTACTCCATCCACTTCCTGCAGCTCACGGGGCCAGAGGCAGAGCTGCAGGCGGTTGCTGATGCAGGCTGTATGGAGCTTGGCGCCATGGCCAGTGGCCCAGCCCCAGACTTGGCCTTCCTGCAGATGCTTAAAGGCATGCCAAACTGTGGCAACTTCACCTATTATGCATTTGTTGCAGGTGTGCTCAAAGGGGGGGGGGTGCTGTTGCATGGCGTGTGGAACTTGAAAGAGATAAAGCTTTCGAGAGGTGGAAGTGCCCAGCAGATGCAAGTATGCATGGTTTTCGTGACATACAGTCTGCTGCAAGCATACTCTCCCATTCGTTCAAATCCCTGTCTGCTGTACAGCATGCACGCACACCTCACCATCAGCCGCCATCAGTGCTGCAGCCTCTGGAGGCTTTAGCAGCCTATCCCGCTGACCGGAAGAGTTGTTTGTGCGTGGGCCAAACGACATTGCAGATGCCGCTGCTAAACGTTCACACCGGTCAGTGTTTCTGGTGCATGTGCTGGCGGCTTCTGCCATGCATGATGACAAGGTTCTTGGCAAAAAAACTTGTGAATGTAGCACAATACAGCTGTTACAAGCGCGTCCCATTCATGCTGCTTGCCTGCAGACTGTGATGCAGCAACAGACCTGATGTGCCAGTCCTGGCTGAGGGAGCTTTTGACAGCTGCACATGGAAGGGCTGGCAGCAGCTGCGGCAGCTCTGCAGCAACAGCACCAGACCTTGTCCTGCAGTTTGGAGGCCAGACACTGCCCTGCAGCATCCAACAGCATATCCTACAGGTAAGAAGGCCAGCCTGTAACTGCATGATGGAGAGGATCTGTGGGTTTGGGGAGCAGATCCCCAGTGCAGGCGACCAGTGAACAGTATACCTTGCTAGGGCAGTCAGCAGCCTGTGTGTGATCGTGTGTTGGCTATCTTCTGCAGCAAGGTTTCAATCCTACTCATTGGCATGTGATGTGTTCAACAACTCCTGCCGTGGTTGCTGCCTGGCCTGCTGCAGCTCGACCCATGGGTGTTGCCTGCGCACACCTGCCCATGCCACAACATACCCATGCAGCCGTCCACCAGCAACACTGTCGCCACAGCACAGGCAGCCGCTGCTGCTGCTGCCAGTGATGCTGGCAGTATGGTAGCACTGCTGATGCTGCCAGAGGCTTGCCCCTGGTCCTGCAGTGTCAGTGGGCAGCCTGTGATGCTACCACTGAGCTCCTGCACCACAGATGCAAGGATACTGCAGCTGGGCAGGCACACACAGCTGGTCATGCCAACAACAGCAGCTGCACCAGCAGCCACTGGCTGCAGCACCCTGCCTTGCTCTGCCAACAGCAGCCTGGGCATGCTACAGGCACTGCCTTTGGCTGCAGGCCAGTCCTGCCAGCTGCAGGCTGTACACATGGTGCACCCCTCAGCTGTTGACAGCATGCTGCTGTACGGCATGCCACTGCTGCTGACACCTTCTGCCAGCAGTGACAGCAGTGGTCACCAGGCGGTCAGCGTGGTGCAGGATGCAGCAGGGACAGCAGGGCCGGGGTCTAGGGACCAGCGGCAGGGGCAGCAGCCGGGCAGTGTGAGCGCCTCAGAGGCAGGTGTGTGGCTGCTGGACAGACTCTGGCCACTACAAAAGACTGTTGCAGATGTTGCACAGTCCTGCTATCACATGGTTTTGACTAATTGTGCAGTGCACCCCAGGCGCAGCGTGCCCGTGCTGGATTGACTTGCGCTGTCAGCCTGGTCGCCTACTTGCTGCAGTTGAGTCAACCTTATCATGTGATGTATCTGCTGTCCTGCAGGCATGCTGATGAGGGCCTTGTGTCAGCTGCTGTTGGAGCAGCAGCAGGTGCTTCTGGCCTCCAGCAACCACGACCTCCTGCGCCGCATACAGCTGCCCCTGCAGCAGTGGTACATGCTGCAGCCAGCTGCAGATGGCTCCGGCCTCTTGCTGAGGTGGGTGGCTTCCAGGGAGCAGCTGCTGCCACCAAAGCGCAGGGACAGCAGTGCACTGGGCAGCAGCGTGGGCGGCACAGCAGCAGCAGCGTGCCTGGAGAATGAGGTGGTGTTGCTGGATGCGGAGCAGCTGGAGGCTGTTAGGGACAGCCTAGCAAGTTTGAAGGGCTTGGGGGCCAGCAGCAGGGGAGGTGGCAGCAGCAGCAGCAGTGCTGGCGAGGCGGTACAGGCTGCTGAGGTTTCAGCAGCTGGGAGTGGGCCCTTTGGTGGTGATGATGGAGGGCTCATTGCAGGCGGGCCTGATGCATTGGCTGAAGCAGAGGGTTTTGGGGCTCAGGGCCAGGAGCCGCTGCTGCTGTCTTGCGGTCTTGATGAGTGGGTGGCAGCTGTGCTTGGTGCCAGCTCAGCAACCTACACCCCGCCTGCTGTTGCTCCAGCTGCCCCAGCTGCTGCATTAGCAGCAGGCCAGCGCTTGCAGCAGGGGCCTGGTGCTGCATTTATGGCAGCTGCTGCTGCGCCCCAACAGGTCATGCAGCATCCGCACCAGCCACACCCTCCTGTCCTTGAGGGTCATGCTGTGGGGCAGACAGGTCAGCACACTGGCCAGCATGGTGGCATGTTGCCTGCAGGAGGGCTGGCTGTTCATGGAGGTAGTGCTGGTCAGCTTGGGGAGCGGTCAGACTGCCAGGACCACACACAGCACCAGCAGCAACAGGCTGACCAGGAGCAGCAGCAGCTGGGGCATGCGGAGGGTGCAGCAGGTGGCAAGGCCGGGGGTGGCGGCAGAGGCGGGGGCAGAGGCAGGCGGAACAGCAGTGCAGGTGCAGCAAATAGCAGGAAGCTGAGGCTAAGCAAAGTGTAACCAAGTGGGAAAGGGTACTGATTCAGTGCAACGTGGCAGTCTGCTCTGAAGTGTTGCAGAGCGTTGCCTTGCAGGATGTGCTGTGTGGGATGTGACAGGGTGTTGCTTGTTGCAGATCTGCTGTTGAACAGCCGTGGCATGAGGTTATGGGCAGTATACCGTAGCACTGCATCATCAGGCTGGTCAGCCAGGTCAAACATCCATTGATCAACCCTGGGCCTGGACCCTGAAAAGTTGCACAGGTGTGGTTTACGCACACAAATTGTGCTGTTGAGCACCGTCTGTAGCTTTCATCAGCCCAGCTAAGCACCATGTCGGCACTTACTGCCAGCCCAGTCAGCTCTGCTGTCAGCAGGACCGCAAGCAGCAAGAGGGCAGCTTTTGCTAGCTTCAAGCCTGCATTTCATTCCAGTAGCCTTCGTGTGAAGGTCAATGCCTCCAGCCGGGAGGTGCAGGAGCAGCAACATGGCATTGATCGCAGGCAGATGCTGGCATTCAGCGCAGTTGTGCCCTTAATGCTGCAGCAGTCTGCTCAGGCAGATGAGGGTGAGCGTCCGAGTCTCGTCTTGGCGCAGATCCGGCTGATCCACAGTGCATGTTGGGCACTCACCAGATCAACCTGGCCACAGCACAACTTGCTTGGCAACGTTTCAGACACACCAGCACACAGGTACATTGATATGAGCAGTATTAGTCTTCTGCTGTCCAGCTGGCAGATTTGACAGAAGCTGTGCTGTTGTCCCGTGACCTTGGTGACACAGGTGAGTTCTCCACCCTGCTGGGCATGGCCAGCCCTCCCACCAGCTATGGAGGCTACGGAGGCAATGCCAACGAGAAGCCCAAGTACTCCTTCGAGTACCCCACCGGGTGGAAGTCAGAGGTGCCATCCAAGGTGTGTACAGGGGTCTGCCACCCAGGACCCCTCACACCAGCAGCAGTGGAACTTCCTATGATGGCAGCTGGGTGCCATTATGAAACAGCAGCGGGGTGCCAGTTGTGATGTGCACGCTGGTTGCGTGGTGTACATCAGCAGGTTGTTGCGCTGCACAATCAGACATGTCAAGATCAGCTGACAGCTGCTACTGTGCTTTGTTGGTGTTGTGCAGGTCGAGAAGGGCACCCAAGGTGTTGACAGCCGTGTTGTCAACCCCCGCAGCAAAGGTGCGCAGCAGTGTTGCACCTACAGCGTGCACTGTTGCAGCCTCTGCATCAAAACATGGCTTCACCGCTCCATTCCAGCTGAAGTTGGTTTGGGCAGGCGCTACAGTTGGCCTCTCTGAATGGTGTTTTGTGCGGTTACTTGGCAGTGGCAGCCTGCCCTGGAGCAAGGCTCGCTGAAAGGAATGCATGCTACCTTCCTACCTGGACTCAAAAGCAGGTGGCGGCATGTCACAGTAGTTGGTTCTCGTGTTGCCATTCCCAGCTATTCACTGTGTGAAGAGGTAGAGAGGCCTTGTGATGCAGCATGCCTTTCTGGAGGGTGTGATTGGGTCCCCTGGCTGCTTGTCCCAAGTCAGTGTTTGCTGGATGCTCACTACGTTGTGCTGTGCTGTGCTGCAGACCAGCGTGCTTTTGTCATCACCTTGACACGTGCTGGTGAGGACGACAAGTCCTTCAAGCTGACGGACATTGACTCAACCTTTGCCAGCTTTGCTGGAGCAGACTACAATCTGCAGGTGGGCTCTCCAGAGGGAGTGAGAACCCCTGCAAGCAGCCGCACTGCAGCGCACTGCATGGGTAAATGGGTGTAGGGGAGGGATACTGGAAATTGTTCAAAGGGGCCTGCGCCCTGAGTGCTGCCAAGCAGTTGAGCCTGGGTGAGAAAGGGTGTGCTGAGGTGGTGCCATGCGAACACGGCATGTTCAGCTGCCTGATATCAGGGACAGTCTGAACAAGGCTTGTCATGCTGCACGCTCCCTCTTTGAGGGGCGAGGCTGTAGCCAGAGACACACTCCCTTGCAGCAAATTTTGTTAGGAGCCGGGTGGCAGCAGAGGCCTGGCAACCTGAGCAATCCACTTCGTGCAGGGCATCGTGCAATGTGTGCTGCATGAGAGCCACAGACCATGACTATTACTTGTAGATTGGGCTGCACAGCTGCTGTCTGCACCTGATACATGCTGCTGTCCACCTTTTTGTACCTGCAGGACGCCCTGAATGATGCTGAGGATGTGACTAAGACGGAAGCAGAGCGCGGTGGCATCAAGTTCTATGATTATGAGATCCAGTCACCGGTGAGGCGCACCAGTCACTTCTCTTGCAGGGTTGGCAGATGGAGTGGCTGCCAGTCAGTACCTGCAGACGTGTGACAGCCAGCTGCCTCAGCTAAGCCAAGCAGCGTAGCAAATTAAGCGTGCAGAGGTGGCGCGGCTGCCGATGGTGCCACAAAGTCCAAACGATGGCGGCAGGGCCATTGCGGCCTGTATGACAGGATGCTAACAGCGCTGTCGTGAGCGCTTGCTCTTAGCAGCACTGCCACAGCCGCGGGGGTTTCGCCACAGCGGTGCGGTGTCGCTTGTTCACCCGCATGCGTCCCATGTCCAGGCAATGCAGCTCAAAACACCTGACAGAACTCCTGCGAGGATGGATGTCTTGTAGCTCAACGCTCATGTGATGTGCTGACATCTGTGCTGTGCAGGCTTTCCACTACTTGTCCAGCATCGCAGTCAAGGATGGCAAGGTGTTTGCGCTGTTTGTGCGCAGCCCATCTAAGGTAAGTGTTCCCGTTGAAAAGGGGAGGCCTGGGCATCACAGCATTCTGTGTTGCTGTGGTTGCAGCCGCTACTTGCCAGCACCTCAATGCTATGTGCTGAATGGTGCAGTAGTTTCAATTCGAGCAGCTGCATCTGCTGCTTGAGCACTTTTGTGTTGGTATATAAGCAGACCACATTTGGCTTCAAGTGTGAGAAGGGTTCTCACACCTGCATCATGATGTACTGTGCCTCTGCAGAGCTTCCGTGCCTCTGAGTCCAACCTGAGGCACATCGTGGACACCTTCAAGCTGCTGTGACTGTGACCTGGCGGTGTGCTTGGAAGGCCGTTTAAATTTAAATGTGGCCCGAACCGGAGTCGAGTCTGGCTCAGCCAGAGGGATGGCAGCTGCCGCTGATGTGCAGGCAGGGAGGGAGGCCGCATGTTGCGTCTGTGATTGCTGCAGTCGATGCTTGTGGGTGGGTTTTGTCGGATACCAGCGATCAGCACAGGCGGCTGATCAGCTGTGAATGGCGCATCGGTCTGGCTGCCACCTCGGACCGACCTCAGTCATGTTGGGCTTTTGGCAACAGAGCTTGTGATGTGCTGTGGTGTGACAACAGGTTTCCGACAACACTTTGGCACGGCATTTTTTCAGGGCTGCTGTCAGCCTACTAAGAGGCTATTTTCTTGCGGCAGGTCCGTTGTGCTGAGCGGGGAAGGAGGGTGTCACTGTTGCCGGGCTTGTACATTGTTCTGTGGACGTTGGAAACTTTTCTTGATTGCTGTACAATGAAGCAGGCAGCAGGCGTGGCTACCCACGTCAGTAACAGCCATGCAAGTGACTTTAGCAAGCGCACTGTAACAAGCCTGGTGAAATTGCGCTAGTGTGCAGCAGTGCAGATCACAATGCCTCGTCAAGACCATGGCACCATCATCACAACCACTGTAACACTTTGCTAGCAGGTTTTCTATGCACAGATAACACATTTAAAATTGTAGAGAGTACCGCTTTGCGATGAAAGTATCTACTTGTAACAACCCCCCCCCCCCCCCCCCATCCCAAAAAAAGGAAATTTACCCAGGTGCCCAAAACAGCACCACAAGGCAACAGTCTAGCTGTGCTACAACTTTTGCCAAATCTCTACTAGCTAGAAGACATGTCGCCCTCTTGTACTTCCTTACAACATAGTACGTGTGAACTGAAGCCGTAAAGCATGCAGCCATGGTTGCCCATCACCAAGGTATGCAAAGCAGTGAGCTGAAGCAGTCATGGCTGCTTCAAGGCAGCTCAACGCCTCACCACCTATCCGATCCGGGCGCAACAAAGCTGTTGCCAACCCTGTCAGCATGCCCGGCATTCTGCCGCCACCTGTTCCAAACAACCAGCCTGCCCTGCGACACAACGCTATTGTACAAATGGCTTGCGCAGCAAGTGCTTGTTGCAGCACGTGCGCAAGCAGGTTCAGCAAAGGCAGGAGCCTGTGTCAAAGCCTTAACCTCTGGCAGCGTTGAAGGGGCCAGCAGAAGACCTCTGTTGGCAGCTGCCAAGCAACAAATCCTGAACCCATTGCAAAGCGGCAGTGGGAATATGTGAGGCAGGGAGCCATCAGCTTTGTTGTGCACTGCAAGACAGGCACGAGCCTGGCAGTCTGCACAGATGGTGCCACGCAGTGGAACTGCCCTACTTGACGAGAACAAGTCAGAGCTCCTGCGATCACACTGCTGCAGTACGGACTACCACACAACACATGGCCACGAGCCTGCTGTGGTGGACAGTAGCCACCACACAACAATGCTAGCAAAACAACAATGCAAGGCTTCTGGCAACTGATTCAGCGGTGAACACAAGGCTTGCTTGTGCCAGGTCTGTGAATGCAGACAGCCTAGCTGCTGCAGCTGCCGCAATGCAGTGCACCATGCAGAGAGCCTGACAACAACATGCCACACTGCACAGCATGCCGCTGCAGCAGGCGCCCGCAAACCAACTCCTGCGCCGACGGCGATACACACTCGGCAGTGGCCGGATGCTTGCGCACACATTCTTGCACCTGCTGACTGCAAAAATAATCAACACTGCCCGCCATCCACTGCACCCAGCGCGACACACAATGTAATATCAGCGGCGAAACACACTGCCTGCCCATCAACGCCATTGTTCCAACCACACAAATATTCTGGACCTGCCATGCGCTGGCTGCATGACACATTTTGCAGCTGATGACGACAGCGCATGCGCATCACACAAAAGTGACTCCGAGAACTTACTACCTGATGTGCAGCACCACACTTATTGCCTGGGCCTGGGCCCAGACCGCATACGCAGTGGCTTCCGTGCGGGGAAGCTGGCCATACCCGCGCTGCACAAAGTAGCATCTACAGCGTGCAGTAGAGGACCTCAGAGAGAACGACGTGTAGGTAAAATATGACGCCCACAGACAGGCACGGCTAACCCTGGCACAACAAGGTGTGTTGGCTACTCACCATCAACACCACCACACTACAACACAACAACGGCACTCACTTCACCACAACGCGCCTGCACTGCGCAGCCTCATGACTCCCTCACATCAACATCGACAGCAAGGATCTGTACTTCACCACTGCCATTGACACCGCAAGCAACACTGCCCCCAAGGGGCTTCCTGGAAACTCGCATCAACAGACACAGCTGAAGCCATGCGGCATCAGTCAGATGCCGTCATCACACATACACACACCAACACATCCTACAGTATGTTCTTCATTTCTACATCCACGGGATTGCGAAAGCCACTGTGCCCATCGAAGTCAGCAAGCACACATGTTGCTCCTTGATGGGATTGCAGTCATGTTACTGGCGTTAGGTCTCACACCTGTGGGCGTGCCTGCACCACCCACATGCTGCCGTCGACAGTGATGCACCCCTCCACATCCAGCCCTACCCCGGCATCGCTGCCTCCCTCCTGCTGCTGCAGCACCTCCTCTGCCGCCACGGCTGCCAGGGCGCACTGCCACAGCAGGGCAGCAGCTGCAGTCTCCTTGAACGCCATCGGCTCCTTGGTGTAGTTGATGAGGCGCGCTGTGGTGGGGGCACTGGGGATGCTGTCAAACAGACCAGCGCCAGCAAACCTGCACAGGAAGACAAATGATATGGTTAAATGAAATAGTCAGCAGAATGGGACAAATGACTGCTTGGTGTCTCATGAACAAGTCCTCAGACCTCCTTGACCACATGGTCAAACTCTGCCCGGTCTTCACCGCTGTATTCAGACTGACAAGTGTGCTCAAGCTGCTGATACATTCAAAGGGAGCAGCCTGGGATGGCCGGTGAGCAAACACTGGCGGTTGAGCTGCCACATCACTCACCCAGGCAGGTCCTCTGCGTTGGAGTCGGAGCGCGCCATGAACACAGCCTTGGCACTGCTGCCCCAGCCGGCATCCCCGCCACAGCTGGGCAGCTGCAGCCCCTCAGGCAGAATAGCGGCGTCCTTCGAGGGGTAGCTCACAACATCCACAGCCTCCAACAGCTGGTCGTCTTCCGGCACTGGAGGCACACTGCCTGCATCAAACCTACCAGCTGCCTGCAGGGCGGACCTCAGGGCCTTCCGGCTCACAATGCCACCAAGGGCCCTGCCAGGGTGGTTGCCAACCAGCACCTCCCCCAGCCCCACCACCAGCTGGACACACACCTCATCCGCACTGCCTGTGGCAGGGTTGACTGTGTGCGCCACCCAGGCATAGCGTGCAGGCAGCAGCGGCTGCAGCAGCACGCCCATCCTGAGGTGCTGCAGGGGCAGGCCAGCCTTGCCCAGTGCTGCTACAGCCCTGCTGTTCCACTGGCTCGCCCACACACCCTTGATGGCAGCCCAGACACGGTCCCAGTCGTACCCAGCAGAAGCGCTGCTCCTGCCGTTGCCGTTGCTGCTTGCAGCTGCGGTGGTCTGTGCTGCTGCGATGGCAGTGAGCTGCTGTGTCAGGCTGTGGTGCAAGCCAGGAGGCACCTGCAGCTGCTGGACAAGGGTCCTGCAGTGCATAACATGGCAGCACACATGCAAACTTCTTCAGCTGCAGTGGGCGATGCAACCCAGCATTGCAGCACAATCAAGGGTGCACATGCCAAAGCTGACTCGGAAGGTGCGCTGCAGAATAACTCCAGCAGACGCGCACCAGCGGCCACACATCAGCTGATGCACAAAAGCTGCCTAGTACTGCACTCTAGCTGCAACCCCACACAACAATGCTCATTGTGTCAGCTTATAGACCCTGCACCCTGACATAGCGTGACCGTACCTGATCTGCTCCAGCTCAGCAGCACATGCCTCAGGGTTGCCGGGGTGCTGCACTGCAGCTGCAGCGATGCGCCCAGCCAGCTGCTCCAGCTGCTCCCTCATGTCACTGTTGAGGGGTGCCCTCAGCACAGCCTCAAAGCTGCCATGAGGCAGCGCCACTGAGGCAGGCAGCTTCACCCAGCCTGGCAGCTGCAAGACCTCGCCACTGCTGCGCGCAGCTGTGCCGGCAGCGGCAGCTGCAGTGGCGGCAGCCTTGTGCAGGTTGGTTGTGCTCATTGCCTTTTGACCCACAGCCCCGGGGGCGAACTGGTCGAGGGTGAGGACCCAGTCCCCGTCCCAGGCGCTGGCGGGTGCAGCCGTCAGGGTGGCCTTAGCAGGGCCCGCTTGCTCGACCTGCAGGAAGGGGTCAGCACAGCGCAGGCGCAGCCTTGGGTCTCGCTGCTGGCTGTTTGCGCTGTTTGCCCATTCAAACCATGACTTGCAGGCGGTTGTACTGCACATGCACAGAGTTGAGCAAACTTGTATTTACTGCTTGAGCAGGGCAAGCTCATGAAGTCTGCTTGCTCAACCTGCAGGAGGGGGTCAGCACAACGCATGCGCAACCTGGTGGGTCTTGAGGCTGGCTGTGCACACTGCCAACATGCCTCTGGGACGCTTGCGCAGGACACAGACAGGGTTTAACCCTTTACCTGCCGGGATACTATATCTAGTAGCAACATTGGGGCCTGCATCGAAGCACATAACTTTCACAGGACTTGTCTGCTGAAGGCCGCAGCGGGCTTGCCGGAAAGCTGACCTCGCGGGCTTTCCAGCGATACCCCGCACTCCTCCGGAGTACGTCAAAGTTATCATCCCTCGATATGCCGATAAAGGCACTCAATTATTGCTGGCAGATAAAGGGTTAAACAGACATTCCTTCACTGCTGGGGAGCAGGGCGGCACCTCTGCTTCTGTGTGGCAATCAAGTTCGCAACCATAGAAACACACACCTTTGATTGCTGGTCCATGCTGGTGCTGCCTTGCTGTGCACCTCCTGTAGCATCGGCAGCAGCCTCATGCAGTGTGACCTCGTCTGCCTTGATGGTGAGGGCCACGTGCTTGCCTGCCAAGCTGGTCACGTGAGACACCTGGGCAGCCTCAGAGCTGGAGAACAAAACACACAGCAAGGCGCAGCAGCAGTGCAGCGGTGAAACGGCACATACATCAGCAGTGCATAGTGCGGGCGGCAACAGGTCAGAAGGGACAGTGGCACGCGGTAACACACCTTACTGGTGGTGGAGCAGTCATGAAACATGCACGGCGCCAAGCCTGCCAACAAGCAGCCTAGGCCACCCTGACTACAGTGCACGCCATCAACACGTCTCACAGGTACATCACAGCCATCTGTGAACCAGCAGTGCATGTGTTGTGACAGCAGCACACCAGGTCCTGCAAAGGCTTACCTGGGGCATGCCACCACCGGGATCTTGCAGTTGCGTGCGCGCACCGCACAGTGGCTCAGCACGTCTGGGCAGTCACCCAACACCACCACGCCCACCACGCCAGGGGGGACCTCCTCCTCGCCTAAGGGCAGCAACAACCCCAGCAGAGACACGAACACCAGCCACGGAAAGACAGGGGGCGGTGAAGCGTGGCAAAGCACCAGACGAAGTGCGACAACACTGGGTGAAACCTGCGAGACAGCACTGTTGCTGCTGCCACCGTGGATGCACAAGCTGCCGGTATGCAGGCGTTGGTGTTGATGCAGGCCATTAGTTTGCACCAAACGCAGAGGTGCGCGATGACATGTGCAGCTCCTTAAAGAGCACATGTGCCAACTCTTGACACCCAGCTAACTGAACAAGCCTGCTAACCAACCAACTCAAGTGCGGACCTGCCAAGCGCTGCAGCACCAGGATGGTTGGTGTCTTCAGGGCGCCAGCCGGTATCTGAGACAAGCATGGTGTGAGGGCGCTGAGCTTGCCGGTCACAGTGCTGGGCAGGCGGCTCACCACACTCCAAGCACTGACACCAGCCTGACGGCGCAAGCTGCAAGTGACACAGTGACACACACATGCACAAGTATGTGTGAGCAGACCTGCCGTCATCAGTGCGTGAGCAGTTCTGCCAGCAAGCTTGACAGCAGCATGGGTCCTAAAACGCCCTGGGTTGCAACAGAGCCTACATTGTGCCATGTCAGTTGCTAGTGAAGGCCGCCAGGCTGCCCACCTTGGCTCAACAGCCGTCAGGAGCAGCGACAGCGCAGCAGCAGAACTCCCCCTCACAATCTCCTCGGCCAGCAGGGGGACGGGGCCAGTGGGGCCCTCCGATGGCAGGCCCAGCGCACCTGCAAACAAAGCCAGCACCCAGTAGCTTCAGCATTTTGCACCGGTGCGAGCACATCACAGCGTTCCCAGCTGCCTCAGACGTCAACATGAAACAACTCGCGCGGTTGCTGATTATTGCAGCCGGCAGTGGTGAGCAACAGCAGCCAGTGCCGAGGTGTGTTTCATGATGTGCACAACTGTTGATACCAGCTGACACAGCGCGGAATCCTTTACCAGCGGTACTCTGGGTGCGTACCTGCCAGACTGTTGGCTGTGGGTTGCAGCACAGCAGTAGCGCTTGCCGACAGGGAGGCCAGGGCTGACCGCAGGCGCTCAAGCAGGGACAGCGCATGCCGCGCCTTGGCAGTAGCATCCAGGCCTGGAGGTCACCAGGACGGCATGTGCAGTGTCAGGGGTCAGTGTGCTGGGCCAGGCTAGATCTACCTCCTAGGACTTGCAGGGACCTGCGCAACAAGAGCTGCGCTATATTGCTGCAGCCTGCACGCTCGCGCTGTTTGCGTCCGCGCACTAGCTGGCGTGCAGTTCATGTCACCGACACAAGTAGCTGGCGATCATGCAGTTCATGTCACCGACACAAGTAGCTGGCAATCATGCAATGCAATAACGGTCAGCTTGCGCGCTGTCGCACCTGGGCACTCCTGGCTCAGCATTGCCAGCTGGCCTGCCACAGACACCAGCGCAGCGCTGCCGCCTTGGCCAGGTAGCGCAGACATGCAGGCTGAGGCCAGGGGCTGCTGCAGCAGGGCCAGCAGGCCGCCCAGCATAGTGGAAGGTGCTGCAAAGCGGATGGCTGCCAGCCCTGCCTCGAGTGCACCACGGCCAGTCATCTCCAAAGCAAGGTCCAGGAACAGGACGTCACGCAGCCTGCAGGAGAGTGAAAGGAGCAGGAGCGCCAACAACACGGACGTTAGGCGCAAGCTCTCTGCCCTGCTGGTAGCAGCCCTTACAGTGCTGACAGCGCGCAAGCCATGACAACAGCATTACACCACAGCTTCGAGACAGGGAGACAGTGGAAGTGAGGTCACGGCACAGTTGCTGCCAGCACGCAACCAACTTGCAGACTTTCGACCGGCTTGTTTCATGCGTTGCCGCCTGCAGCACTCACCTGCCCTGGCATGCCTTGTTGCCACCCCGCAGCGCTGGTGCCAGGCAGTGGCGTGCCTGCACCACGAGGGACTGCAACTTGAGGCACCGGTCCATCTCAACCATGGCTGTTACCTTGCTGGCACAGCCACTGCCACTTGTGCCGCTGCTCACGCCACTGCCACCCTGCACCAGCATCAGCAGGGCTGAGAGCAGCTGGCGCAGCTGCGGTGTGGCAACTGCTGAGAGGGGATCGACCTTCACATGTTTGCCTGCAGGACAAACAGTTGCAGGACACAAACGTGCTGAGCCTGCTGCTTCAACACGACCACGTGTGAGCCTCCAATCTGCCTGCACATGCTGTGATTATTTGCCCCCCAGCATGCAACAGTACGCACGCCAGACCAGGGGCTGTGTTACACAGTCTGCACCGGGAGTTACACATGGTTGGGTTGGGTTCCTGCTTGTAGAGCATGCCGCTAGGTCAGCACTTTGCCAACACATCTCCGCACGTGCCTCTGCCAATCAAGCAACAACTGCAGACCAAAAGTCACAGTACTGCTGTGCGTCGCGTGCGTCCTGCTCACCCTTGCAATGTCCTGCATCGTAGCCCAGCACACCGTCGATGGCTGAAGATAAGTCAGCACCGCTGTGCACTGCTGCCAAGGTCCTCCTGCGTGACGGAGTTGCACGCACGCGCTGGTCAGGAGCAGCCGGTACAGCACAGAGTGGTAGCCACTGAACACTCAGCACACCACACTGTTCGGGTGAAAGCTGTGGTGCTATGCATGTCGGCGCTGCCCAGGGCGATGTAGTGCTGATGTGCCAGCAAACCCCGCTGCACCAAACAAGCAGATCCACCGGCACGCTCCAGCCACAAACAATGGGGTGCCACATGCACACTTCAACAACCCTTGTGAGCACCAGCCAGGACTCTCTACACCGCTCGTTTGCGCACCTGTATGCAATCAGGTCCTCTGTCAACTGTGGGACCTGCTGAGCGCTGAAGGTTGGGGGTGGGCTGCGGATGGGGCGGTCATAAGACGCCAAGCGCTCAGCGTCAATGCCTGCGGCCAACAAAACAACAGGTGATCAGCCGGCCACTTGCAACACGTTTCAGCTTATGACTGACGTCCATTAGCCCTCTCATGCTTCTTGATGCAACATACCACAGCTCCTGTGGCTGCTGTCACACCTCGGCAACCTGCAGGACATAGCGCAGGCAGGTGAGCTGCGAGCGGGTTGCACCCAGCCCCACCAGGTGCACTCTTACGTTCTTTCGCCAGGCTGTCCCAGTACACCTTGATGTCCTGGCCAGACGCCAGGTAGTCAAGGAGGGCCTGGCAGATGGCCAGGTCATCCGGACTGCTGTTGTTGTGCAGCTTCTGATGCCACTCCTCCATCATGCCGCCCTGCAGCACAATAACACAGCATGGGCAGTGAGGCGATACTGAGTGAAAGTTATTGATCATGATCAACCCACTCTGCACTTACAAGGCACTGGTAATGGTTGATACCTGGCGCTCTCCACCCCACTGGCAGTACGTCACTTGCAGTGCGTAACTTGCAGTGCGCAAGGCCCCAAACACCCCCCTCTTACACCCAGATAACCAGCCAAGTGCGAGACAAGGCAAACGTGCAGGAGCTTTGGACAGCAGGCAGCTGAACTGCGGGTGTGGAAGCATACGGCTGGCCAGTGCACTGCACAGACCCCGTCAACCAGTGGTGGAGCCAATGCCACTCTTGGTGTCTGCCGGGCCACCAGCACTCCACCAAGCTGGCCCACACCCCTTGCAAACCCTTGCAGCCAGTCAAGTGCAAATATGCATGGACGTCCTACGGCTACTCTCTGGCTCCTCAACATGAGTAAGGGGCAGAGCCCTCTCCGCCCAAGCGCTCATGTGACAGCTTGGAGCGCATATGAGCAATGCTTGCTGCGTGACGAAGACAACGCTCAGCACCCACCTTGCAGTGGTTCCTGCTCTGGATGGCCAAGATCTCATCCCTGATGCGCTGGCCCATGTCTCCCTCACCGCCACGCCCAGCAGACGCCAGCGCCAGCAGCACCAGACCCGACAGCTGGGGGCAGGCCTCATACACCTAGGGCAGGAGATGAGACCGATAGGTGTGACACGTGTGCACCAAGATGACAGTGGCTGGGTATGATTCGTTTGCTGCAATGCATGCTGCCAAATGCACCGTGTGCACTTTTGACATGTGCATGCTGAGCGTCGTCCCAGTGCCTGCGGGAGGCAGCTTTGGGACCAGACTGCAAGTTGTGCAGCAGCTGGATGGCCATTGTGTTGAGCCCTATGAAACTACCTGGTCCCTGGATCACAGCGTTGCCTCATGCGTGACAGGCATGTTACCCCTGGCCTCCATCAAAGGGATCTTCTTGGGCGGCGTTATGCAGACCAGTTGCCTGCAACTTACCTGGATCAAGTTTGCGCCCAGGCGATCCAGCGCTGCACTAATCTCCCTGGGCTTGACATTGTAGTTGTGGTTCCACGTCAGCAGCCTCAAGCTGCTGAAGCGCAGCCACACAGTCACAGCCACCAGCCCTGACATTGCATGTGCTGCTGCTCCGCCAGTGTTGCTGCCGGGCTGGGGAGGCCATGTTAGGGACTCTGGGGCTGATGCTGCTGCTGACCTGAGGTCTGGCAGCAGCTCCTGCACCAGGTCTGCTGCAATGTTGTACCTGCAGTTTCACCAACAACAGTACACAGGACAGCACCAGCAGTCAGCACAGGGCCGGCATGCTATCTGCCCCTGCAGATGTGTGCTGGCTAGTACAAATGCAAGAGTGCTTTGCAGGAAGCAAACTGCATGTAGATCCCAGGAGTCCTGTCTCACACATGTATCAACACAGGCCATGCGTCAGCACAGATCCGCGCTACACAAGGCAGCCGGCATGCCTACCTGTGCATGAGGCTCCTGCGTGCCTGGTGCTCAGCCTCAGCCAGGCGGTGCACCATGTGGTGGTTGGGGCCCAGCTCAGGTACATCAGTTGCGTCACTGCAGCAGGGACAGCAGTAGGACATGTATGGTGACAATCACGGCAGGGCGCAGATAGCATGCAACTCAATACCAAGCTGCGGTTGCATGCAGCACCTCATACATGATCGTGCTGACAGGCCGTCACCCTGCATGCATGTGTGGCGTCTGCGCTGGCAACGACAGCAAACCCCAAGAACCAGGATTGTCAATGCTCACCTCTGCAGAACAGCGCCGCCCTGCAGGCCCCACAGCATGTCTTCTGCAGGAACAGGCACCAGCTCAAAGTCCCGCACAAACTTGGCCAGATCCTTGTTTGAAAGCGAAGGCTCCACGCCTGGAGTCATGGCCCTGCTGCCTGCTGTGCTGCCCTCCCTGCTGCCCTGGATGTCGACGGACATGCTCTGCTGGTTGATGTGTTCCTGCATCTCAGCGGCCGCGCTGCTGAGCACAGCAGCGATCCGCTCAGGACTGCCTAGCGGTGGCAGTACGCTGTCCTGCACGCTGCCATTTGTGGCAGCGTTGCCGCCTGCTGCTGCTGTCATCCCACTCTCTGACAGCCCTGACGCAATGAGAGCCTTGTGCATAGCTGCCTCGCGGGGGTCCACTGGTGCCGGAGCCGGCAGCAGCCCTAGCTGCTTTGCATGGTTCGAGGTGCTGATGAAGAATGCGGCATCAGTGTCGGCATTGCGGATCCACTGGCGCCTGGCTGTGCGCATGGTGACCAGGAGGCCACCCGTGCTGCGCATGAAAGAGAAACACAGCAGCAGATGCAGGGAATGCATATGGTTTGGATGACCACAGACTGGCTGACTGAAGCAAACCGTAGCACATATGCAAGATATGTCAGCGTGGAATGCACACACCGCTGTTTGGAGGGCCAGGCCAAGGCAGACGCAGACGGCTCCGCATGGTTCCACTGGACTCAAGTCAGACCAACAGGACAGCCAGCTGCCATAGTTGCAACAAAGGCAGGGCGGCTTACCAGAACACGCCTGTCAGCGGCAACCGCAGCAGCGCCATGTACATGTTGCTGGGCTCAGTGCTTTGCTGGCTGCTGCCAGCCGGAAACAGGTGACGGCTCATTGGGGTGTCCCAGAAGCCAGAACCTGCAGCATGGGCACAGTTATGGGAACCCATTTCATGAGCAGCAATAAAGGTTTGCGCCACCATGCAGGTGCGCATGGCTACGGCACATGCTCATAACTACTACTACTACTAATGCTTGGCCATGTATAGCTGCTGGAAGTGCGCATGCATATGACATATGGAGTGCCAGGTAAATGGATCTGAACTGTCTCCCTGTCTATCCCAAAAAAATGGCTGCCTGCTGTCATGCATAGTTAGCTGTCTGGGTGCCTCACCAGCATCCCAGGACATGTCTGGCAGTGTCTTCCAGCCACCGGGCAGGTCAGCCACTGGCTGGGGCTGCACACGAGCTGATGCAGGCAGGTCAGCACCAGACCACTGCAGCACAAGGCCTGGCTTACGGGTGCCTGCAGGATGACCACACCGCGGGGTCCTGACTGTCAGTAGGATTGCATCGGTTTGACTCAACCTCAGTGTCTTATAAACCCCATGTGGGCAGCAAGATAGGGTGACGATGTTTCAGCAAGATTGTTGCGCGTGAGGCAGCACAGCAGCAGCAGTCACCAGCACAAGCAGCAAAAGGACCTGATGCTGCACACCTCCTCACCATGCAACCAGTTACTTCAGACCGACATGTGGTGGCAGGAGGCAGCCTGCAAGCGAGTGCGCATAAGTAACACCCTGCTACGCCACACACCTGTGACACCAATGTCTGCCACAGCTGCTACCAGCACTACGGGCTCCAGTATGCTGCTGCCGTTGGCACTGGAGGAGCGCTGCATCATGACTGCACTGGCAACAGCAAAAGGGGTGCGGCCGTGGCCCTTGACAGGGAACTCGTCCTGCAGGCACCAGGAGTGACAACAACGTTACACAAGCGACTCAGCCACTGCAGACAGTAGGTGCACAAACAAGCAAAACCTGCAAGGTGGTGCACCCCCAGTCTGTCCGCAGCAGCAATGGGTGGACTGGCCCGGCTGCTGGCTTGCAGATAGCCCCATCATCATGTAGCCGACCAGGCCCACATGCGGGCTGGCTGCCAAGATGGCTCCTGCTGCTGTCAGCACCATACTGCAGCATTCTTCCTGTTTTCCCTGACAGCCACCCATGAAGCGCAGGTGCACAGCAACTGCTTGTGCAGCAGCACGCGTTTCACTGTGGCGCCCTGTATTGTGCAATGGCACTCCGCTGCATCCCTCAACGGGCCGTACCCACCTGCATCACTTCCAGGCCAGAAGGGGGCACCTCCAGGTCCTCCTGCTGCTGCATCCATGCGCCAAGCTGGGCTGCTGCTGCAGCACTCAGCTCACGTGATGACAGAGTGCACACCTGCATCAGAGCAAGAGCAGGCAGACAGTCGAGAGAGGGGTTGGTCCTTGAGAGTTGGTTGTGCCCATCGCCTGGAAGCAGCGCAGCATGCATAGCATGACAGGTCATCCATGCGCAAGGAAGGTTGAGGTGGCCGGCAGATATGCTAGGTGCGTGCCAGCACTGTGCTCACCTGTGTTTCATCGTTTGCCGGCTCCTTCTCACGGCGGCCAGCATTGGGCAGCTCTGGCTCGTGCCCGTTCTGGTGGTGCTGCTCGTGATGCTGCTGCGGCTTGTGCTGCTTCTGGTGCTGCTTTGGTGTGCTGGGCCTCGGAGGCGGAGGTGGGGGCGCCTTGGCCAAGCTGCAGGGCAGCAGCCAGCACATGCATTTGCCAAACCGCCAGAGGGTTGTGATGTAAGCACAACAGTGCATGCACTGCCCAGATGCACAACGCATGCATGCATCGTGCTTGCAGGTAACCCGCTGTTGACAGGCCTGGTTGCAACCCCCAAGACATCAGCAAACTCACATCTCCGCATCCAGAGTCTTCCCAGGTCCTGCAATGCCAGCAGCGTCGCTGCTGAGGCTCTTGCTTGGTGCGCTGACCAGCGGCATCTCAGGCAGTGTGCTTGTGGGGAAGAAGAAGTCCTTGTAGGTGGCTGCATTCCCCAACCACTTGTTGTTGCCGGTCCTGATGAGGAACGCTAAGCCACCGTTCCTGCATAATACACCATGGTGCAGGTGACACACCTCAGCACCATTGCATACGCTGCATGCAACGCTGCTGACAACACAGGTCAACTGATGCTGCAGCACAAGCACCAGCTGAGCCCCGCACATTGGTGATGACGACGCCGGAGGCTGCATCACGCCAGCTGCCAGCCTTATTGACACCTCGCTTTCCTCACCTGAGCGCGCCATCCCAAGGCAGCTGCAGCAGCAAGGTCAGGGCAGGGCCCACGCCAGGCAGCTCCTGCTCATGGAAGGGTGTCTGCCATGCCCCATGACCTGCAGCACAGCATGAGCCAGCAGCTGACACCTGGCAGTACAGCCAGTACCTACATGCCCGCCATGACGCTGCACGGCAGTCCCTGCAGTCACTGTGGGGTTTGGCGGTTGTGACAACGTGGGCAAATGCTGCCAGCAAATTTGAACCGCTCACTTGCAAGCAGTGAGGTTGTTGCGTGGCGCTTGTGTACATTTGCACCCCGCCACCCAGCACACGCATGTGATCACACCCCCCTGACCACGCATGAAGCACTCACGGGCATCATGGGACACATCAGGCCACGTTGACCAGCCAGGCGGGGGCTCCTGCCACCTGTCACCCTGGGCGTTGATGCAGCCCCAGTGCAGGCTGGGCTTTGGGAGATCGGCCACCTTGAAGGTGCCGCTGCCAGGGTGGCGTGCTGTGTTGCTGCCTGCTGCGTCTGTGATGACAAACGCCAGCAGCACATGCTTGCGCTGGCCGGCTGTGACCACGCTGGCGCAGACGGTGACGTTGCAGTCAGTGTCGCGAAGTGGGAGTGTCTCCTGCAGGTGGGGTCAGCAGTGTGCCACCAGCGATGCGCTCAGGCATTACATGACCGTGTGCTGTGCATGCTGCAACCAGACTACCCTTAATGAACAACAAACATTTTGCGCAGACCGTTTTGTGTCAAGCCCAGAGTTGACTGAGTACACTTCAAGGCCAGGCTGCTTCAGATTCCTCATTGGCAGCAATGCACACGATGTCTTGGCATTGGCAGCAGTGAGCCGCTCATCATGCCTAGCTGACCGGCTCCTGGTTCAGCGTGACACAGACAGGAGGACCTGCAGTGCGCACTGTACAACGGCGTAGCTGCAAGACCCTCACCTCATAGACTGGCAGGTGGCCTTCTTCACCCAAGCCCACCCACCGCCGCAGCAGCAGTTCGCCGACATCCTGGGCAGCTGCTGCAGGGCCCTCAAGGAGCCAAGATGTGGCCCGAGGGGTAACAGGAAAGCGCCCAGCTGGGCTAAACATACCCCGCTGGAACCTGCATGAGGCAGGGTGGTGGCGCGGTCTGACCAGGCAACTGCTGACCAGCCTGCTCGCCCTTGCTTGGGGTGCACCAGGTGTGACTCTGTGCTGCCCTGGTAGCCGAAGCATGGTGCCAGGAACAGTGTTTGCACACTGAGCTTGACCTGCAAGATTGGGCAGCAATGCTGTTGCTGTCTGTTTGTCTGCGTTATGCATGTTGGCGGGAAGAAAGCCAGCAAGCCAGCTTTAAAGTATGGTGAGCATTCAACAAGCGTATTCTACATGGCATTAAGCTGGGAACGTGCCTCACCAAGCTGGTTTCGGAGTTTTGGTGCGGCAAGCAGAGATCACCGGCTGGTCCAGGCAGCTTCAACAATTCAGCAAGAGGTAACCAAAAGGTACAACAAGAAGCTTCGTGATTGTCCGATGTTTCTCGCTCAACAGACTAGCCTATGATGTACATCCGCAAGCGAGGAGCTCAACCTGCATGCATTCACAGATCCTGCACTGAATGCACACATAGCACCATGTGCACCATTGCGCTCTGCCGGTCAAACACTACACTGCAAAACCTCGACCAGCGCAGGAACGGCTAAATGCGTCTCGCTTCCCTTGCGATCTCATTCCTGCAGACATGCTGTAAGTGCCGGAGCAGAAGACAACCAGAACTGGAGCGAGGTGTCTGCTGCCACTGTGCCGTCGCATTGCTGCTGCTGGCGGCTTCACAGATCAAGGTGAGTGCTTTCACGAGGTTATTTACACCGAAACAATGCCTCGGCATGCTTGCAACGGGCTGCAGGGCTTCGTCTGGAAGGTGGGGGACGCCAAGATCACACCAGCCTGTCTTTCTCTCTCTGCTGCTGCTGTCCGTCCTGTTGCGGCTCCTGTGGGCTCCTGTGATGGTGACTATAATCTTTGAGACCTGAAACACATTGTGGTGTTGACACTAGCATTGTCGCTGAGGAACCACAGGTGCTGCTAGTGTGTTGCCTTGGCTATGTTGCTGCTGCTGTGCTGTGTTGCGCAGCAGCAGTCACTCTGGGCCCTTGCAAGAGCCAGATTTTGGCCGTGTCCACGTCATACAACTCCAATGTTTGTCCGTGGTTGCAGGGCCCACAGTGTGGTGTCAATGGTGTCATTATTGTGGTGCAGTGTGTGTGCATTTGTGGCAGTTGATCCACCCATACAACTCAGTTAATCCTCCGTGCGGACCTCTAGCACCCACTGAGGACACCGCCCCGTTAAACACCACTGAGGAAAGCACATGTGTCGTGTGTTTGACCTGCCCTGAAGTATCCACTTAGGGTTGAGCAAGCATGTGAGCAACATTGGGCCTCTTGAGCCCGTGTTTCCTTACAATCTGTACACTTCTTTTGGTGTTGTTTGTTAACATTGTGTTGTGCATTGCTTGCGCTGGTGGCCGAGGGGTGGATGATAATTCAAGTATCCAACGCTTGACCTGATGTCCACTGACTGACAATCACTTGCTGCGTTCTTTCTGACCCTTGGCCACCCAGCACATTGTTTTTGATATGTATCCTGGGTTTTGCAGCTGCTTGTCTGCTATCCTGGCACAACTTATGTATGCATTTCCCCTTTCGCCTTGCTGCTGCTTCACTCTCCTTGCAGGTCCAGTGATTCAGTGCAAGTGGACGACCCCCCGTCTCCTTCCTCCTGCAGGATTCATCAACGTCCACCCTCCGCAATAGGTGAGTCCCTCTTGGCACAACTCGCATCGGCCTTGCAACAGGCACCTGTGTGGTGCACGTGCAGTTGGTGTGAGTCTTTGTTTGTTGCGGTAGTGTCGGCACGACGGGTGTGATGAACAAACAACTCAATCTTAGGACACCTTCAGAGGTACAGCCCACCTGCTGTTACCCATGAGACGGCAAGTAATTCTGACCCTACGGGTCGTGCTGATGGCAAGCGGGCGCATTGTTGTTGTTGTTGTTGTTGTTGTTGTTGTTGTTGTTGTTGTTGTTGTTGTTGTTGTTTCTGCTGGTCCAGATGTGTTGTGGGGTGTATTGCAGTGCTGTGTGACATGTTGAGTTGTTGGTACGAAACGTCCGTGTGTGCCAGCCCTGCACCGCCTGAAGATGTTAAAACTTTCGTTCTACTGAGCAGGCAATGCCTGTGTGGAAAAACATTGGAGACCTGAACTGAAGGCTGCAGTAAAGCTTTAGGCATGTCTTGTTGAGCAAGTTCACTACTGGTATTGTAGCATGATGGTGGGGTCCAGCACACGCATGCTCAACATCCTGCACTGCACGCTCCTTCATGCAGGACTCTTCAAGGAGGGGCGCACTGCTGAACATACCAACCTGAAGGCCGGTGTGGCAACCATGTCGCAACACATCACCATTATCAAGCATGATGGCTTTGCCGTCATCACCATGGCTAAGGAACCAGTCAACAGGTCAGTACCAGCGGGGCTGCTGCATGGGGCGTCCGGTAGGGGTCCTGTCTTGTGGTTTCCTGCTGCTCGTTGAGTGGCTGGCTGCATGCACCCCACGTCCTGCTTGCCCACCAGTTTCACTGGCACTTTCTGCAAGTAACGTGCTGCATGCATACATGCCAAAGCAGTCAGGACGCATGGAATGGCAAGATGCACATGACATGCACCAGGTTCAGCCACAACCCCATCGTGTTGCTTTTGTGTTGAACTGTCATGATGTCTGGTGCATCCTACCGACACACTGCTGTTTCTGCCTGCCTGCCTGTTGCGCGCAGCTTTGATGCTGAGATGTGGCAGGCCTTGCACACTGCGATCAAGTCTGTGGAATCTGACCCAACGATGAAGGGTGTCATCATTGCCAGCGGCCTCCAACGTGACATCTTTACCGCAGGCAACGATTTGAAGGAACTGTACGCCCCCATGACAAGCGCGCAACAGTATGCCAAGTTCTGGGAGGCCCAGAGCCGCCTCCTTACTGACCTCTACAACAGTCGGCTGGCTACACTAGCGGCCATTCGCGGCGCCTGTCCTGCGGGTGGCTGTGCTATTGCGCTGTGCTGTGATGTGCGCATCATGACGTCTGCCCCAGGGGGCTTCATTGGTCTGAACGAGGTGGCGCTGGGCATTCCTGTTCCCAAGTACTGGGCCGGTGTCATGGCGCAGGTTATAGGCCAGGCTGCTGCAGAGCGGCTGCTGCTCACAGGCACCATGGTGCAGCCGCAGCGCGCCAAGGAGCTAGGCATGGTGGATGAGTTGACAGCAGACAAGTCAGCACTGCTGCCACGTGCACAGGAGCTCATGGCTCAGGTTGTGAAGCTGCCTGCTGGTGCGCGTGCAGCCACCAAGCAGCGCATGCGTGGGGATTACAGCACAGCATGGTTCAAGTATGCCATGGAGTGGGAGGCAGGCCCTGAGGGCTTTGCGCAGATCACCAACCCTGACACAGTTGCTGCTGTGGGGGGTGCGTTGCAGCGGTTGTCTGGTGGCAAGGGCAAGCCAAAGGCCAAGCTGTGAACATAGTCACCCTTCTGGTGGCAGCCGTTTCCTGCAGGCGCCCTTATTTGTCCATGCCATGTGTTTCTGGTGTCTTGTTGTACATTACATGCATACTTGGCATCGTGTTTGGTGCTGCAGCCACTTTTTGTGGAGGATGTTTGTGTGCATGCTGTTTTGCATACCTGTGTTGATGTGTACTTTGTTTCCCCGTCGACGGGCTGCTGCCACTGCAATTGTGGTCAAGCCAGGTCTGTAGAAATAGCGCTGCGCATGTTGCCTTGCGCGCTTTTGTATACCGCTAGCTGGTGTTGTGTGATGTGATGTGTTGGTACCTGCAAGATGGTGCTGGCAGTAGCCTCCATGCCATTGGGCAGGTGGCAGACACGCTGTGTGATGTTTGTCAAGGCTGGCAATGGGGTGAACAGACCACTATGTTCACTGTGTTGTTGGCGCACCCGACAGTCAGGTCATGTGTGTGGGCCGTGCACTTGGCCTGGACATTGTCGGCTGCCAGGTGTTACTGTGTAACCCAAGGTTGGCGCCGCGGACAGGCTGTTGCCAATGTTCAAGCCTGGCGATCCTTGCACTTTCAGACGTAGCAGTGCCACGTCACATGGACTTTGGAAAATTGGCGGCCTTCGCAACTTCGTTGCATGGCACGCCAGTGGCGGTGCCCTAGCCCATTCAACCTGGAGCGCGCCTGTAAACGTCGCAGTTGTCTTGCTACTGGCATGGTCAGTCCTCTAGAGAGCAGGCCCGCTTTCCGGATGTGCTTCCAAGACTCTAAAGGCAGGCTGGCATGGCTCTGCCAAGGCTGCAAACTGCAACAGAACAACACTGATTCTATCCATGGTGTTTTTTTGGCTTGAAAATCTGTGCATTGCAGTTGGTATGGTCAGTGCTGCAAGTGTGCGTCAAGTGTGAGGGTTCCCGCCAACGATCTCGTTCCTGCCACTTTCGTCATGTCGCATGACGGGGCTGAAGGTAGGCTCCATACGAACGGCCACCTGCAAAAAAACGTTTCCTTGCAGTCGTTAGGTGTCCAGCACTGCTCAGCGGCAGGTCGGGCACGGCAGTTTGAACCCAAGTGGTTTGACTTCATTGTTGGCGTCGTAAAGCACCCCTGTTTCTTCCAGCCAGAACACCCGATGGACGTATTAGCTATTTGATAACTCTATAGAACCGTGAAGCTTGTAGATCGTCAACCAGGCGCAGGAGCCCATCATGGCGCGCCTGCTGCTGTTGTCCGTCTCCTTCCTACTTTGCTTGCATGCGTGCACTGCTCAGCGTTCTCCTGCTCTAAACTGTTCCCAGCTGCATCCAGAGTGCACGTCGTGTGCCGTTAAGCGGACAGTGCTCAATGGTCTTCCTACCAGCTTTGCCCAACTGGTCTGCAAGAGCTGTTCCCTGCCGCACTACAAGGTCTACATCACCAACGGCACCATCACCACATGTGGTACGTGATATTGTCGCAGAGCAGCAGGAGTTGTGGCAGCTATGCTGACACGCTGGTGTCAGCAAGCAGTACAGAGCAGCACCAGTCTGCTGTTGTGAGTCATGAGTGGAGATCGGTGATCATATGTTTGAAGGATGCTGAACGGTTGGGTGTATGCTCAGCCTGAGCAGAGCTTCAAGCATCCTGGGCGTTCCATCAGCTGACACACAAGGCGTAACACCCTGCAACTGCCTGGGTGCTGTTCCGCAGCAACAGCAGTTGAGCCCAGCACAGGCATAGGGTGCCACCCTGGTATCGCTGGCAGCAAGCCTGTGCTGAGCATGATGGACAGCACTTATTGCCATGCTGGGACACACCATGCTGTTCCACCTCATTTGCCTGCTGTCGCTCTCATGCAGGTTGTGCTCCTGGCTTCCATGCTGAGCCCAGCACGCCTACAAAGTGCATCGCCTGCCCAAGGGGAAGCTGGTGCCCTGGAGGTGTCGGCACCGAAGCACAACACCAACCTTGTGGCAATTGCTGTGAGTGACACCTTGGCCTTGAGGCGGTTTGCTTGCACCATGCATGCCAGCCCACACTGCATGCATGCCACACGGCACTGGAAGTTGCACGGAAGCTTGGCAAGAAGCAGTTTGCGCTCGCATGTACTGGTTGAAGCACCCTAATCAGCATCCCACACAGCACAGCCATGACATGCAAGGGTGGGCCCACCGTGGGCGACGGCCATGGTTGGGTGCAGCCTGCACCATCAATGATTGATGGTGACTCCTGCATGCAGGTGCAGACTGGCAGCTTCCCTCAAGCAGCATCCCTTGTGCTGATCAACTTGTTTGCTGCTGATCCTACTGCTCTGCGCAGTGATGACAGCGACAACCCTAGCCAACAACGCCAGCTCCTGCATCACCCAACCAGGATGTGGGATGGCAAAGGATGGCACAGCAGCCGCTTGCAGGAAAGGCACCTTTAGCTCAGGCAACCACAGGCAACCCTGCACAAGCTGTCCAGGCAGCTTGACCACAGAAGCGGGAGGTGCAGAGTCCGTGTCGGCATGCGCGGCACCGCCAGGATTCCTCTTTCAGGTATGCGGGCAGACCACCGCATCGCTTCACCCATGTGTGAGGCATCGTCATAACTGACATGCTGATGCCAGCAAGGAAACTGTGTGCTGACCGCTTGTGCTGAGCTGCATACTTTTGATGTCCTGCTGCTGTTGTGTGCAGAGCATGCAAGCCCTGCCATGTCCGAAGGGTACTTTCAAGGCTGGCATCAACAGACAGCGAAGCTGTCAAAACTGTCCAGCTGGCTTGACCACTGCCAGCACCTCTGCACTGGCTGCCACAGCTTGCAACCTGGCGGAGCCTGGTTACATGCCTGTTTTCAACAATCTGACGGACACAGTGGATGCAATCATGCCTTGCCCCGTGGGGTCGTACGGCCCTGATGGTCTGCAATGCTTCACCTGCACAGACGGGCTCACCACACAGTCGGCAGCCAGTACCGCATCAACCGACTGCTCAGCACCACCAGGGTATGGATGGTACAACAATGGCGTCGGTGACAACAACCCCGTCACGACTGCTGACCTACAAGAGCTGCAGCAGAATGTGGTGCGCTGCCCTGCAGGAAGCTGGAAGGTGAGTGTGTACCTGTCACCTGGCATGCAGAAGTTGTACTGCATTCCTGCAATCCTGCAGCAAGCGCTTGCTGCGCTTACGCGCAAGCGACGCAGCCTCTGTCTTACACTTCAAGTGCATGCAGCATGCAGGAATGCAGCACCCACACCGTTGGACCCAACCAGTGGCACTGATATCACATTGTGATGTGTCTACCGCGAGTGCCTTGCGCTCCAGCACCCCATATGGCATGATTTCAGAAAGCAAGACACTCAAATTTGTGCTGTTGTTTTGCAGGCTGGTTGGGGTCTTGCGCCATGCAAATCTTGCGGGGCCAATGTCCTAACAGACACCAGTGGCACTGACGGCCTTGGCACAACTCCTGACTCATGCTACATTCCTGCTGGTTGGGGTAGCGTTATCAACGCGCGCAAGCAACTGATTGCAGTACAGTGTGGGAATGGAAGCTTCGGTGTGCCCGACCGCACCTATGGTCTGGACCCACACCCATGTCAGGTGCGCTGAGGGTGATCATCACCAGCACAACTCGGCTCACATGTAACAGGTTGGCTGCTGTTACAAAAACAAAAGTGCTTTCATGACATGGCAAAAGGGTTGAGGCAGCTGGAACCATAAACTCCCAGCGTTGTACTACGCTAGTAGCGCTGTCCTGGTCCGAAACAGTCCTTGTGCTTGCGCCGCACCGCTGAGCTGATACTGCTGGCCTGCTGCTGTTGTTGTCCTGCTGTGTCTGCTGCTGTTCTTGTCCTGCAGCCCTGTGGACCTCACCTGGTGACACCCGACCAAGTGACCTTGCCCAGCATTCCCACACAGCCATCCCCCGTGCTGACTACAACAGGGCAGTGCACCACTCAGCCTGGCTACGGCTATGAAGATGGGCGCGCAGTTCCATGTTCCATCGGCTACTGGGCAGCTGGCTACGACAACACCCCCTGCAGCAAGTGCGGCAGTGGCTTGACCACCATTGGTCTGCAGTCCGCGCGCCCCACAGACTGCATTGCACTGCCAGGGTGGCAGAAGAAAAACATCAATGATGCCTCCGCAGAGCCCTGCCCAGTTGGTAGCTACTCCCAGGGTGGCAACGACACATGCCACAAGTGCCCGCTTGGCAGCTCCACTCAGTATGCGTCCGCATTTGCGGCCAGCCAATGCACAGTCTGTGCTGCAGGCTGGGGCTTTGACTACAACAGCAGCCAGTGCAGCATCTGCACTCCTGGCTCATACTCACCTGGCGGCAGTGACGAGCCATGCCAAGCATGCGAGGCAGGGCAGACAAGCATGGTGGGCGCCACCAGCAGCACTGGCTGCTTTGACCAGTTTTTGAGCACAGCTCCCTACGACTTTATTGACACCCCTGCCAGTGCCATGACGGCCGTCAGCCTTGGCCAGTCCTCCAATGCAAGCGCCGACGGGATGCGCTGCAAAGATGCTTGCCAGGCTGATCCTCTGTGTCAGTACTGGGTCGCCCGTGCAGCACAAGCTGACCCAAGCAACAATGGGTGCTTCCTCAAGCTGGCTCCCACATCGCCTGCAGCAGACACATACACCAGCATCAAGCTGGCAACAGGCGACTACGCAGTCTGGTAAGAATGGAGAGGCTACGCAGCAAGTTTGCTAGTGCACAACACTTCAGCGTGCTGCCAGAACGTATGGGCATGTCCCGCATCATGCCAGCAGCACCATGGTAACTCAGCACAGCAGGGTGCAGGTCACCCGCCACCGACGGTCACCTGTGCTGGCCATCCTTGTGTGCGGCTTGCAGGCCTGCTGGAGAGGATGAGTACGGCTTCAGCGCCAGTGAGGCCCAGCCCTGGTCCCCACCAGACGGCAGCGCTGTCGAACCCTGGAGCTGCCTGCGTGGCTGTGACAAGGACAGCTCCTGCCTGGCTGTGTTCACAACCAAGCTGAGTGAGGCCTGGAGCTGTTGGATGGTGCAGGGAGGCAATGACCTTGGGTACACAGCAGGCTCTGTCAAGGTGCAGCCCACACAGATCAACGCCTTCTTCTGGGCTTGGACAACAGGCGCAACAAACTCAGCCGGGGTAAGAAAGGTGCTGAGCATGCCATGCGTCACAGTGCTCACTTTGAAGCCAGAGCCAAAGTTGCGCACCCGCGTTCCTTGCATGCTGTTGTTGTTCTGGGTACTGGCCCGCTTTCTCAACAGTCATGTTGGTCAGCGTTGATCTGTTCAGCTGGGTCCGACCCAACTACTAGTAAGTTACTAGTAGCAGTGCTTGCAGTGAAGGAATCACCCAGCATGTTTGTTCGCACTTGCTCCGTTGCACCGGAATCCTGCAGGTCAACGGCATCGCCAACAACCCAGCAGCCGTCAACACCCTCGGCCCCAACCAGCCCAGCCCAACAACGCCCGACACAACCACTTCGAGCCCTGCCCCTGCACCGCAGCCAGGCATCCTTATCAACGACATTCCACTTTCCAGCAGCTCTTCTCCTACTGAGCCGGACAGCGGCAGCAGTCCACCCCCCAGTGGCAACCAAACCCCGGCAACTGCTACCAACTACTTCCCCACCTGGGGGGTCAGCCCCGACGAAGTCAGCCCCAGGCCTGCGCCCATCATGATCAGCCCAGCGGCAGACAGCCCTCCACCCAGCAACACCATCGACAGCAGCCCTGCACCCACCAACGCCATCGACAGCAGCCCTACACCCACCAACGCCATCGACGCCATCAACAGCAGCCCAGCCCCAGAGAGCCCTGCACCCACCAACGACATTGACAGCAGCCCTGTCCCTGACAGCCCCACACCAATCAACAACCCTGACGTCAGCCCTGCCCCTGACAGCCCTACACCCACCAATGCTGCAGCCATCAGCCCCACCCCAGTTCTTGGCGCTGGCTACACAGAGCCCTACTACCTTGCCTTGACAGGCAGCGAGCGGGCCTTCCCAGACTTCAAGCAGCCAGCCAACCAGATCAAGGTTGCGGAGGCCCTGCACTCTGCCTTGGGCCTGGCTAGCAGTTACAAGATCTCCAACTTCAAGGTCTGGCTGGCATCTGTTAGCAACCTGCCTGTCCGCAGCTCTCTCAGGCGCCTCCAGCAAGCCAACCAGCCTGGCAGGCTGTTGGTGCTTGGCTTTGCCCTGGCCAAGGAGGCTGGCCTGCCTGATGCGGATGCACTGGTTGAGCAGCTGCAGGACATGAGTACATCCCAACTGGTCGCGGCTGAGTTTGCAGCAGCTGGGTTGTTTGCGCCTGACTCCACAGACTCGGTGGCAGTGGGCCTCGTGATTGCTGCCAACGTCTCTGAGGTCATCCAGATAGCCCAAGACTTGACAGTGTTTTCACTCGTTGGTAAGTTTCTATGGCATATATCCAGCAATCTGGCGCATGCAATGTCTGCTGTGGAGCATGTGCTTTTTGTTCTGGCAAAGCTAGCTGCTCAGCCTTAGCACTGCTGAGTGTGCTGAGCACCAGTGCGGCCCTCAGCCAAGGAATCAGCTTCATTGACGATTGGACAGAATCAGCTTCATTGGCGCTGGGACAGAGAAGTGTGATGTACTTTTGTTGCAGGGTCCCCAGTCAACCAGCCCCAGCAGTCTCCGGAGCCAACAATGGACATTGGCACAGACCAGACTGAGACCCAGACCCCCGCAGGCCCCAACACACCCAGCCCAGCTGAGCCTGACAGCACTCCTCCCCCCAGCGACAACAAAACCCCGGCAGCTGCTACAAACTACTTCCCCACCTGGGGGGTGAGCCCCGACGAAGTCAGCCCCAGCCCTCCACCCACCAACACCATCGATGTCAACCCGGCCCCTGAGAGCCCTGCGGCCACCAATAACATCGATAGTAGCCCTGAGCCCGACAGCCTTGAGCCCATCAGCACCGTCGATGCCAGCCCAGACAGCATCAACAGCCCAGAAGTGGAGCAGGACAGCCCCGCCCCCACCAACAGCCCAGTGGCTGAGGAGAGCCCCGCACCCACCAACAGCCCAGTGGTTGAGGAGAGCCCTGCACCCACCAACACCCCAGTGGTTGAGGAGAGCCCTGCACCAACCAACACCCCAGTGGTTGAGGAGAGCCCTGCACCCACCAACATCCCAGTGGTTGAGGAGAGCCCTGCACCCACCGACACCCCAGTGGTTGAAGAGAGCCCTGCACCAACCAACACCCCAGTGGTTGAGGAGAGCCCTGCACCCACCAACATCCCAGTGGTTGAGGAGAGCCCTGCACCCACCAACACCCCAGTTGTTGAGGAGAGCCCTGCACCCACCAACACCCCAGTGGTTGAGGAGAGCCCTGCACAAACCAACACCCCAGTGGTTGAGGAGAGCCCTGCACCAACCAACACCCCAGTGGTTGAGGAGAGCCCTGCGCCCATCAACACCCCAGGGGTTGAGGAGAGCCCCGCACCCACCAACACCCCAATGGTTGAGGAGAGCCCTGCACCAACCAACACCCCAGTGGTTGAGGAGAGCCCTGCACAAACCAACACCCCAGTGGTTGAGGAGAGCCCTGCGCCCACCAACACCCCAGTGGTTGAGGAGAGCCCTGCGCCCACCAACACCCCAGTGGTTGAGGAGAGCCCTGCGCCCACCAACACCCCAGTGGTCGAGGAGAGCCCTGCACCCATCAACACCCCAGTGGTTGAGGAGAGCCCTGCACCCACCAACACCCCGGTGGTTGATGAGAGCCCTGCGCCCATCAACACCCCAGGGGTCGAGGAGAGCCCTGCGCCCATCAACACCCCAGTGGTTGAGGAGAGCCCTGCGCCCACCAACACCCCAATGGTTGAGGAGAGCCCTGCGCCCATCAACACCCTAGTGGTTGAGGAGAGCCCTGCACCAACCAACACCCCAGTGGTGGAGGACAGCCCTGCGCCCACCAACACCCCAGTGGTCGAGGAGAGCCCTGCGCCCACCAACACCCCAGTGGTTGAGGAGAGCCCTGCGCCCACCAACACCCCAGTGGTTGAGGAGAGCCCTGCGCCCACCAACACCCCAATGGTTGAGGAGAGCCCTGCGCCCACCAACACCCCAGTGGTCGAAGAGAGCCCTGCGCCCATCAACGCCCCAGTGGTTGAGGAGAGCCCTGCACCCATCAACACCCCAGTGGTTGAGGTGAGCCCTGCACCCACCAACACCCCGGTGGTTGATGAGAGCCCTGCGCCCATCAACGCCCCAGTGGTTGAGGAGAGCCCTGCGCCCATCAACGCCCCAGTGGTCGAGGAGAGCCCTGCACCCATCAACACCCCAGTGGTTGAGGAGAGCCCTGCACCCACCAACACCCCAGTGGTTGAGGAGAGCCCTGCACCCACCAACACCCCGGTGGTTGATGAGAGCCCTGCGCCCATCAACGCCCCAGTGGTTGAGGAGAGCCCTGCACCAACCAACACCCCAGTGGTTGAGGAGAGCCCTGCGCCCACCAACATCCCAGTGGTTGAGGAGAGCCCTGCACCCATCAACACCGTTGATGCCAGCCCCATCCCTGACAGTATCAACAGCCCAGTGGTGGAGCAGGAGAGCCCTGCGCCCACCAACGCCCCAGTGGTTGAGGAGAGCCCTGCACCCACCAACACCCCGGTGGTTGATGAGAGCCCTGCGCCCATCAATACCCCAGGGGTCGAGGAGAGCCCTGCGCCCATCAACACCCCAGTGGTTGAGGAGAGCCCTGCGCCCACCAACACCCCAGTGGTTGAGGAGAGCCCTGCACCAACCAACACCCCAATGGTTGAGGAGAGCCCTGCACCAACCAACACCCCAGTGGTTGAGGAGAGCCCTGCACCCATCAACACCGTTGATGCCAGCCCCATCCCTGACAGTATCAACAACCCAGTGGTGGAGCAGGAGAGCCCTGCACCCGCCAACACCAGCCCCAGCAGCCCTGTCCCTAGCAGCCCTGCGCTCAACGCCACTCCGCCCAACACACCGGTCAGCCCTGTCAATGCTCCTCAGCCTGACAACACAACCAACACCCCTGCTATCAACACCGCAAACCCCAACAACACCCAGTCCCCAGCCAGCCCCAGCAATGGTGTCAACACCCTACCCAATGTCCCTGTGGAGACAAGCCCTGTCTGGCGCCCTGTTGACGTACCACCACCCGTCTTCCTGCCAGATCCCAGTCCAACCCCTGCAGTCCCCACCAGCCCGTCACCATGGGGCCAAGTCAATGCTCCAGTCAGCAACGACTCTGGTGCCAACAGTTCAGACCCCGTGCCTGTTGTTGGCGACAGTGATGGCGTCGGTGTCCTGATCCCCACCAGCGATCTCCCTGGCAACACTACAACTGATAGCGCTCCCCCCACAGAAGTGGTGCCAGCCACCCCCAGCCCCAGTCCCGTGCCAGCCACCCCCAGCCCCAGTCCCGTGCCCACCCCCAGCCCCAGCCGTGTGCCTGTCAATGGTGGGTCGCCTTAGTCCCCCAGTTGCTGGCTGAAAACGAGGTGGCGCTGTGCCATGTCACAATTGTCAGCAATAGCCAACTAAGTGAGGCTTGCGCAATCCTGATGGTTGTACAAGCCTCGCTTAGAGACTGTGTGCATGTGCAGATTTACTGATGATAGACTGCCTGAGCACAACCACGTGAGAACAAGAGAACGTGCCCTGCAACTCCAAGTCGCCGCTTGCCGTGTGCCTTGTGCATGTGCAGGCTGCATACCCGACCACATCCGCACAATCGCCGGCATCGGCACGCAAGCCTTTATTGGTGACAATGCCCCAGCTACCTCTGCAGGCCTGCTGTACCCTACTGGCCTCACCATGGACAAGAACGGGTCGCTGTACATTGCAGACAGTGGGCAGCACAGGATCAGGAAGGTTGATGCAGCGACTGGGCTCATCACAACCGTGGCTGGCATCGGTGTGGCAGGCAGCACTGGTGATAGGGGCCCTGCAGTGGCCGCAGAGCTCAACACACCTACCTATGTGGCCTTTGATGCCCAGGGGTCGCTGTACATCACAGAGGCCCTTGGCAACCGTGTCCGCAAGTAAGATTGGGTTGCATTGCGCTTCAAGCGTCGGGGCCCGACGGTCGGGCTGGCAGCATGCATGTATGCAGCCTGCAGTGCTGAGAAGTACTGCCTTCATCAAACCGGCCTGACATGCCACTGGGGCCACCACCAGCATCCTGCCGGTGCAACATGGTGTCGTACCGCCTTTTTCCTTGTGTGTTGGCGTCCCCTTGACAGCTGCTGTGTAATTTTTTCCCGTCTCCCGTGCAGGGTGGATGCTGCGGGCATCATCACTACCGTAGCAGGGTCCGGCAAACCAGGTGCTGATGGGGATGGCGGTCCTGCAACTGAAGCCGACCTCAAGAACCCAGTCCATGCAACCTTCGACATGAAGGGGGACAATCTGTACATTGCGGACTTTGGAAACTACAGGTGCGATTGCACCCTTGGCCCTGTGGCACTTTAGCACCATCTTGACAAGCCGCTCTCCTTTCAAGTCAAATTACAGCATCTTCCTGGGGCTGTAGGGCCAAAAGCTGTAACCACAGTGGATGTTTGCAGGCTCCACATCAAGCCACCTACTGAACCAGGGCTACTGCTAAATGAACCTGCTGCTCCGCCCTCCCTGCCGTTGCTGCTGTGCAGGATCCGGCGGGTGCACCTGGCAACCGGCATGATCTCCACCTTTGCTGGTGTCGGCACACCTGGCTTCTCTGGCGATGGCGGTCCTGCTGTGCTTGCTGAGCTCAACAACCCCAGCAACTTGGCCTTTGACGCCTCAGGCAACCTGCTTGTTGCAGACAGCCTGTCGCATGCCATCCGCAAGATTGACACCAGCGGCACCATCAACACAGTTGTGGGAATTGCCGGCAAGTATGGAGACACCGACAACCTGCCAGCAAGGGCCGCCCGGCTGTGGAGCCCCATGGGCATTGCCCTGGACCGGTACGGCAACCTGTTCATCTCAGACAGTTACAACAACCGCATCAGGCGGGTGGATGCACAGACAGGCATGATCAACACCATTGCTGGCACCAAGAGCGGAGGGTATGCCGGGGATGATGGTGTTGCTACAGATGCCTTGATGAGCAACCCACAGGGCATTGTGGTGGACCCAGTCGACGGTGGAGTGCTGTTCTCTGACTACAACAACCATCGCGTCCGCAAAATGAGCTGCAGCACGGCTGCATGGTTTGACAGCTAAGCTGGCAAACTTTGCTGTGGCAGATACAGTCTGATCTTACCAGTTGACTGCAGTGCGGTGCAATCAATGTTGTCCAGCATTTCAATATAGCCTAGTAGGCTGTCAGCTTGGTTTGTTCCAGGATAGGCATCTGCATCGACACCTTGTGGTTTGATAGTTACTACGCAGCGCAGTTGCTTTGTGCGCGCGCTTGTGTGTGTGTGTGTGTGGGGGGGGGGGGGGATGCATGCAGGTGGTGAAGCTCTGTTCATGTTCTGCATGTCCCAGCATATCTTGTACCCTACAGTTCCCTCAATAGATGTTCTGAGTGATTCATCCCCATTAGATCATTTGTTAGCATTCTTTGTGTGCTGAGTCAGGTTCAGCACTGAGGACGGTCATGTTCTGTATGGCGCTACACACAAAGGGATTCCCTATTGGCATACCCTGTGTCCAACACTGCTGCACGCTAAGTCCTGTCAAGCATGCTTTTTTGTCTGGCAATGACAAGCCTTGAGAGTTTTGTGAGTGTTTACTCAGAAGCATGTCAAGTGCTGACCACCTGGCTGATGCATTAGCAGCAGTCTGCAGTTCTGTTGCAGTTAGTTCACGTACAGTAGTAGTGGTGATGCCCTACATCTGCTGTGCACATGCTGTTGATGTACCATTTCTGACCATGTGCTTGTGCGAGGCAAGGATGTAACAGCAACTGCGTAACAGGTTCCCACACCAAGTGCACAAAGGCGCTTACTAAGTACGCATTACGTCACAGGGCATGCAGCGGCACAGAGTTCTTTCCCAAAGTGTGCTGTCTCAGAAGTGGGTCCATTTCAGGTCATCGGACGCATCACAGCAACTGTAAGCGGCTTGGTGCCAAGGCTGTCACACCTGATATGACCTGGCCTGCTAGAACAACCGCTTGCATCATCAAAAGTTCGATGCCTATGATGCAGTCGCCTGAACACTCATCAAGTGGTTACAGCACCGCTACAAGTGGCCAGCAGGAAGCTTGGCACCTGTTGCAAGAGGGGATTTACAACAGCAAACAACCACACACGGTGTACTCCCCACCAAGCAGGAGTGTAAAGTTCCCCGCAGATTTGTCAATACACCATACGTCCCGGTGTTGCACCTGTACGCAGCCAGCTGCTTGGCGGTGGCGTCAAAACTTGCGCCCCAACCAGTAGGCAGATAACATTGGTCAGCACTGATGGCAAGGCTGTCAAAGGCGTTGGTGTCGGTGAGCACGTTGACGCCACAGGCCTTGCAGGCATCAAGGTTCCAGCCAACCTGCAGAAGGGTGCAACGCGCAGGCAGCAAGGCAAACGGGCTTCACGCAGGCAACCTTGGTGATTGCGCCATCTGTGCTTTCACAAGCAACAGCCTGAAGTTTTAGCTGGTGATGAATGTGGAGTCAACAACTGCAGTCGTTTTATAGCCATCGTCTGCACGGCAGCCGAACAGCAGGAAGCTCCATTTGCTGTGTGCAGCAAGCAAACTGTGCTTGCCTGGCAGGCCTGGGGGTGCAGGAGCGACGGCGGCTCCGCCGGGGGGAGGGAGGGGGGGGGGGGCGTCCCATGCACTGCTTCAAGTTTATCAGCATCATGCTCTCTCATTTAAATTGCAGCATCATGCATGATTCCTCCACCTTGTCCTGAAGGCACCTACCTCACTGTGCAGCCCCTGGAGCAGCGTGCTGCCAGCTGGTACATGCTCTTCCTCCTGCTGCCAGGCAGCGAGGATGCCATCAAGGCAAACGACTGGGCGCTGTGGAAGTTGTGGCTGAGCGGGGATGCTGGGGCAAGCAGTGAGCAGCTAGATGCATGGATTGCCAAGCTGTCTCAGCCAGGTGAGGCAGGGAACACTGCTGACACAAACTTGGATTGCGCTGCTCAGTGTGCTTGATCCCGCTTGAATGCTGCTGTGGCTGCCACAGTGACATTCTGGTCACCAGGGAGAGAGAGAGAGATGACGCGGAGTGCCAGGCACATCGCGTTGTTTAAGGGGGGGAACGTGTGTGACTGCGCCGCAGTCGCCACGTCCCCACCATGCCCCCAGGTGCAAGAGACACCCTAGGGGTCACGGGGGTTGTTCAAGCTTTCTTCTTTTCCTGTGCTGGGTTTCGTTTTGGAAGTGCACTTCGTTTTTCCTTTTGCTCCATGTTGATCTGGCGTATGTTTGTGCATTTTTGATGGCTGCATGTCTTGTGTTCCAAATCTCTTCCACATGTTTACCTGCCAGGTGGTGCAGTCTTCTCAGCAGTCTAGGCAATGCCGGTCCTACAACCCCCAGGCCTTTCAGCTTTTCTTCTGTGTTTTTATAAATGCATCCGGACACTCCTAGCATAATCGTGGTGAGTTTTACTTCCGCTTTGGGGTCGAATATCTGTAATGCTTTCATCAGACGGTCATGCTGACGTTCTGCTCGTGTTTCCTTCTGAGACGGGTCTGTATCTCTGCAGTACTTGATCTCTAGCAGCTCGTACTTCCTGGCGTGGTTCTGTGTTCGCACCAGCATGGCGTCTGGTTTGCAGTGCGCACTGATGCGGCGCTTCATCCCTACAGGCATATCTTTCGGGAGTGCGGCGAGAGGGATTCTGCTTTTACTTTTCATAGTGGCGCATCTTCTGCTCAAGCCTACATCGCTCATAGCCAGTTCCGTTGCTCTTTCTCCTTCGTTAATCGCCTGAACGATCAGGGAGCCCGCGTCGTTGTGCCTCTTTGTGACCGCCCCGGACAGCGCCGGGCACGCGCTGAGTGCGTGATGTCCTCCATCCGGTTGACCACAGAGTGGGCAGCTGTCGGTGCTGCTTAGCTTGTATCTATTCAGCAGTTTGTTGGTGGGCAGCAGGCCCCATCTGTACTGAAGAATGAGTTTGCGTCTTCTGTGTAGGACTTGGTTGTTTTTCATGAAAAGGTGGCTGTATTTTGGGTGTACGTTTTTGGCTTGTTCGGCCCACGCACTGTAGTACACAGTTGACGTGTTTGCGCTGCCCAGTGCGCAGTCCTGTTTTGCTTTGCTTTTCAGAGTTTCTGCCAAATTTGCAATGGGGGTGTGTTCGCGCCTGGTATCCGTCTTGGTGACAACCTCTTCAATGGAGTACGGCCAGAAGTAGGTTTCTCTTGCATTGCTCTGTACTTTAGAAGTGATGGTTGGTTCTTGTTTTTCTTTGGCCACCTGCACTGCCATGTGGTCCGCCATCTCGTTGCCATACACGCCTATATGGCTTGTGACTTTCCAAAGGTGTAAGGTTGCTTGCGACTGTCGCAGCCGTTGCACTATGTCTGTCAGTAAGGTATGATGCCGGTGCTCTTGCATATCTTGTGGGTTGGTTATCATCTTGTGTATTTGATACATGGACGTCTGGCTGTCTGTGGCTATGTGGATCTCGTCCTTTGGGCCCGGGTTAGCCAGTACATAGGCTTCCCTAATACCCACTAGCTCTGCCCGTGTGATGGTATTGACGTTGGGCAAATACCTGTCGTTTTGCGCTGCGCAAGAGCCTCCTGTGATCGTGCAGTTGGTTGTGTGAGCGCGGGCTTCGCTGGCATGGGTATCTGCTGGTTTGAAAATAGCTGCCGCTATGCTGACCCCTTTGCCTTCTTTCTTGATGGCGCTGCCATCGGTGTAGTAGAATTCTCTCCAGTCAAATCGCAGAGGTGGGGGTGTGTTGGTTTCTTGTGGAGAGCGTGTTGAGGGGTCTGGTGCTTGCCAGCCCTCTTGTGGGTTTGGTGCAGGGGCTGCCCAAGTTGAGTTTTTGAAGGCGTTGGTGCGTGGAAGGCGCCTTTGCGTCCAGGTTTGCTCTGGCGACCAGTCAGTTGGGTGGCATTGTATGCGCACTACGTGCTTGCTAGTTGCTCGTTGTCGCTTCAGGTGGGCAGTGCAAAGACGTGACAGACTGTACAGCCAGCTATGGTCAGATGTGTGCTCGGGTCCGAGAGATGCGTAACCTTCAGTATTTCCAATGCTCACGATGTGCAGGCCCCATCTGGAAGGAGTCTGTTTCTGGAAGGGGGATGTGCCGGGGGCTTCCTTGTGCATGGCCGTGTGTGGGATGGTCAATAGCCCGCGGCACCAACCTTTGTACCTCTGCAGTATAGTGCTGTAGGGGTTGCCCTTGTCTCCGTTCAGTGGGAGCGCTAGGATGGTGAGTGTGGGGGTCCGTGTATGTTGGGCGCTTTGCAGGGCCCATGCAAGGGCTCTTTGGGCTTGCTTTGTATCGCATGGTGGAGTCGCAAGTGAGAGCCCTGTCCACCTGACAGAGAGGCTGTCGTAGCTGGCTCCGAAGGCTGCATCTTCAGCATGCTCGGTCCAGAAGCGACGGGTGGTGGGGTGCACTGTGAAGGGCGTCGTCATGCGTTCAGTGGCGCCTTGGAATGTGTTCAGGATGATGGCTTTCAAGTCAGGTGAGATGATGTTGTCTATATTTTGTTGTTTGTTGTGCTTTTTGCCATAAACGCTGTATCTGGTGCACAATTTTGCAATTTCGTTTTCTGTTGAATCTTGTGGTGAGTTCTGTTGGTGGCGCTGGGACAGATGACGGAGAGTCTGCGGCGTAAGCATGCCACAGCACGAGCCATCCGGCTGGTACACACATGCCGCCGTGACCGTGGTTAATGTAGGCTCCTCTTTGGGGGGGCTTGGCAGACTGATCCCCTCTATTGTCCTGATTGCAATTGTGCTCTTGCCTTGGGGGTGGATGTCCACGTGTGGGTTGATGGGCGCTGGGTGAATGTGAATTTGCTTCCGGATGTTGTCTCCTAGTGTCACGTCATAGAGGCGTTCACTCGCTCGTTGTTGGTTGCTCTGCGCAGTCACTCGGCTCGCAGGTTGTGCATCGCGTGGCATGGAACTGGCACCCAGCAGGGTGTCCATTGCTCGAATTGCTTCTTCTGTCCCGTTTGCCCTTACTATTTCTGCTGGTTCCGGGCAGGGTTTCATTCTGACTTTGAACAGTGTCAGCTTGTTCCTGTCTTCTGCAGACAGCTCACCTGCTTGGCATTCCCAGCACTTGCCATTGTTGTACTGGTTGTTTCGTCTCGTACGCGGACCGCGGCCTGTGCACGTTGTGTGGCAGACCCGGTTGCATGATGTACATTGCAGGATGTCCTGGTTATACTTTTCTGTCGGCTCACATTGTATGGGGGTGATGTCTGTCCAGCAGCATTCACATGGCCGTGTCAAGTTGAGCAGTGCTTTGTCAGCAGATGTGGCTGGGGTGGCCGTCTGGATCTGATAGCCCATGATGGTTTGTAGCTCTGCCGCCCATCCCGGCATGATGGCTTCTTTCCACTTGACTATCACTTGCTCCTGAGTTTCGCCTTGTTGACGGCGCCGTTTGCCTTTGCCTGTGTGCTTTGTTGCCTGGGCCAATCCCTCTACTGAGACAATTTCATCTGTGGAGGGGTCCATGTATGTGGTGTATAGCTTAAGAGCCGCATCAGGTGTGGGTTTCATGGCCTTGAATGCAGCGTAGCCTGTCTGTGCTTTGGGAGTTCTGCTTTGATAGGTTTGTCCACCGTGGCGAATATTGGCTGTTTTGTAGGTCCGTGCCTGGGTTAGTTTGTTTCTGTATGTGTCCAGGGTGTCCCGCATTTCTAGGAGTGGGGTAAGGGACTGGACCTGGTAGTTTGAGAGTAGTTCCAGAGGTGTGCGTGGCTTGCTTGTGGGGTTGGTTGGCCATCTTGCCTTGAGAGTTTGGAGCACCTGTGGGTGGAGTGGAACTGGTGTTGCAGGTGTCTGGGCTGATAAAAAAAGATAAAGATACAGAGACACCCCCCTGGTCTCTTAACGCCATAGGACTTCGTCCCATTGGCCTCGCGTCCGTTGAGGACGGCTCTTCATACCAACACGCCTGGGGGTCTAGGGCAATGGCACTCGTGGCCACATCTCACTCCCCAGGGGCACACCTGGGGCCGTGTAAACCCACCGAAATTCGGGCTGGAGATGTTGTTCGACATGGGAGCTTGGATGCTGTAAGGTATCACCCTTGACCCACTGGGAGAGTCCCCTCAGTCCCGACCTGAGGGAACCTTGAATCCCTAGGGTAGCACACCCAATAGCGGGCTCCATGCCTTTTCCGGCTGTATTCTGCACCCATTCCTTCCTTTGCCTCTGTGGCAGTAATCAGCATCAGGGGATCCCTCTCCCTTCACTGCACTTGCCCGGGTCAGCAGCCTGGCTCGGGGTATTATCACCCCCCCTAAGGGGCCGGTGGGTGGGCCGGGATTCGAACCCGGGTCTCCCCGACATAAGCCGGGTGCTTTTCCACTAAGCTACCCTACCCCTGTTTGTTCACCGGTGGCAAGAATGTGGGCTAGTCGCCTCCATGCTCTTTGATGTTTTGGTTTGACACGGCGGCTGCTCACCAGTCGTCGTAGGTGGGAAGGTGGAAGGACGTGTGTCCTATTTGGAGACAGTAGTTGCTCTATCCTGGTTACGCCAATGTGTTGTAAGAGGTATATGTCTCGTATGAGTTGGGTGTCTAGGCTATCTGGTACCGCTGCTGCCATTGCCTGTGGTATGTTGGTGAGTTGAGCAGGGATGTGGTACTCTTTGGCGCCCCGCTGCAGAGTCTGTCCCACCTTTTCAAAGGACATCAGTTGCCGCACTCCCAGGCTATGATTGAGCAGGTGTGGAAGGTGCTGTGTCATGACTACATCCACTCCTTGTAACTGCATATCAAGCATGGCTTGTGTGATTACCCCTAGTGCACCTGGCGCATTTAAAGAGCGGGTCAATCTCTGTATGTTGCACACCGTTTGCTCTGTCTCCAAGGAGTGGCACCCCAGGCCACCTTGGCTTTTGCTGAGGTGGGCTGCTGCTGACGACATGTGTATAGGCAGGCGGTATGCTTGTTTGGTGGCACGTGTGAGTAGTGAGTCCAGGCTCTTGACCTCTGCTCGGGTGTATGGGCTGGCAATAAATGAGTAGGCTATGGATGTGCGGAGTGATGTTTCTATGATGCGTTGTTTTTGTCCTGTGGTCAGGGGGCTGCTCTTCAGGTGTTGCACACGGGAGCGGATGTCTTTCAGCGTGGCTGCAAGTTGCGGCTTGTAGTTGAGGTCTACTGTGAGAAGGACGCCTAGGTGCTTGAAGGGAGAGGTGGGTGGGAGGAAGGTGACACTCTGTGTGTTTGCATCAGGGGCATGCAGGCTGCATGGTTCAGGGGCTAGCCTAACTGCCCCCAGCATGGTCCTCAATCTTTCCTCATCATATGGGTGTGTAGACAGGCTGCCATGTAGAGCTCCAGTGATCTGGCTTTTGGTCGCATTGACCTGCAGCTTGCCCCACTCTGCATATGCTGCAAGCTTGTGGGCTTGGTGTTTCATGTTGGCTAGTCCTTGTTTACCTCCAGTTAGTATGTTCAAGTCGTCAGCATAGGTGTTGTCAGTCATCTGGTGTTCGTCCTGAAGTTTGGGGTCGTGCGCCAATGCCCCAAACTTGTAGCCCTTGTTGCCCGCCCTTAGCCATCTCAGCAGCGGTTCCATATACAGTATAAATAGGAATGGAGAGAGGCTGTCACCTTGGATGGTGCCCCGCCCAAAATCAAGTGGGTCTAGGTCTCCATGCGGGGTCCGCACCACTGTGCGTGCGTTGGTGTAGAGGTCTTTGACAGTTTCTATGGCGTCTGTTGGGAACCCCAAGTCATACAGTATCATGAGCAGCTTCCTGTGTGAGATGGTGTCAAATGCTTCTGTCATGTCGGTGAACAGCAAGAAGATGTCTTGTTTTGTGAGCAGTGCGTCTTCCATGGCCATGATCATCATCTCAATCTGTTGAGCCGTAGCCCGTTTGTTCCTGAAACCCCCTTGTGACGCTGTGAGGAAGCCTGATCTTTCAGCTCTGTCAGTCATCGCCATTGTTATCATCTTGGTCCACAGCTTGTACATTGTGTTTTCCAGTCCTATGCGTCTGTAGTACTTAAGTTCTAGTGGCGTGCCCTTGTTCTTGTACAGCAATATTGTAGTGGATTCTTTCCATGAGTCAGGGGTCAGCCCTGTTGTCCACATGATCTTCACCATGTTGTGGAGTGTTCTGTGGGCAGTGGGCGGGAGGGTGCGTAAAATTTCGTTCGGAATGCCGTCCGGCCCTGGGCATTTTCCTAAGCGCAAGGCAGCGAGGCATCTGTGGAAGGCAAATTCATCGTCAATCAGGTCGTACATCCATGTCCTGTCGTGCAGTTCGGGTTGCGACATCATCCCATTGTATTCGGCAAACTCCGGGGTGTCGAAGGGGTACGCCCTGTTAACGTGGGGAAGGTACTCCATGGGGGTATTCAAGTCGTCTGGGTTTGCTAGTTTGCGTGAGTAGTAGTCTGTCATCGCCGCTTTGATCGTCTGCGCGTCCGTGGTCACTGCGCCAGTTGCGGTTTTCAGTGCCCGCAGGGCAAGGCGGGGAGTGGGCTGGTGGCGTCCTGTGGCGATTCTATTGCCTGTTTTTTGGCGCTTTTCGGCCAGTTCTTGGCTTTGTTTGGCTGCTTGCTGAGCCCACAGTCGAGGGTGCTCATCATCAATGGCGTTGAGCTTGTGCTTCAGTGTGGTGTACGCAGCTCTCAGGGTAGCGAGCGCGGTTTCCCCTTGGTGGCGTTGGGCCCTTTCATGCACAGCTTCTTGCAGCAGTGGCTGTTCGAACTCATCAGGCAGATGCATATCTGCAGCTGTGGCGGTCCTTAGCATCCTGAGTTTTGTTGAGGCTTCTTTTTTGGCCGCAATGATACTCTTGCGTTGTTTGGCGACTGTTCGCAGGCAGTGGTGTCCACGGGTTGCTCCTGGGTCTATTGTGATGGTAGCGCATGTGGTGAGGGCTATGGAGTGTGATTGTGCGAGCGCATCTGTGATCTGCTGGCCGAGGGCATTCACAACGTCCCTTGCTTGGGTTTGGTCTATGTGGGTCAGTGGCTGCGGCTTTGTGGCGTTAGGGCAAGATGTTTCTACTTCATCCCAATGCGGCCTGACCTGTGTCTCGACAATGCGGTCAGTGGTGCCCGCCAGGTCACCCCAGAGTTGTGCTTGTGTGCTGGCAAGGGCGTGGCGTAAGGCTCTTGTGTCTGTGGGGGCCATTGGTGTTTTGAGTTTCGTGACGGGATGTGTTGCTGTGGTGGTGGTCAGGGGTGGCAGGACCCCTAGTTGCATGTATTGTATCTTGGCAATCAGTACGTCGTGGTCAAGGTTTGTGCCAGCCATACTGTGTGTTTCAGTTTGTGTGTGCAGCAGAGGTTTCAAACTGAGTATGTCATCCAGGCGACTGTAGGGGGTGTCCTCAGCTCCCTTTCTGTAGGTGAGGCTCCTTGCTGTGCCTTGAACAGGGGCGTCGAGTGCAATCAGGCCGTTGGCTGCTACGAAATCTTGGTGGAGGGTGTCTGCAGGATAAGTCTTGCCGCTGACTCTGTCTTCTTTGTGCACGACGGCGTTGAAATCTCCAGCTATCAGCATTTGGTCTTGGTTTGTCCGGGCATCAGTGATAAGTTGGGAGACGTGTTTGTATAACTCCTTTCGGGTTGGCACTTGGTGTGGGCAGTACATTGCCACCAAGTGCACAGGCATTGAGTTGGGTCGCCGCAGGCTTGCATGTATCAGGAAGCCGTTCAGTTCAGCGGGGGAGGATATTACCTCTAGCTCCCCTAACTCTGTAAGAGTCTTCGATACGGCAATTAAGACCCCTGCTTTGCTTGCATTGGGGTGTGTTGTGTGCTTGACAGTGTAGCCTGTGAACAGCCGGTGCAGCCATTGCTTTTGCTGCTGGCTTCTCAGCTTGGTCTCTGTTACTATCAGGACGTCCGGAGGCTGTGGCGTGCTCATTATGGTCTGCAGGTCGACCACATGTGATCGCATGCCTCTGGCATTTACTGTTGCTAGCGTCATAGTTTGGAGAGTGTCACACCCTTTCCAAGGGTGTGAGTCATTGGCTGCCGGGTGTATTTGCGGCTCTGGGTGGAGGGGTCTGTCGGTTGATGGTGGGGGGTGGATTGTGCAGTCCAGGGCAGGGGGTGTGGTGGTCTGACCGTCTGGCATGGAGGCCTGATAGTATTGTGTGATCTTGGGTTGTGTGCGCTGGAGTGTATTGCTGGCATGGTGTCTATGTGCTTTTTGGGAGCCTTTGGGTCCTTTGGGCTGTGCTGGCTGTCGGCGGGTTTTCCTTGGTTTGATGGCTTTTGCAAGAGTCGCTTTAAGTTGGGTGTGGTGGCGCTGAGCAGTTTGCTGGCCGGGCGCACCCCTCGTGTGGGGTGCACCTTGTTGTGGGGGGACGGGGGCGGCAATGCGTCCTTCTGCGTACCTGTCCATTATGCTTCGGGTTTGGTCTGCTGTTACTTGTAGTTGGGGCCCATACACTAGAGGGTACAGGTTGAATGGCACCCCAGCAAGAGCATCTTGACCCTGTGCTCGCTGACTGTTTGGTGGTGTGCGAATGGTGCCAGCATTTGTGTAGGCGTCTATGGCCACAAGGCAGTAGATTTGAACTCCTGTCAGCTCTTGCCAGTCTGTATCCGTCATACGCTTACAACAGCCCCCTGTGTTGCGGTGTATGATGCTGTCCAAATTATACCAGCTGTGGTTTACCGGGCTTTGTGCTATGGTGTAGTAGTGGCCTTCAAACATGGTTTCATCAAGCACGAGAAATTGTGTACATCCTTGGGGGAGCTCTGCAAGGGTTGTAGTTTGAGTGGGGAGTGCTTCATCTTCAGTGGGTTCTGGCTGCACCAGAACACATTTGAGCATGGCGTTGTGGGCGGTGTGCTCGTACAGCCAGTGGTTTAAAGATTCAATGTGATATAGGCCCTGGCTTGTGTAGAAGGGCAGGTCTGTATCTGCTGCGTCCCACCCTCTGGCGGGTATTTTGGTCCTGTTGAGGTAGCCTGAGATGTATGCAGGGCCCTTCACTGCCTGTCTTCCCAGCATGGAGTTGAGTGCGTGGGCTCCACAGTGAAGCTCCGCTTGATCTTCCGCATACAAGCCTACTGCTTGTGGGCAAGCATGCAGGTCTGGCTGGGGTGTGACTGGTGTGTGGTTTGATGACCCCCCACCTACAACACATGCCCTGTGTGTTTGTTGTGCGGTGCTTTCTTCTGTGGTTGTGCTGGTACTGTTGGTTGAGGGACTTCCTGTGCTGGGATCCGCTGCCAGTGCCACTGGCAGTCTGGGACAGTAAGTGACTGTGTCCTTAGGCACTGCTTTGTTGGGGTCTTGACTGTAAATACCAATGGGAATCGTTTTGTTGGGGATATAAGGGTAGTCTTGCATGGGAATTGCTTCTGCAATGTGTCTGACAGTGTGTTGATGTTTTGGTTGCTGCAGATAGCTCAGCTGCCTATCATAGTATTTACGTTTCCTGTAGTTTGCTAGCCGTGCGTAATATGGTTGTTTAACATAGCTCAGTCGGTACAGCTGCTCCAGCAGATTGACTGCTCGATCAAGTTTGCCTATCGCAGCCCCTGTTCGGATGGAGCTATCGTGTGGGTGTTGGTGGTGTCGACGTCTCTTTCGTTTGTCATTGGCTTGAGTGTGCATCTGCCTGACCTCTCCACTGTTTTGCCATAGTAGTAGCACCAGCAGCGGGATTGTCAAGGGCAGTGACAGCAGCAGGAAGCCAGCTTGCGGTGGGATCTGGTATGCTGGGCAGCAGTTTGTATCCTGAATGTCCCTTGAGGCCACCCTTGGATTGCTAGATGTTGCATTAGCTGGCTGTCCTGTTGCCACAGAACCTGTGCGCAGGGACGCTGGCTGCCCTGCTGCCATTGCGTGCATGTGTGGGTTCTGGTAGCTGCACTCTTCAGTATGCGGCTGTGTGCTGCCGGATACATTGTCAGCTCGACCATGCTGCTGTTGAGTGAACTGTCTGCTTGATTCAGTACAGTGCAGTTTCCGGGTCCATTCGGGGGTGTTGCTCCACTGCAGTTGCTTGCAGTAACCAGGCTTGACTGTTTCTGTGTGACAGCAATTTGCTTGTAGGGTTTGTTTCCTCTGCCCTTTGCTGATCTTTGTCACTTTTGCACGTCGAGCCTGGGGACTGGCCAAGCTCCATCCTGCTGTTGTGGGGGAACCCATCTGCTGCTTAGCCTCCGCCTTCTGGCCAGGATATGGTGCAGTCAACCTTTGCATGTTTCTATCAGCTGCTTGAAGTGGTAATTGTGCCGTAGGCTCTACCGTACTTGGCTTGTCAGCTCGTGCAGGGCGGGTGTACCCAGGGAGGGACACCGTCTGCTGGCAGCAGCTGCAGCTGAAGTCCTTGCCTTTGACAATTGGCCTTCTTCCTGTGTTCTGAAAGCTATCACTTGCATCGGTGGCATGTGTTGTCCCTCTCCCTGCTTGCACATGTGTACCTTCCTGCTCCTTCTGCTCAGCTGCTTGCTTGGTTGTGCCCAGCAGGATGCGGGGGTATGTGCAGCATGATCCAGTCTGGGTGCATTCAGAGGCGTTGGAATAGGCTTTGAGCATGCACTTGAGGAACCACTTGCCTTGCACCGAGCCGTGTGAACAGTAGGGTGCTGCTGCTTGTGATGGTGCTGTTGGGCAAAGGGCACCCAGACGAGCTGCTGGGGGAGCGGCAGTGGGTCCTTGTCCAAACTGTTCTTCCTGTAAAGCACTTGCGGGCGTGAACTGGTCCCAGGGTGACCGGTTGTTAGCTCGTGTTGCGATGATTCGAATCGGTCTGTCTGGATTGGCTTACCATGGTCCGTGGGGGCTGCGAAGCATCTTGTAAGAAGCGTAAAAGCATATAGAAGTAATAGCAGGCATTTCCACACCCGTATGGTCGACCTTTCAGCAGCTTTGTACTTTTTGTCTGGTCGAGGTGTCTGAGCGAGTCCCCTGCCTCCCGTACTGATTGGCAGGTTCACATCGACAGGAACCTCTTCCGAAGCATATTGCTGCTTGCGTGGCCGAGCCGTGAGGTGCTCTTTGCCTGTCTTCGACTACATCAGTATACGCTTCTCTTTATATCTTTATCTCTTATCTCGCGACTGTGTCACGATAGTCCTGGTGGCCTTAGTGGGGGAGAACAGTTATTACTAGTTTGGCTAGTGCCTAGCCAATTGTTGGAACAAGTATTGTTGGCCGGCTTTGGGGAGGATTTGCAGTAGATAATCCTACATTGAATCGTTTCTACAGTTTCCATTACTAGTTTCCTTTCTAGTTGGCTGCTGCTAGCTTGGTTCACTTGGCTGCATTGCACCAATACGGATCTACTAATCCTCTTGGTATCAATGCTCATACCGATTTGGTAGATTTCTACCCCTACTTCTATTCCAAAGATCTAGGGGCTGCGTAGGCATTGAGATAGTTCGCAACCTTTTAGGTTTCTTTCTATCCAGAAGCTTAGGGACACCCAGATAATAATATTCCTGCTAACCCCTATTCTACTCCTGCGCATATTGTACCTGAACGGTACTTCCTCCGGGTATATGCAATTCTACGTAGCATTCCTAACAAACTTGCTGGTGTAAGAGCTATTGGGCTAGTTTTCGCTGCTTTGGCTGCATTGCCTTATTTGCATAAGCCAGCAGCTCGTGGACCTGTTTTCCGTTCTTTGCATAAAGGATAGGCACGGGCCCTAATTGGCATCTTTATGCTTTAGACTTACTTGGGGTCTATGCCTGTAGAAGCTCCTTACGTTTAGCTAGGGCAGGGGGCGACTGTGCTTTTCTTCCTTCTATTGAGAAGGCTTTGTGTAGCAGCATGGGCTGACTGGCAAATTTTACTCACAGAAGTAATAAAAACACTGGCGTTAGCACTAGTCGCAGAGCATCAGCACTAGTCTATCCATTACTATCCTACGGCAAGTAATGAAGGTGTTACACGGGTTTCTCAAGCAACTACGTTGCAACTGAACCCAGCAACGGATGGACACAACCAGTACGGAAGGGGGCCGTTCGGACAAACCCCACCATCAAAAGCTTGTCACGCACACTCAGTGTGCTTCCAGATTGCGAAAACAGAGATATAATACACTGGAAGGACTGAATGGCGCCAACGGCACTGCTTCTCGCACCTGCAGGGTTGCGATAAGAAAGGGCGGACGGAATAGAAAACAGCGAACACACAGCTGCGAGCCACAAACCACTCCCACATGTTGCAGTGGGCGTACGTGGGGGCAACTTCACCGACACCACCGGTCGCTGCACTGTTCACAAGCCAGCAGAACAGAAGTCACACAGCAGCCAACAACTCACATGTCAACACATGCAGACGCTCAATGCCTAACTACTCGCAAACCGTTGCCTCCTGACAGCACAACATGCCATGCAATGAAAGGCTGCTGTGTGAGCGCAAGCCCCTGCGCCCGCTTAGGGATGATTGCAGAAACCGCAAAGTCAGCCAAGACGCGCCAAAACTCCCCAACAGCAGCACGCCCTGCAATGCGCTCTACCGTCAGCAGAGGCAGTGCAGGGCCTTCTGCTGCCACAGCCCAAGCCACTCTGCGGCCAAAGTCAACAGCACCTATGCCAGCCAGACACACCATGTCCCACACAACATGATGCAGCCGGGGATGAGGTTTCACCCCCATCCACAAAGCTGCACACTGCAGGCCGCGATCAGCAGCCAACCAAGGGGGGCTGTCGCCCACCCGGTGAGCTCGCAACTGCCCCTCAATCTCCGCCCGCACCGCCCCTGCAACAGGACACTCCCAACAATGGTGCTGTACACCGGGCTCCGCAGCCCCACAGGCTACACAAGAGGTGCCTGTGTGCATGCGCTGAGCCGTAGGGAACGCATCGAGGGTGAGCCGCCATGCAGCCTCCTTGTGCTCATTAGGCACACGCAGCTTCCACCACCGCCGAAGCACCCGAGTGACCTCGGGCAACTCGCCCACAATTGGCTGCAACATATCAACAGACAACACCCTCTGACGGAAGGCAGCATGCCTGTCAGCAATGGCTGACAGCGCATCCAAGGATTGACACTGGGTGGCCAGCGACACAGTGAGGGACTTAAGCTCCACCACATCCCCATTGCGAGTATGCCAACCCAGATCAGCACACACCCTGTCCCTAGCTGCGGTAAGCTGAGCCTCTGAAACGGCCGGCAGCCGCCCGGATGGCCTACCCCGCAGCACTACACGTGCTGCATCCTGCCACGCACTAGGGATTGCCGCCACCAACACAGCCAGCTCCTCCCTAGCCACCACCATGTTAGCATACCTAGGGCGATGCTGCAACACAGGGTCCCACACATGCATCCTGTATGCCTCCTCCCTTGCCCCCAGGTCAGGGATGGAACAGATAGCCTCAACCAGCTGCAGCCAATGCAGCGCCTGCCCTGCACATTGCAGCTGGGTGAGGCCAAACAAGTCAGGCACAACAAACTCCAACCCCACCATCACTTGCCGCTGCTGTCCATACCAGTCCCACTGCTCCCTCTGCGCCACCACCGGATTGGACCACAATGGGACATAGTAACACCACGGGCCGGGCTGGACCGGGTTAGCGCCCACATGGCGAATATACGGCAGAGCCCTGATGCCAAGGGCAAAAGCACGCAAGGGGTCTGGCAACAGCTGGCCCCCAGCGTCCCTGAACAACCGACCCCTGTCACACAAGGCCAAGCCCCAACAACCCCCACCAGGCACCACCGGCACATGGTGCTGCAACAGTTCCCTGCTGACTGCAACCCAAGGCTTGCGAGCATCCCCCACCAACACTTGCACTGCCTCACAAGCCAGGCGAGAGTGAAGGTGGGCCCGCACTGGCAGCAGACCCAAACCTCCCTCCCTAGGGTGGGCCTCCATACACGCCCTGGGCACCCCTGGTGCCCGTCGCTGATCATCATCAGGGCCCAGGCCAGCATCAACAAGGGCAGAGGCCCATTTGATAAGTTGCCTGGCATGCTCAGCTGGCAGGGCCCCAGCAAAGTGTGCATGATACAACAGTGTGGAGATGGCATACCCATTGAACGCAAAAGCACGACCAAACATGGACAGGTCAGGGATGCGGCTGATCCTCTGCACCCGTTCCCGCACAATGCCCAGCCGATGCGCCCAATCCACTCCAACCACCCCCACACTGCCAAAGACAACCCCCAGGCTTTTGCAGGTGTCACGCACCGCCATGCCTGCCACAGGGGCAGGGTCCACCACCGCTTGGCCCAAAGGCAACAGTTGACACTTGGGCGGCTGCACCCGCTGGCCTGTAGCATCCCCATACACCGACAAATGCTCCAGCAGACCAGAAACATCAGCCTCCCCAGGCAGGAGGGGCTCCACATCATCAGCATACTGTGTGGCGACCAGCCTGCCGGCTGCAACATCAATACCAATGCCACACTGCTTCAGATGGCAGAGCAACGCCTGCCCTGCAAACAGGTACATCAGGGGTGCCAGAGGGCAGCCCTGCCTAACCCCAGCACCACACTGAAAGAAAGAGCTCTGAAAGCCGTTGACAACTGCACATGTCAGAGTGTCTGTCAACAGCAGCTTCATCCACTGCAGAAACCCGGCACCCACCCCAAGGGTCTCCCCAGCTGCAAACAGAAACTCCCTCGACACAGTGTCATAAGCCTTCCTGAAGTCCAGGAAAGCAGCTATGGCTGTTTGGTGGCGGGCACGCAGCACCTGGGGCAGCAGCTGCAGCAGCCGCACACTATCCCCTATGTGCCGATGCTGCAAAAAAGCACACTGCGCTGGATCAATCATGACCCCCGCCACTTGCAACAACCTGTTGGCCAGTAACTTGGCCATAAGACGGTAGTCATAGTTAAGTACCCTACGGCAAGTGAAGAAGAAGAAGAAGAAGAAGAAGAAGAAGGGGTTACAGGGCGACACACGCAGCTACGCTGCAACGACACCCAGCATCGGAAGGGAACCAAAGTCCTTTGCAGGACCTACAAGGACGGGAACAGACAGCACGGAAAGGAGAGAACCCGCCACCATAGATGTCTGCAGAGGAGACTACGGCAAGTGAATGAATGAATGAAGGTGTTACACGGGTTTCTCAAGCAACTACGTTGCAACTGAACCCAGCCACGGATGGACACAACCAGTACGGCAAGTGAAGAAGAAGAAGAAGGGGTTACAGGGCGACACACGCAGCTACGCTGCAACGACACCCAGCATCGGAAGGGAACCAAAGTCCTTTGCAGGACCTACAAGGACGGGAACAGACAGCACGGAAAGGAGAGAACCCGCCACCAGAGATGTCTGCAGAGGAGACTGTCTGAAAAGAGGGGACCACAGGCAAGGCTTCAACCCCACAAAGCCAGCCACACAGACAAGAGGGCTTCCACCAGTACCAAGCCGAACACACACCCCCATGCCCCCGGGGCGACCACTTCGAACACAATGTGGAAGAAAGGCTCCAGCTGTGCTGCGATACACCCCCAAGACAGGTGCCCGGGGTGTCGGAGCGACACCTTAGCACGGCAAGTGAAGAAGAAGAAGAAGGGGTTACAGGGCGACACACGCAGCTACGCTGCAACGACACCCAGCATCGGAAGGGAACCAAAGTCCTTTGCAGGACCTACAAGGACGGCAAGTGCTAAGCCAAGATAGGATAGGTTATTTAAATTTTATATTATTTTTTTTTGCTATTAATATTAGATTCTTTTTTGCTATTATCAGAGTGTGGCTCAGTATGGTAGAGCGATCGCTTTGGGAGCGATAGGTCACTGGTTCGAATCCAGTCTCTCTGAATTATATAAGTCTGAGTGGGTATTTCAAAATATAGAAATAATTATGGTACAAGCTGCAAAATTGATTGGTGCTGGAAGTGCTTTGATTGCTTAGGCAGGTGTAGGTGCTGGGATTGGAATTGTGTTTGGTGCATAGATCCAAGCTGCTAGCCGTAACCCTACTATGGCAAAAGCATTGATGGGATATGCTTTGTTGGGGTTCGCACTTTGTGAAAGTGTTAGATTGTTCAGACTGCTCGTTACTTTCCTTATTCTCTTTGGATCAGGATCATGATCAGATTATGGATAGTGGTGTCACCACCTATTCTGGTCACCATTGCAGAGCTTGTGCATGTCACATGCAAAAGCGGCTTTTGTGCCGTTGACACTGCCTGTGTGACAGGCTGACTGCAGAGCTGCCTCAGCATCAGCCAGCGAGCAGTCCTTCTTGAAGGAGGGGGTTAAACGTACATCTTGATGAAGCAGTACTGCTGTGGTTGCTTCACTGCAGGGGCCCTGAGTGCAGCCCTCAATCTGTACAGGGGCAACAACACTGCCCAGATGTTTGCACAGCTGACCCCCATGCTCCCACCCTTCAAGCTGCCAATGCCTGTGCTGGGTGTACACCAGAAGGATGACCACGCATGCCTTGAGGGCCAGATGAGGGCTTCTGAGATTGCAGTGCAGGAGGGGAAGTGGACGTTCAAGCAGGTGCCAGGCGGCCACTGGTTCTTTGTGCAGGAGCCAGAGACACTCAATGAGATGCTGGTCGAGTTCCTGACGTGAGAGAGGATATGCAGGGAAGGGATAAGGGTTGCATTGGTGGCAGCATTATGGCGCTTGCTCACCGTTTGGACCAGGGAGGTGCTGCGTGGCGATGCTGATGGGGTTGAGGGGTTGAGAGGTTGCCGATTCTGCTGGCGCTCAAGTCCCTGTCACTGAGGATTTTGGCCAAAGTGGTTCCTGCAGACAAAAGGCTTACTGCATGTGCTCAAGGACTTCAATATTGCGGCCTGATGTAACAGGCATCATGTCGTGGTGTCTTTCAGACCCATCACACCAACTTTGCATGTGGCAAGTATTTGCAACCCTTAGGCCCCCCAGCCTCTGACAGGAGGGGGAACGGTGCTTTCGCATGCAGTGTGTGAGACTGGGTTGTAAGGTCAGCCTGACCTGAGGAGACTGCTGAGGTTGCATCCCTGTTTGGTAGTGCGCCACACCACTAGTGGCTTTTCAAGGTGTGCAACAGCGTAGCCAGCAGTTGAAAGGAGTTGCTCAAGCAGCTGTGAGAGCTGCCATGGCACTGGCCAGTTGGCATGATGTGAATGGTGGGTGGGACCAAGGCTGTTACAAGCATGCGCAATGTACACCATCATGAAAGCATGAATGCATGCTGAAGCTGTTGCCCAGTGCTTAGCCAAGATGATCTGCGCTGAGCATATTCACGCAGCATTTTGTGTTGCGCTGACCAAACGCTGCTGTGCATTTGCTGCACCAGGCTGGTGCAGGTTGACTGCAACTCTACAAAACTTGTATAACTAGGTGTGCACAAAAACAGATCACCACAGGGCATGTGCGGATCAAAGCTATGGACAGGCCAAAGAGCTGAACAAACCCAGTATTCGTCAGGCATCAGCTGACAGGGACACATGCTAATTGCCATAACATGCAGGGCTTCATTGCCTAGTGGATGCAATGATGCAAGGCCAAACGTACCACGATCATGCCTCCTTCCCAGCGTCATGTGGTCAGCTACTCTAACACTGGCAAGTGCTGCTGCAGGCCATTCTCACAGGGCTGCATCGTGCAAGCTGTAGCAGCAGGCACCTTGCTTGGCGAGCGTTGCCGCCGTGACAAGTAATCAAGTCATGCATCACATAATAGCCCACCCGCTGACTAATACCCTACCCCTACATAGATAACCAGCACATATCCAGCACCCTGCTAGCCATCATAGCTGCTGCTCAACAACAAGGCCGCATGATCCAACATGCATACCATAGGCATGGCATAGCTGCGCAGAAGACTGCAGTGGCCTTGCTAGCCAGCGAGCCACTGACTCCACATACATGCAACTGAGCATCCATAAATACCGTACCTCCAAGGTGGACCAACACTCCATTGCAACAAACCGGTGCAGGCTGCACCGGCAAACTGACAAGCCTTATGCACACTGCAGCAAGCGCACCCTTTGGTTCTTTGCATCTGCTACATAGATGGAGCCATCGGGCCGCAATGCGACTCCTTGCGGAGCATCAAACTTTGCCTGAAGGGCAGGTCCGCCATCCCCACCAAAGCCAGCACTGGAACCGGCAATGGTGGTGATGACACCAGCAGCATCGATCCTGCGGATCCTGTGGTTGTCAGAGTCAGCAATGATCACACCGCCTTCCGCATCCACAGAGAGGTCAGCAGGGCTTGACAGCTGCGCAGAGGTGGCTGCTGTGCCGTCCCCACTGAAGCCTGGGGAACCTGGTGTGCCAGCCACCGTGCTGATGCTGCCATCGGTGCCCACCCTGCGGATGACGTGGTTGTTCATGTCTGCAATCAGCAGACTGCCCTGGGCATCAAATGCCATTCCAGCAGGGAAGTCCAGCGCAGCCTTGGTTGCTGGCCCACCGTCGCCTGAGAAGCCTGCCTCCCCAACACCAGCGATGGTGCTGATGATGCCGGTTGACGTGTTCACCATGCGGACCACCTGCATACGTCAAGGAAGTGCACGGAGACACAAGCTCACACAAGGGCCACATGTGGCAGAGCATCACCAGTCTGCATTACGATGGACACGAGCAAACATGTCGTGGGAACACAGCAATTGTGGGCATGTTGAACTCTGCTGGGGACAGCACCATGATACAGTAACCCTTTGATGTCTCTCTGCTTACATGGTTGTTGAAGTCTGCAATGTACAGGTTGCCAGCTGCATCAAAGGCAGTCTGCATCGGCAGGAACAGCGAGGCGGCTGTAGCAGCCTTTCCATCGCCGGCGTAGGCGGGGGTGCCATCTCCTGCATATGTGGTGATGGTCTTGTTGGCATCGACTGTCCGCACACGCGCGTTGGTAGTGTCGCTGATGTACGCAATGCCATCAGGGCCGAAGCTGATGGCCGTAGGCATGTTGAGGGAGGCTGCCGTGGCTGGCACACCGTCACCCTCAAATCCTTCAGCGCCGTTCCCTGCAAACGTGCTGATGACACCCGACTCGTCCACCCTGCAAGACCACCAGTGTCAGCAGGGGCATCATGTGTTCATGTTGTGACTCAGAAGGGAAACAGAAAGCCAGTAAGGCTGTCACACCACAGTATGTACCAACCCCACTCGCACTTCCGCATGAGTCGTGTCGCTCAGCACCCTGGCAAGCAAATTGATAAAATGGTGAACCTGTGTACAACCCCCCTTCCCTCCTTGATCACCTGCGGATGCGGTGGTGCAGGGTATCGGCGATGTACAAACTTCCCTGGTGCCAATGAACACCGATGGGGTAGTTCAGGCCTGCAGCAAGCAGCAGCATGCCGCATTTGCAACAAAGTGAAAAGAGGGCAGGGTGGTGTCTGCAGGTTGAGAAGCATCACTTTCAACTGCGCGCCATGCCATGCCTGCGGCTGGCTGCTAGCAAACCCCGCATGCCACACATTAGGTGCCAGGAAGCCATATGTCATGTAGTCATTGAGCTGCCCTCACACGAACTTTTTGTAAGCATACCTGCTGCTGTGGCCAACTGTCCATCACCAAGGTCAGACTTATCAGACCCTGTGCCAGCTACCGTGGTCACAGTGCAGCCTGAAGAAAGGCAGCAGACAGTGAAGCAGTAAAGTCAGTAGTAAGACAGGAGGGCACAAAGCAGCAGTCTGCAAGACACACATAAACATATCAGCAGTGTGCATGCTGTATGGTGCACACAAAGGTATGGTGGTTCGTTCAGCCTCACCTTGAGAGACTGTTGTGTTGCCCACAACATCTACCAGCTTGACAGGGTTGTCAGTGGGTGCGGCAGTCTCCACCACTGGGGTGTTGGTGGTGGCGGGTGCGGGGCTGCTGGCGGCGTTGGGGGCGGCGTTGGTGAGTGCAGGGCTCTCCTCAACAACTGGGGTGTTGGTGCTGGTGGGAGTGTTGGGGGCGGCGTTGGTGGGTGCAGGGCTCTCCTCAACAACTGGGGTGTTGGTGGTGGCAGGTGCGGGGCTGCTGGCGGCATTGGGGGCGGCGTTGGTGGGTGCAGGGCTCTCCTCAACCACTGGGGTGTTGATGGCGGCAGGTGCGGGGCTGCTGGCGGCGTTGGGGGCGGCGTTGGTGGGTGCAGGGCTCTCCTCAACAACTGGGGTGTTGGTGCTGGTGGGAGCGTTGGGGGCGGCGTTGGTGGGTGCAGGGCTCTCCTCAACAACTGGGGTGTTGATGGCGGCAGGTGCGGGGCTGCTGGTGGGAGTGTTGGGGGCGGCGTTGGTGGGTGCAGGGCTCTCCTGAACAACTGGGGTGTTGGTGCTGGTGGGAGTGTTGGGGGCGGCGTTGGTGGGTGCAGGGCTCTCCTCAACAACTGGGGTGTTGGTGGTGGCAGGTGCGGGGCTGCTGGCGGCATTGGGGGCGGCGTTGGTGGGTGCAGGGCTCTCCTCAACCACTGGGGTGTTGATGGCGGCAGGTGCGGGGCTGCTGGCGGCGTTGGGGGCGGCGTTGGTGGGTGCAGGGCTCTCCTCAACAACTGGGGTGTTGGTGCTGGTGGGAGCGTTGGGGGCGGCGTTGGTGGGTGCAGGGCTCTCCTCAACAACTGGGGTGTTGATGGCGGCAGGTGCGGGGCTGCTGGTGGGAGTGTTGGGGGCGGCGTTGGTGGGTGCAGGGCTCTCCTGAACAACTGGGGTGTTGGTGCTGGTGGGAATGTTGGGGGCGGCGTTGGTGGGTGCAGGGCTCTCCTCAACCACCGGGGTGTTGGTGCTGGCAGCTGCATTGGGGGCGGCGTCGGTGGGTGCAGGGCTCTCCTCAACCCCCGGGGTGTTGGTGCTGGTGGGAGCGTTGGGGGCTGCATTGGTGGGTGCAGGGCTCTCCTCAACCACTGGGGTGTTGGTGGTGGCGGCTGCATTGGGGGCGGCGTTGGTGGGTGCAGGGCTCTCCTCAACCACTGGGGTGTTGGTAGTGGCAGGTGCGGGGCTGCTGGCGGCGGCGTTGGGGGCGGCGTTGGGGGCGGCGTTGGTGGGTGCAGGGCTCTCCTCAACCACTGGGCTGTTGGTGCCGGCAGGTGCAGGGCTGCTGGCGGCGGCATTGGGGGCGGCGTTGGTGGGTGCAGGGCTCTCCGCAACCACTGGGGTGTTGGTAGTGGCAGGCGCGGGGCTGCTGGCTGCGGCGTTGGGGGCAGCATTGGTGGGTGCAGGGCTCTCCTCAACCGCTGGGGTGTTGGTGCTGGCAGGTGCAGGGCTGCTGGCGGCTGCATTGGGGGTGGCGTTGGTGGGTGCAGGGCTCTCGTCAACCACTGGGGTGTTGGTGCTGGCAGGTGCGGGGCTGCTGGCGGCGGCGTTGGTGGGTGCAGGGCTCTCGTCAACCACTGGGGTGTTGGTGCTGGCAGGTGCAGGGCTGCTGGCGGCTGCATTGGGGGCGGCGTTGGTGGGTGCAGGGCTCTCGTCAACCACTGGGGTGTTGGTGGTGGCAGGTGCGGGGCTGCTGGCGGCGGCGTTGGTGGGTGCAGGGCTCTCCAGAGACGGCTCAACCACTGCGGCGTCGGTGTTGGTGGGGGCCTGGGTGTCAGTCTTGTCTGTGGCTGGGGTGTCCGTGGTTAGCTCAGGGGACTGCTGGGGCTGGTTGACTGGGAATCCTGCACGCATGGAAACCAACACACATGTCAGACAGAATGCACATGAAGAAAGACTGGCCACAGAAGTGTGTATTTACGTATTTGCCCCCTGCAACACAGCAACACCTCAAGCTCTCGACTCCCCAACATGCACTGTTTGATGGCTGCTTTGCAAACAACAGTGCATGTGCGCTGCCTCATTGCTGAGCATGTCACCTACCGATGGGTGCAAACTCTGTGACGTCCTGGGCCTTCTGGATGACCTCAGTTACGTTGGCGGCAACCACCAGACCCACTGCCACAGAGTCGGAAAACTCTGGGACGAACAGCCCAGCTCCAGCAAACTTGGCTGCGACCTGCTGAGCTGTGGTCCTGTTCTGCACTACCTCCACCAGTGTTTCTGCGTCAGGAATACCGGCCTGCTTGGCCAGAGCAAAGCCAAGTACCAGCAGCCTGCTGGGCTCTTGCAGGAGGAGCCTTGAGCTGCGGGCAGGCAGGTTGCTGATGGATGCCAACCAGACCTTGAAGTTGGAGATGTTGTAAGCAGGGGCAAGGCCCAAGGCAGAGTGCAGGGCCTCTGCAACCTTGATCTGGTTGGCTGGCTGCTTGAAGTCGGGGAAGGCCTTCTCGTTGCCTGCCAATGCAAGGTAGTAGGGCTCAGTGTAGCCAGGGCCAAGCTCAGGGGTGGGGCTGACTGCATTGTTGATCGAGGTGGTCGGAGGGACTCCAGGCTCGATAACATTGGTAGATGTTGCCTCGGGGTCAGGTGACTGCAGGGTCTGGTTGACGGGTGGGAGGGAGGTGGGGTCTGCTGCTGTGCCATTGCCACCCACCAGTGGGGGTGTCGCTGAATCAGTGGCAGATGTGGGTGGAGATGGGGGTACGTAGGTGCTGTGGCCACCATCCAGACCAGTACTGCTGTGTGGGATGAGGCCGAAAGGATCGTGCAAATCGTCTGTGCTGTTGACTGGCACTCGGTCAGCCTGAGGCAGGGTGCCGTTGGGCCGGAATGGGGTGGTTGAATCCTCGTCAGGCGCAGTATCAGGGCCGCTGGTTGAGTTGGATGTGACATTGACGGCACCTGCTGCAGGAGTAACGTCGGTAGGGTCGCTGACATTCTGAGATGTGTTGATGCTGTCAGGGGCGCCCTGCATAAGGATAGACAGCAGAGGTTCAGCTGCCGCAGCTGAATGCTTGACAGTGACTGCCGGACCGCCTTGAGGCAAAACATGCCTGAAAATGCACCAATGCTGCTGGACGGTAGAGCACAGTCTGAGAAGGTCTAACTACATGACAATGACCAAAAGCTACGCTGCATGCTACTCTCATCTGTGTTGTACATGCAGCACAATGCAGCACAATGCCAACTGATTTGGCACCAGCCGGACAAGCCGCACCTGGGTGACGTTGTCAGTCCTCAAGGTTCCAAGCCAGAAGTACGTGTTGATCTGCCCAGGGACGGCCTTGATGCTGCTGGCGGTGCTGCCCAAGCCAAAGGCACCGCGGACAAACCAGCAGGCCCAGTCAAGGTCAACCTTGGTGATGAACACACCCCGGCAGGATGCCTCCTTGTCGCAGCCGCGCAGGCAACGCCAAGGGTCTGCGGCACTGCCGTCAGGGCTGGCAAACGGCTTCACTCTGCCAGCACGCATCTCAAACTCATCGTCCGCGGCCTGAAGCAGCAGAAGAGACATGTGCGTCAATTCAAACTGAATTCATTTCCTGCCAGCACATATAGCAACCTTCCTGATTGCTCGAGGGCCACTGGGAACGAGTTGTCTGTGTCATCTGTAGGTACAGTAAAATCCTACTGCAGGAGCGGCCGAGGGCACCAAAGAAGATGCACAAGAGGGCCCGATCGGCTCAGATGAAAGCACACAGCTATGTTCATGACTGTGGCGGGAGCTAGCTTCTCACCTCCCAGATTGTGTAGTCACCCACACCCAGCTTGAAGGCAGTGTATGTGTCCTTTGCGTGGTTGCGCGGCATGAGCTTCAGGGAGCAGCCATTGGTGTTGTCATCTTGGCCGGCCTTGAACAGCCAGTACTGGCACCTGGGCTCAGTCCTGCAGGCCTCTCTGCACTCCACCGCGTTGACAGTGTGGTTGAAAGTGGCATCGCTCAGCAGCACCGTCCAACCTGACACAGGGGTGCTGATGTAGTCGTAGGGTGCGATGGAGGTAAACTCGTCGAAGCAGTCTGACGAGTCTGTTGAGCCAGTGGCGCTGACTTGCCCAGCCTGGCAGGCAATGCAGGGCCCATCAGAACCCCCGGGGGAGTACTCCCCAGGCACACAGATAGCGCATTGGCTGATGGTCAGGTCATAGCCCCATCCTGGAGAGCAAACACTGCACTGACTGGCCATGTGGGAGGCGGTATACTGTGTGGAGGACCCCAGGGGGCACTTGCTGCAGGACTCTACAGCGCCTGGAGAGTACTGACCCACAGGGCAAGGTACAGCAAAGGTGTCGTAGGGCGATGCTTTTGACCACCCGGGCAAGCTGACGCAGTCTGTTGTTCTGCGCGACATTGCGGCCTTTGTGGTCAAGCCTTCTCCACACTTCACACAGGCCTGTGAAAAGCAGAGGCAGGACGGCATGCATGTGGTGGGATTGAGCAGCAGCAGCAGCAGCAGCAGCAGCAACAAGGCATTCCAAAGCGTGACTCAGCTGCAACCCAGGTTTGGCAAGAAACTGGACATGTCAAGCTGACAACCAGTAGCCCAGATGCTGCACATGCCCACCTGGTTGTCATTGCCAGGGGCAAAGTACCCCAGCTCGCAAGGAACAGAGACTCCATTCTCCCAGCCATACCCAGGGAGGGCTGTGCACTGATCGGCCGATGTGACGGTGTTGGAGGTGACGGCTGCCTGCAGCTCTGCAGTTGGCTCTGGCACGGCCTCCTCAGCACTGACTTGATCAGGTGTCACGGTGTTGGCAGGGCAAGTCTGCGGCCAGTAAACAGCAGCCATCAGCTTGGCAAGGTTGCGTTGAGCGCCTGTGCTGCAGTTTGGGTGAGCCTTTGACAATGTGCTGGCTGTTGTGTAGCCTTGAGGATGTGTGCGACAGCCGCTGTAGGCAGTTGAAACTGTCACAGGCTCAGGTCAGCAGCAAGCTTGGCAGCTTCAACCAGGAGGGTTAGCAACAGCACATGATGTACTCCTTACCGTGCAGGGACGTGCTTCAACACCGTAGATGCGCGTCGCAACACCGTACGTCCCGTTGTTGCATCGGTAGGCAACCAGCTGCTGGGCGGTGGCGTCAAAACTTGCGCCCCAACCAGGAGGCAGGTAGCATTGGTCGGCGCTGAGGGCAAGGCCGTCAAAGGCATTGGTGTCGGTAAGCACGTTGACGCCACAGGACTTGCAGGCATCGAGGTTCCAACCAGCCTGCAGAAGGGCGCAACGCAGGCAGCAGGGCACATGTATTACTGCAGCACATGGGGTTGTGCGGGCGGGCGCGATCTGTGCACTCAGTGGAAGCCTGAAACTGGTGATGACTGCTGAGGCTGCTGCAAGCAACTACTCAGCCGCTGAGTGTCTGCATGGCAGTCGAACAGCAGGAAGCTCCATGCGCTGTGGGCAGCAAGCAAAGCCCTTTCCCCTGTGCCAGGCGCACCTTGTATGAGCCGTTTGGGCACTTCAGCACTTTGGTGGATGCTGCCTGCAGGTCTGCTGTTGACACGGGACGGTTATCGCCCTCCCCTTTGGGGTAGAACCCGAATCCAGGAGCTGCTAAACACTCGGCAGGGTTGGTGCTGGCTGTGGCTTGGGTGGTGAGGTTGTCAGTGCAGGCAATGCACCGAAGCCCATCGGGGCCAAACGTACCGACCGGACAGGCCTCAACACCCACAATGATGTTGACGGATGCATTTTGCAAACGCACAGGCCTGTAACCAGGGGTTGCGCGATCGCAAGCTGTGGCTGACGCTGATGCCACACCAGCTGTTGTGATGCCTGGACCGGGACAAGGGGTACATGTCCCGTCCCTGTTGATGCCTGCCTTGAAGGTACCCTTGGGGCATGGCAGGGCTTGCATGGCCTGCACAAAACAGAGACGCACAAATGCATGGGTCACCGGCTCAGCACACGGCTGATGATCCTGCATCACATACTTTGACCGTGGTGCCGCTGCAAGCATAATGAGCTGACACAGCATGCATGGGCTGCATGGCGCACAGGAACCTGCAGGTAGAGGCAGCACACTTCTGCCAACAAAGCTGAATGTGGGCAGAAGCTGTTGGGCCTCTGCAAGGTGCTGTGCTGACACGCAAGCACAGGTTGCAAACATGCATCAATTCCATTACGAGAGCTGCAGACCTGCTGGAAGTAGCCTGCAGGCGCCATGCAGGACGCAATGGACTCCTGGCGAGCAGCAACTGTTGTCAGTCCTGCTGGGCATGGGACGCATGGCTGCTGGTTGTTGCCTGAGCTGTAGGTGCCGATGGCGCAAACCATCCCTGCGGGGCCAGCTGTGTCCAGCATGTAGCCGCATCCAGGCTGGGTCAAGCATGCTGCCGCTTGCTGGGCCAGCGTGGTGACGGTCATCACTGCAGAAAGGGAAGGCATGTGCAGGGCAGTCACACAGCCTGTCAGTTCCTGCCTGAACAAATCAGGATGTTGCCGGCACACGCCTGGGTTCTGAAACGCTACACACGTAGTATCTGAAATGCTGCCAGCCCTCAACCATCTGTACACCCGTAAACGTTCTGCAGTGGCAGTGCTCTGCATGTAACAAAAAGCGGCTCAAGCGCAGCAGCAGGACTTACAGCAGGTGCCGCAGTCGTTCTTCTGTGCAGCAGAAGTGACTCCTCCTGGACACCAGCTGTTTTTCGGGCAGGCTTCACACTCAGTGGGTGCCTCTGGTCGCGAGTAGTAGCCAGGCGAACAAGCTGCATGAGTGGACAGAGCAGCAGCAGGTGTAGGTTGCTCATCTCCCATGGCAACTGTGTGCAAGCATTGAGTCGCTGGAGTTGCTGATAGTTTTCAGCTGCTGCAGGCCTCAACTGCAGCTGCTGTTGTGCTGCTTCACCACAGCAGCAGCTCACCTACTCATGAGCTGGTGATCACAGGCCCCAAACCGTCACGCAAGGCTGTCGATCGAAAGGCTCTGTGAAAGCTCACCACAGGTGCTGCTTGTCCCGTTGCTGTAGACCTGGTACTCAGGCGCCTTGCAGGCCTTGCACACCAGTTCGCTCGTTTGAACGAGCCCGTTTGCAGTCGACCTGCTGACCACGCAGCTGGAGCACTGTGGATGCACTTTGGCGCAGTCAAGAACGGTTTGCATAAGGTAGCGATCGGCCAGGCCGAACTGAAACAGCAACAACAACGAAAGCGCGCGCCATGCTGCTCCAGCAGTCCCCATGGTGCTGGCAATGCTTGAGAAGTTGAAGAACGATGAACAACCCCTCAGGTTGTGCTGCCTCAAGAACTGGAGCTGGGGCTATTTCTGCAGACGCTGTTGCCGGTTGGTGAAACCCGGGCGCAGTTCAAACGTGGGTTAGTAACAACGCAGCGACACTCCTGTATCAGCTGCCGAAAATACGTTTCAAGGCGTGGCCGTAAACAACAGCCAGGAGACAACGCTCCACAGCACACCCTTGACATGTGTGTCATGGTGATCAACAAATTTGCAAATCACCCTGAGCGAACCATGGGACGACAAGGGCCCACAAGTGGAGCGAAAATGAGGCCATGGATGAGCAGTAAAACACTTGGTGATGTCCAGCAATTCAACCACCACCAGCACCACCGCAGCTGCTAACAACAAATGCACCACTCAGTGACTGCTCCGCACAGATGGCACGCCGTGTGCACTCGGCGCACTGCTCGCTATTGGTGCATGCTTGGCTAGCCTTGAACCTAGTATGCATGCACTGGTCGGCTATACATCAAGACACCTTTATTCGGCCCCAGCAAAGGCCTTGTTGGGGGAATCGGTACCATGCAGCGCATCTGCTGCAGCAACAGCGTTGACCATTGATACACATGCAAAGTGAAGTTCATTCAAACGTCGAAGCAAACAAATCGGGCTGCATCACAGTCGGCTCTGCATGCCGCCAGCGACCACAAGTGTTTCGCCAGTCATGTAACCAGCATCTGGTGAGCTGAGGAATGCAACAGCACCTGCAATATCTTGTGGAGTGCCCAAACGCTTGAGGTTGGTCGACTCTATCTGCATGCGCTCCTGCGGCAGCACAACACAATCAACCACACAATATACCGGTCAGCACACCTTGCAGGCTGCCAGAGGCTACGTGCAGCGTGCACGAGCAGTGCTGCTGTCACCTGGTCTGCACGTCACAATGTGCGTCAAAGCCTGTCAATGGCGGGGAAATCACGCTTGCATGCTGAGCCAGCCACCCAGCAAGCCACCCTACAGCTGGCACCCTGATGCATGCCCTGCAAGTTATGCATGCCAACGCCTCTCCACTCACCAGCTCAGGGTCAGCCACCAGCGCTGCCGAGAACTTGGTCGGCACAATGCCAGGTGCCACGCAGTTGACGGTGATGCCCTCAGGCCCCAGCTCTGCCGCGAGGCCCTTGGTCAGGCCCAGCAGCGCTGTCTTGCTGACTGCATACATGGCTATGGGTGCTGGAGGCCTGCATGCACGCAGCAACAGCGGTCATGTAGCACACATGGCGCACGGCATGGTGCATGGACAATGCATGAGGGTACTACGTACGGCTGACACCTTTACATGCGTGCTGATGAAACCCAATGTGACGACACGTACTGGGAGTACCAAAGTGGCCTGTACAGCATGTGTCAAGCCGTGCCCCATGCAGCCAGCGCAGCTGTCAAGCCTCAATAAGCCAGCTCCACTTACATGAAGGCTGTGACACTGCTGATCAGCACAATGCGGCCACCCCGCCCCATGTGCGGTGCTGCCTCCTGCACCAGCAGCAGCGCTGCCTTGATGTTGATATCAAAGATCTTGTCAATGGCATCAGGGGGCGTGGACAGCAGTGGTCCTGCAGTTGGGTTCACCTGCACACGCACGAAAAACAGCGAGAGCCGGCAATGCAGCGCTCAACGTCCAGGGGTACAGCTTGAAGATCGACATGCTCCACTGCGACATCCGCATCCAAGCAGACTTGGACTGTTGGTAGTCGATCAACACAGAGTGAGCTGGCCTTGCTGCCTCAGACATATCCACCTTCGCAAAGTGGGAACTGACTGCAGCTGCGCACTCACCGCAGCATTGGAGATAAGGATGTCCAGCTGGCCGTACTCCTGCAAGAGTTAAACAGTGGCAGGGCAAGCTTGAGGCCAGCATTGCGCGAGTACAGTGCTACAATGCACGGTTACAAGCCGAGGCGTGCACTGCAGGTCGCTGAGCAGATGCCCATGCAGCAGCTGTACTTGCTTGTGTGTCCTGCAATTTCATCCCGTACACTGGCTTCACACACAAGCACAGATGCAACAGGGCTCTCAAACTGGCCGACACACGTATGCCTGACTGGTAAGCAATGCAGTGTGTCCGGCTGCCAATCACATCTCTGATGCCATGAAATTCAAGCGAGCATTGTGATCACCCCACCTGAATGGTCTGCTTGATGAGTTGGGTCCGCTGTTGTGCATTGCCCACATGACACACCACACCAGAGACCTGCAGCCCCTTAGCCCGCAAGCTTTGCACTGTCTCGTCAACATTCTGTTGGCGCCTGCAGACGCATGGGAGAGTGGTGAGAGCCGGCAATCTGCCTGCCAGCCTGTGGGTGCCACCTGTTTTGTCACCGGTCACATGAATGCAAGCAAGAGGACATGCAAAACGGTGGGCAGCTCACCCCCCACTGACCTGGAGCATATCATAACCTTAGCACCTTCTTGAGCCAGGCGCTCTGCGATGCCGAGGCCTATCCCTGCAGTTGCTGCTGTCACGACCGCCACCTTGCCTTGCAGCCTCTTGGGTATCTCCATGCTGGTCAGGCAGAGGCAATGGGCGCACTATTTCAAGGGTCTAATGAAAAGTTGGACTTGGCAAACAGAGGACTGATCACTGTGAGCTCCACCGAATCAGCCTGTTGTACAACCTTGTCCTTGGAACAACCTGTCAGGTATCCACAGCCTGCTGTGTGCCGCCTGTTGTGAGCTGATATGCTGACGGTGGGTCACAATGGTTACGGTAGATTGATCGAGAAGGAGGCTGACCTCATTCGCGCCTCGTATTGCAACGGTCTTGAGTCAAGACTCTTGACTAATGTTCCCCCGACTATTTTTGGTCATATGGTTCTCTTAGTTCAATCTGGTTTGTAGACGTGCTCCAGAAAGCTCTCCCAGTTGCTGGACCGACCAAACCATCACCACGGACTTTTGATACTTGCATCCTGCCTTGGACCACTCTGTTCTAGTATAATCTAAGTCTCATATGTCAGACCTCCGCACTGAGTGGGCATTGCGGGCTGCACCCCTTTGATAGGGCTGACACGTGCCACAGCAGCAGGACACCAAAGGCTGGCCACTGGTGCAAGCCGCATGGGGGCACCACAACTGTACTTTCAGCCAGGAGGCATAGCTGAGCTCATTTTGGAGAAATGCCCAGAGCTCAAGCTGGCCTTCAGCCCTTCAATCTGGGCGCCCGATCCTCACACTCAGAGTGCTATGGGCCGTAAGTGTCCTCCCCGCATGCTGTGCCATGCTTGGCAAAGCAGCATCGGCAGGCCTGCATCATGCAATGATGTGGCCAACATGCCACGCCATCGTCACTTGACAGCCACATCAGTAAGCTTTCAGCAAGGCGCATGCGGCACCTGCCAGGCTGGCCCCCTGCCTGGCAGTGTTTCCCACGTCTATTCCTCAGACAAATCCTGGCTCAGACAAAATCCTGGTTGACGCATGCTCTTGCACGTGTCCTGCCTGTAGTGTTGCGCACACTGACCGCTCGTGGCAGCTACACGCGGCAGCTGGTCATGACCAGCGACCATGGCACCCTGGGCCTGGACTGGTTTTGTGGCTCTGACAAGGCCACATGGGCAGCTGCTGACGCACCCATCGTGCTGTTCATACATGGCATCAATGGTGAGCAGCACCCGCAGGGCAGCTGGCATGAACGCATGTCTACAGCAAGTCTTCTAGAGTGTCTGCATGTTTACTGTTCCGACACAATGCCAACACACGTGGCAGTGGCAAGAGCAGCTGAGCATGCAGCTGCAGTTCTTAGCGTGCACATTTGCTGTCAAGCAGCGGGGCGGAAGTGGTTGCATGGCGTGTGCGCTGTTTGAGGTCCATGTGTGGGGGGAGCGTGGTTACTTTAGACTACTGGCCACATGCACACCGCCAACAGCAGTGCAAAGGACTACGTGTGGCGACCAACAGTCACCAGCAGCAGCAGGGTGCAGAGAACGTATCTGTAAGCTGCCTGCATGGTGCTGCCATGTTGCTTGCAGGCGGCAGTCATGAGGGCTATGTCAAGTGGGCCTGTGTGGCAGCAGCATCCCGGGGCTGGCGAGCAGTTGTGCTCAACATGCGTGGCTGCAATGGTCTACCACTGACCAGTGCAAGGGGCTACAATGCCATCAACACTGCTGATGTGCATGTGGCAGTGCAGAGCATACACAGGTAAGCCAGCAGCAGAGGCACGTTGGCAGTCTTAGAGTGCATGGACCAACATGTGCGGAGGGACTGCTACTTCCGCCGCGCTGAGACATCATGTCTAGGCTAGGCTAGGTTGCACCCTGCTGTTAACCACATGAGTTACACTGCTGTGTTGCAGTGCTTTTAGCACACGCAGGCCATGTACCTTGAACAAACAATTGATCTAGCATGCCTGTTGCCATGTGATGTCCTTGCTGCATGGGTGGTACTCTCCCTGCATGGCCGGTATACTGAGCAATGACACGGGTTCTATGTGTCGCCTCTTTTATCTTGCTGTGCAGCCGCTTCCCTGACGCACCCCTCATGGCGGCTGGCTACAGCTTGGGCAGTGTGCTGCTGGCAAAGTATGTTGCAGAGGCAGACAACGGCCTGTACCTGCACCTTGACCAGCAGGAGGTGGCCAGCGACAGCAGCAGCAGGGGTAGTGGTGCTGGCGAGAGCGTGCCAGAGCCTCGCACAGGGAGCGGGCTGGTTGCAGCTGCCCTGGTGTCACCTCCCGTGTGCCTGCACACCACCAACACGAAGATGGGACGCCCCTACACCGCAAAGTTCCTGTACAACCTTGCGGTGGCCTACAAGTGAGCTTGTGTGACTGGCGCTGCAGGTTGCACAGCGCACGACATGGCATGGCGTGGCATGTTGTGACGTGGCGCTTTGACCTGTGCATGCAGCAGATTGTCAGTCACATGCAGGATTACAGCCTTAAGCGCCAGGGCCAGCACCGTACAGGGCTTGGTCGCTGCATGCAAGGTGCAACAATGCCAGCACGTGCGTTGCAGCACTGTAGCAATCGCGAGCCAACTGGAGGTATGCCACAGAGCTGAGACGCAGAATAACTTCCTGCTGTGCCCCTGCTTCTGCCAGGTTGCGGGAGTATGTCAAGGAGCATGCAGGAGACATGCTGGCAACTGGCACCAACATAGGTGAGTGCAGGACGCTGATGCATGATTGGGTAGTCGGTCAAGTGGAGGACAAGCAAGAACAGGCACAGCTGCTTGGACAGTGGCCGATGCATGCTCACAGTTTAGCCAGAGGCCGTTGCAGTGCCGGCCACATGTGCTTGCACTTTGTTACACAGGCAGAGTCTATGTGTTGATTGGAGCATGCACGACGCATGCAACGTCCTGCACCCTTCTGCATGCATGCATGAGGAGGCCTTGCCACCCCCATCAGCACTGCTTCATGGTCGCCGCTCGCTGCTATGAGCTGTGCCCTGTGCTGTGCTGCGCTGCGCTGTGCTGTGATGCTGCTTACAGACACTGAGGCCATGCTCAACAGCTGGACTGTGGCCAGCTTTGATGACGCTGTGACACTAAGGGCCCTTGGCTACCCGTCACCGCACCTGTACTATAGGCACGCCTGCAGCACCAACTACATCCCACACATCCGCACACCCACTCTCATCCTGCTGTCAAAGGACGACCCTTTCCTGGGGTGAGTGACTGCACTGTTTGCCTGATCTGCAGTGCACGGCTCTTGCTTGCTCCTGCTGGAGTAGTCAGGGCCCATGCGCCAGGCAGTTGGTGCTGCACAGACCGTATATACCGGCATACCGGCATGCACAGCCCATGCATACTTGCACACCACAACCGTCACCACAGCACTGCTCTGTTGTGCCGCAGGGTGATTCCACAGGAGCAAGTCCAGCACAACCCCTTCACCGTCATGGCAGCTACAAGGCGTGGGGGCCACCTGGCTTTCCTGCAGGTGAGGTCCAGCAGGCTGTGTGTGCTGATATGCTCATGCCATGCTGATGCTCTCCCTAGTTGCTTGCTGCTGCATGGGCTCATTGGGTGTGTTCTTGCACACGCAGCCCTGTCAGGTGCAGGCTTACCAGTTTGCTTGTGCCGCGCAGTGCAGGCTTCCACAATTGTGCATGCATGTGAGGTATGGATCGTGTTCTTTGCTGGCACGTGGTTGTGCTTGCAGGGTTGGTGGCCTCTGGGTCAGAGCTACTGTGACACAGTCATCGACGGGTGGCTCAGCGCAGCACTGCAGGAGTGGCGGCACGGCAGCAGCATCAACGCGCAGGCAACAGCAGCAGCAGGGCCACAGCAACAGCACCACAGCCTGGCTGCTGGTGTCCCCAGCCCCAACATGCCCCCTGTGCCCAGCAGCAGTGCGAGCAGCCGCCAGCAGCACCAACGTGGCAAGCAGTCACAGCAGCCGCAGCGGCGCTTACCCTCGTGGGTTCAGCGTGCAGTGGGTGCAGGCCTGCTGGACCCCAGACAGAAGTTTGATCCCACTTCGCTGGCCAGCATCCTGTGCAGCTGCAATCCGGAGCTGAAGGCAGAGGAGCCTGTTGATCAGGCACATGCCGTGGACGCTGTCCTAAACACAGCTGCTGCACCTGCTACCCAGGTCGCATCAGCAGCTGGGAAGGCAGCAACGACCGCAGCAGCCGCAGCAGGGTCCAGCAGCGGCAGTGCCAAGTACTCATGGCTGTTTGGGTTTGGGCGAGCTGCAGCGCCCCAGGGTGCCACCACGCCAGGCAGCGCCCTGCCGGGCATCCGTGGTGAAGGGGCGTGGGAGCCGTTTGGGCAGGACAGCAGCCCGGAGCAGCGTGCTAGCAGTACTGCTAGTGCTGTTGGACCTGTGGGTCTACCAGTCAATGCTGCTGATGAGCCAGCACCAGCAGCAGCAGCACCCACAGGCCGCCGGGGGTGGTGGGGTGGCAAGGGGGGCAGCGGCCATGCTGGTGGCGCCCCGCCCGCTCAGGCAATGGGCACTGCGCAGCTGCGTAGCAAGCTGTGACAGGAGAGATATTCCCAGCACAGAGTCTGTGTTGCTCAACCCAAGTGCAAGCTTGCTGTGCTTTTGGCGGCCAGGCTTCTTTCTGGGACAGTCTTATCTCAATAATCATGTGCGCTGTGAGCTTGTTGCTTCTTCCCTGCAGCTGAGACTGCTGCTGCTGCGTTGTCTTAGAGTTGCAGTGTCCAGGGCTGTGCAATTTTGCCTCTTTCAGTCAAGGCTGCAAGAGATAGGGCAGAGGGAGCGTGGCTGAGGGGCATTATGCCGGTGATGTCGCTGGGCGGCAGTTTTGCAGGGCACGCCACAAAGTGTATGATGTACAGGCAGGGTGATGCAAGATGCACTCCTGATTTGGAGTCTTCCACTATGTAGTATGTAGTATGCGTCCGTGGTTGGCATGTGGCATATGCCAACATTGCTTGAGCTGCAACTCAAGCTCCGTCTATCTTATGCACCATGCCCTGAGCAGGTGTCAGTGGTGCGCTGATGCTGCTGCGTGAGCGTGGATTGGGTGCGCTTGCCGTTGAGTGCGGTGCACAATCATGCATGAGCCTATGTTGTAAGCGAGCTAGATAAACCTAAGGCCTGCTGTGCTGGTTGTGTTGGCTGAACTGGTCAACTTTTGTTTGTTGTGAGAGCTACTGCGACAGCCAACCCTAGTTGCTGTCGTGAGGCTTGTTGAGATTTGCTGGCAGCAGCGCAGGCTTGCGGGTGCAGCTGATGTAGTGATCCATGCACTACTCAGTCTATGCACGCTCTGGCTCTGTTCCGCCTGCGTTTGTGACAACTTTTGCGCTGTTTTAGCTTGCCATGTTGTGGACACCTACTGCTTAGCTTGCAGCTGGCAGCAAGTCTGATGTCAGGGAGTTTGCTGGTCAGCTGATGTGAGGCATGCTTTCGTTGATGTGGGGCTTGCATGTGCCTGCCTGGCCCTGGGCTTGCGGCCCCTTATCCACACACAACACCATTGCCTCAGCGCCCTTGAGACGAAAGACTCTGGCAGCCCTGAGGGTTTTGCTGTGCAGCCACATTGGTTGTGCTTCAGAGCGCGTTCCAGCCTGTGTTTGCAGATTTTGTGCAGTCTTGTGAGCCAGCTTGCCGCAGATGGTCTCTCGCCAGCTTGGGGTAGGCCTGTACATGCGTGATTGGCATCAGTTTTGCGTCCAGGCACGTTTTGTGTACAATGTGTGTGCCTGACATCCAGCAGGTCAATGCCTGTCAAGGACTTGTTGTTCGGCTGAATGTGCAGCCTACTTGTGCCTGCTAGCGGTCGTTGACTGTTCGCAGTCCCATGCTAGCCTGGCGTGGTTGTTCGCAAGTCAAGCTGCTCGAAGGTTCCTTGTTGCTGTGGAGTATGTCGTGTGAATGCAAGCAGACATGGGTTTATCAGCTTGCAAGCTGGCCATGAAACCAGCCTGGCCATGGAGCTTGGGGACTGTGTGGTACCTCTGTAACCACCGTGCTACGGAAGCAGGGGCCCTGGGAAGCAGCGGTGCAGGGGCTGCGGCGATGTGCCTTGCTTGCAGTTGGCCTCCCAGCTGGGACCAGGGGTGTGTCACAGTCGCGACTTGTTACACGGACGTTTATCTGTTGTTTGATGTAGACCCACAACATGGACATCGTTGTGCGGTGCAAGCCCAGTAGTTCGCTGTGAAGTGATCCACATGGCGATCTCCCAGCAGTGCAAGGGCAGTTTGCACGCTTCAGCCAACAAACACACGTATCCAACTATATTACCCTCACCTGATCTTCGTTGCAGACGGCCTGTGACTCGCTTTCTGCAGACTGCTACTGCTGCATCCCCACACCCAGTAGCAGCAGCAGCATCACGCAGTGCAGTAGCAGTGGCAGCTGCAGCAAGCATTCAGGATCAGGAGCAGACCAGGAGCATGCCTCTAGATGTCACTGGCTATGTTGCCGCAAATGCAGGAAGTGATGGTAAGCATGCATTGCACTGCTGATCAGAGACTCATGAGTGGTTGCAACCACTTGGGTCATTGCCCACTGTCAGTCCAATCAGGCCACCAGTCACCGATCAATTAGCTCAGCCTTGGGCCCTTTGTTGAATAAATCGTTTATGTTCCTGTGTATCGTCTACTACTGGCAGCTGCCCCCTTGCGCAACCCCCCTCTCCTCCCAGCGCCTCCCCCCCCCCCCTCTCCCGCAGCCTGTTTTCATGTCACTTCCCCTTCCCGTGCTGCACCTGACATATGTGCACTGCAGGCCAGAGCTTGGCGCTGCTCTTCCAGTCAATTTCCCTGGCGGCCAAGCAGATATCCTCCAAGGTTGCACGCGCAGGCCTGGAAGGACTGTATGGCACTGCCGAGCAGCAGGGCGGCGGCAGCGGCGACACACAGAAGAAACTGGATGTTGTTGCGGTGCGTGCACCTCATACCGCCAAGCTTTATGCTGGCTTTAGCAGGTCTTGTCACTTATGCTTGGCCAATGCAGATCGCTGTTGGCCAAGCAACAAGAATTTTTGTGCTAGGCTGGCCTGCTTGGCAGGCCACAGTTTGAAGACAGGGCTGCAAGCCCTTGTGACCCGCAGCGCATCCCCATACTCTGCCTGGCATGCCAAACACTATTATACGTGCTCGAGCTAAGATCCACGCGTCTACTTATCCCGTCCTCTGTGTCCAGAATGACATCATGAAGGCAGCCCTGTCATCCAACCCCAGTGTTGTGGTGCTGGCTAGTGAAGAGGACGATGCAGCAATACCTTGCAGCAGCAGCAGCAACGGCAGCAGCGGCGGCGGCTATGCAGTGGTGTTTGACCCGCTGGATGGCAGCAGAAACATTGACGCAGCCATACCCACAGGTGCCTGCAGGGGTCCAGTCTGGTTGTGTGCGCACAGCGTGGATCTGCGTGTTAACCGTGGGGGCTGTACTGGGCACAATTTGGTGTGCAGTGCAAGGCTGGGTCGATGTTGAGCAGCTGATTGAGATACATGTGCGGCACAGCTGAGTGCAGCACCCTCAGCTTATGCATGGCAGCCCATGGATGCTGCAGTCCTTGATCAGGGACAGCACAACCTACTGCCCTCTCACAGCATCCCCTCCTACTGCCAGTCACTGCGATCACGAATTCACCCAACCCACAACCACGCCTGCCGTCCCACATGCAGGCACCATCTTTGGCGTCTACAGAGCGGCAGCCGGTGTGGATCCTCAAGCAGCAGTGCTCCAGCCAGGCAGCCAGCTGGTGGCTGCCGGGTACACCCTGTACTCCTCAGCCACCATGCTGGTCATCTCTATTGGCTCGGTAAGCCTGGCAGCAGTTGGAGGCTGTGTTGACACTGCTTCAGCTTGCAATCTGTTTGAAAGACAGTCAATCTTTCTGTCAGTTGCTGTCATGGGTGGTGAACAAACCGCCCACAACGAAGGCACATCCTTGACAGTGCAATGTCTGCTTGCTACAGCCACAACTGCGCCAAGGGTTGGACTGCGGACTTGTGACGCAGTTTCTGTTGCCGCCGCTTTTGTCCTGCAGGGCACCCATGGCTTCACTCTGGACCCCTTGCTTGGGGAGTTCATGCTGACGCACCCCAACATCACAATACCACAGCGGGGGCAGATCTACAGCGTGAATGATGCACGCTACTTTGACTGTGAGTGCGCGCAAAGTTGCGCATCTTGCTCACTCACTGACGGCCAGCTGTAGCCCTGTGTTGCTATGGGAGAGCTTATTCAGACAGAGACAAGGGGCCAGGAGTCAGAGCGGAGGGCTGCCACATGCATTGGTCAAGGGCTGAACTTGCGTGCCGCACACACCACAACAGCTGGGCTTGTGTCGAGGGTTGTGTGTCAACATCACCGTCACCCCACTGAAGAGGCTTTGACTCTGCTACAGCCTTGCACATCCCTCCTTGCAATGTGTATCTCCTGCTTGTGTCAGTGCTAGGCCCCAGCGCTAGCGCAGCATCAATTGGGACGGCGCTCTGTCGGCGCCGCTTTGAACGTCTGATCCTGCAGGCTCACACTCTGTGCCAAAGCATGGTGCCATGCACATTGCAGCCTTAGGGCGCAGCAGTGCTAACAAAGTCCATTGCTGTGATGCTGTTTGCGCTGTGCCTGCAGGGCCCAAGGGGCTGCAGCAGTATATCGACACTGTGAGGCAGGGCAAGGGCCAAAACCCCAAGCAGTACAGCGCGCGGTACATCTGCTCACTGGTTGGGGACTTCCATAGAACACTGCTGTACGGAGGTACGCTGGGCAGCTACTGTCCTGCATGAGGGGCAGCAGCAGCTGGCCAGGCAGCAGTCTTCAACACATACAGTGTACACCAAGTCAGCAGGCGGCAGCAGTCGAGATGTGGCAGCAAACAGGTGGTGGCATGAACAGCGTACCCACAGATGGTGCCCTGGCCCCACCCGTGCCATCCCGGATTCCTCAGGTCAGTATCCTTGCTGCCTGCTGTTTGCAGGAGTGTGCATGAATCCCCGCTGCCACTTGCGGCTTGTGTACGAGGCCAACCCACTGGCCCTGCTGTGTGAGCAGGCGGGTGGCATAGCCAGTGATGGCAAGGTGGACATTCGCGGCATCATGCCTAGCAAGCTGCACCAGCGGCTGCCGCTGTTCATGGGGTCCCCTGAGGACATGAGGGAACTAATGAGCTACCAAGATGTGCAGCAGCTGGATGGCAAGACATATACTGTGTAGCCTGGCAAGGACAGCAGGCTGTGTGGTGATTGTGTAGCATTCGAGCCACTGGGGTCATTGTGGGTGACAGTGTGTGCGTGGAGGGCCACACACACTACTATGGTATGTTCAAGCACAGCAAAGTGGTCTGTCGGGCTATACACACATGTACAAAGGATGACATCATGGCTCGCCGCTGTGTGCAAAACATGGCGATGCGAATGGCAATGGTGCAGAAATGGAATGCACAGCCTTGTGGATCAGGCTCGGCCAGGGCTGCCTCTCTGCAAGCCCCACTATTGGGTGGAATGTAATGTCCTTGAATCAGGCAGATTTAATGCAGCCATTCCCTGGCTGAAGCCAGCTGTCATTGGCACCTGGCTAGCTGGACATGGACCAACCCTCAGGGCGCCTCAGGGCCAGCCCCATCGCCAGGGAGGCTATGCCACTCAGGCCATGCTTCAGATAGGGTTGTTAGAGCGTTGTTTGGTTCCTGTCCAACCAAAAGTAGTGTGCAAGGGTAACGTCAGAGCACAGATCTGCTGCCAGGCTGGTCCCTGTTCAAATACAGTCATGACATGAATGTTGACCAACATCGCGATGCTTGTCCATGTCCGTGCGCCCACGGCCTCACGTCACCACGTACATTCGTGTTGATCTGTATTGTTGCCGTCTCACCATGGCGTTCCTAATGAGCGCAGTTGACGCAATCAGCTGAGATCAAGATGCACAAAGTCCCATCCAAGCCACTTGGATCCTCTTGCAACGTGCACAGGCATCAGAGTGATCCCTGGCGGACGTAATCAACTGAATCACGATGCAGCAGGACTTCCAGGCAACGCACTGGCAGGCATTGACAGCACTCTGGCGCCAACAGCAGCTGACTGATGTCCACATCAGAGCGTCGTCTGGGGAGGTGCTGGCAGCACACAGCATCGTGCTGGCGTCAGCATCTGGATTCTTCAGGTACGCTTGTTGTGAACCGTGTTTGAAATCAGATGCCATGGTTCATGAGCTGAAAACGAGCAAGCAAAGCATCTACCCAAGCCTTGGCAGTGCACCTCCACCAGCAAGCCCCAGACTGTGTAGTGCTGCTTTCCCAATGGGCAGCACATCACACCCATGCAAGCAGTACGTAGTTTGTTCAGAACACGTACAGCTGCCCTGAGGTAGTCTACATCAGCTTTTTGCCCAAACACACCTGCCCTGTGCTCCCACTGCTCGCATTGCAGAGCACTTCTATGTGGTGCTGGGCGCAGCATGCGGGAGGGCTGCACAGCAGCAAACAGCCACCTTCAAACCCAGCACCAGCAACATGCAACCAGTGCCAGCGGCATGGCAGGCTGCAATGCAGCTGGCCTGAATGCACAGCTGGTGGTTGACTTGCCCTACTCAGGGCAGCAGCTGTCTGCACTGCTGAGCATCCTGTACGAACACAACCTGGAGGTGAGGAGGATAGCACAGCCATGGCAGGACCCGCAGTATGCTTTGTACACCGTCGTATGCTGCGCATGCAGTATCCTGCTGATCTGACAAGGAGACGTGACACGTGCATTTGCATCTCGGCCTACCAACTGTCAGGCAGATGCAGTGATCCTACACCTGCTGTGCTGCATGCACACAGTTGTACATAAAATGCTGCTGGCTTTTCCAGGACGGCGTGTCAGCATTGAGCGCTGCAAGCTTGGCCGTGCCGCCCGCCAAGGTCATTGAGTGATAATCACACCTATGAACCCTTGGTCCTGTGTGCTGCCCTGCAGGTGTGTGCCCACAGTGTGTCGTGGCTGTTGGACATGGCAGCCTACTTGGAAGTCCAACCACTGCAGGATGCCTGCTGCGAGGTAAGGGGTTGGCTCAGCATCAAACATACTGTCTGTTTCCCTTCCAGACTGCTCATGCGCCCTTTCATTTCACCACATTGGCAACCCACCCGTCTGTGCTGTCATCACTGAGGACACTGTGCAACTCACCCACTAACCCCCCCTGCAGCAGCTGCTGGGACGGCGTGTTGGTGCAAGTACTTACCAAGCACTGCCCTGCCCTGCTTTGCCCCGCTGGCTCTGTCTGTGTGCAGTTCCTGAGGTCTGCCCTGAGCTCTGATGCCTGCGTGGATGTGCTGCTGCTGGCGCACCATTACCAGTGCAACCAGCTGCAGGCAGAGGCGGTGAGTAGTGCAGTATCAGTGCCGTTTTCATCTTGCAACATGAAGACAGGCTTTTGTTACGGTGTAAGCATGGTCGGGCACCGCCGCATTCTCTTCCTGGGAGGGCGTGTTCATGCAGTTGACCATGTCCCACTGCCCTGCTGAGCTGTTGCTGGCTGCCTCGCATGTTCAGCGTGCACGGGCTACAGCCATTAGTCAACCCTACTCTGCTTCAGAACCCCCATGTGACTGAAACACGCCTGTGTACATTGTGCCGGCCATGTGTACAGGTTGATTACCTAGCCAAGCGGCTGTCCACCCTGCTGGTGCTGCCTGACAGCCGTCAGGCCTTGATGCGCCTCCCTGAGCCCCTGCTGCGCCAGCTGCTGGCCTGTGAGGCTGTGGATGTGGAGCAGGTGACTGTGCATCACATTACTTTGAAGCAGCAGTAGCGGCAGATCAGACAGCTGACTGGGGCTTCTGTACTGCATGGCATGCAAACCGGCAGCTGCCTTGAACACTGAAGCACAGGGGCTTCAGGACCCATACTGCTGAGCTGAACGCATGGAATTGCCGCAGCTGTCAGGGGACCGTCGAGATTGTGCCTGACTGACTCTACCACTAGGGACTAGGGACTAGGGACTTGCAACCTCCTCGTGGTGGTCCTGGAAACGTCAGCGATGCAGTGATGGAGCAGCCAGCGCTTTGCGCTCGAACCTCGCCTCTGGAGCTAGCCGATGGCTAATTAGAGCAAGTCATATTCGATGTGGCCCTTCCCCAAGCCGGAGAGTCCGTCCATGCGGCAAAGGCAGCATGCTCGGGGGACCTGTCGAGGATAACGCCCCGTGGCAGCAGCGTCTACATGCAGCGGCTATCTGGTGTGGTGTGATGTCGTGGCAAGGTATCTTTGAAGGTTCCCACGTCAGGTGGCGAGAAGGAGCAACCTAGCTGCGTGGACAGTCAGGGAGCAGCAGCAGCAGTAGTGCATGAGAGTGCTGTGGCTTGGATCGAGCTGTCTGCCACACAGCTCACAGGATCACCCGCCCTATCCCACAACACGGACATATGGATGCCACATGGATGGTTTTCTGGGGCGGTTTTCAATGTGTGGTTGCACAGCAGCTGATGTGGTGACCTGGCGAACAGCTACTGTTGTGGGTTGCAGAGCTCTGCTCACCCAGCTACGCCTAGTGCTTGCTTGGGGCGCTCGAGCGACTTGCTGACCACAGGTCCTTGGGAATACCACTACAGTAGTTTGGTTTTGAAACCACATAGGAGCATGTTTGGGGTGGTCGTCAGCAGCCCGTTTCAGCGCTGCTGCTTTTATGCCCTTTGTATGCCTGCGTTGTGGCCGTAACTGGCACAGGCTTTCTAGTGTCCTAGGTCACTGGTCGCCTGGTGGTGTCTTGCTTGTCTTGCACCAAGGTCGATTTGCTGCTTGCAGCTTGCTGCTTGCACAATGAACCTGGCCGGAAACACGTGTAATGATGATGACTCTACCAGTGTGGTTGGTGTGCAGTGGCCAGCGTTGGATGGATTGTCATGCTGTGCCTGAAGCTTTACAGTTTGGCCAGGCTCCAGGCTGGCTGCTGTAGCTTTTTACGAGAGGAAGGCGTGATTGGTCAGATTGGACGGCTTTCATGACAAGGACATCCTGTAATTGCTGCTGGTGCTGCTGCTGCTCCTACAGGAGAGTGAACTGCTGTGCTTCGTGTCTGACTGGGTGTGCCAGCGCCCCGCTGAGCGCCACACTCACCTGCCCCAGCTGCTGCCCCTCCTGAAGCTGTCTGCTCTGCCTGAGGAGCAGCTCTCACAGCAGCAGCTACAAGCCTGCAGCACTGGGCTCGCAGCAGTGCACTTGGCCCAGCAGCTGCACCGTGCGGCCCAGGCCTGCCTCCATACACAGCCCCACTGGCAACTCCAGCAGCAACAACAGCCGTGGCAGCAGCAGCAACCACAAACTCAACTGCAGCAGGTGTCCAAGAGGCAGGCAGGTCCTCCCGTGGCTGACCTTTCTGTTGCTGGGCAGCGCTTAGATGGCTCTAGGGCTACTTCGCATGAGGTACCTGACCTTGTGGATACCTCGACAGTGGTTGTCAGCACTAGCAGCGGCAGCAGCAACTCGTGGTGGGGTGAAGGCCGGGCGTCTCTGGATGTGAATAACAACAGCTCGAGCAGCGGCAGCAGCAACAGCCGTGACGGGCTCCTGGCGTGCAGCAACAGCAACAACGCAGTGCCAGGCGTCAGCGGCAGCAGTGCTGCGGGCAGCAGCTGCATGCAGGGCGTGTGTGATGTGACTGGTGGCTGGTGTGGGGTTGAGCGCATTGGGGCAGTCGTGGCTCAGGCGTGGCCGGGCCGGCAGCGGGGCTACCAGCCCACATCCATACTAGTGGCAGGTAGGTGGCTTGCTGGTTGACCCACATGTCAATCGTCATCACACACCTCCTGACTGAATGGTTCATTGGGCAAAGCACCGCATGGGTTGGGGTTGTGGTACACACTGCAGTGCAGCATCTAGGCCTAGCACAGGCAATGCAACTGTGCGTGTGCAGCTCATGCTGTGTTCAATGCCGGCGGTTTTCTAGGTCTGTGCCACCTAGCTGGGCAAGAAGTGTTGGCAACAGTGCTGGCATCAGCGACTGCCTCTGTGTGGATGCTCACGCCTGGAGCATTCCACCACAGCATGTGCCCCCTCCACATGTGCTGTGCTGTGCTGTGCCTTGTATTCGCTCGCAGGTGGCCACGACCCTTCGTGGCGAGGCCTGAAGGCTGTTGAGCTGTATGACCCTGTGCAAGACATGTGGAAGTCAGGCCCCATGCTGCCCAGCGCACTGCCCTTTGCTGGGGCAGGCGTGCCCACGCGGGGCCAGGTGTACATCATTGGGGAGGTGAGTGCACCTGAGAGGTAATTTTGGTAGTCGTTTCACAGCCTGCATGCTGGTGGCCAGTGGCCTGGCTAGCTGGTATGGCTGGCTGGCTGCTAGGACACGGCATGCTGGCTTATCGGACATGGTGCAGAACCTCATATGTTGATGCAACACACATTCCTTACACCGGCGGGTTGTCACTGTATGGGGTGTCTGTTGTTGATTCTTGTTTGTTCCTGTGCAGCAATGTGCAGCAACTACATGGCGCGGCTGGATGTGGCCAATGAGGAGTGGCACAGCTGTGAGGGGCCGCGGCTGTCACGCCTGCATGCTGGAGTCACTGGCACAGGAGGTGCGTGTATACCGTGTACGGTGCACTCTGTTGTTTCATAAAGAGTGCCGAACAGCGGTGTAAGTATGCCCTTGCGCCCAATGAGGAGTTGTTGCATGCTTGGTTGTGTCGCAGGTGTGTTGTATGTGACTGGCGGTCGCACTCAGGTCAATGTGGTGGTGTCAGCCGTGGAGGTAAGCACCGCACCTCTTCAGGTACATTGACGTTGACTGAACTTTGCACATGTGCAGAAGGCACGGTACCTGCTTGCGAGTCTGTTGCTGACATCCCTCATCGTGGCAACGCGGCGGCCTTGGCTGCAGCATCAACATGACATGCTCTTTGCTTCTGAGGGACTGCTCAAGCATGCATGGTCCCCATGCAAGCCATGTCATCACAGTAAAGGTGTTTTTATCGTTGTTTGTCCCGCAGGCCTATGACCACGCCAGCTCCACATGGCAGTCGCTGCCAGACATGCTGCAGCCCCGCTATGCACACGCGGCCGTGGCTCAAGGTGGCTGCCTCTACTCCCTGGGCGGTCAAGCCAGCAAGGCAATCCACAGGTACAGCCTGCAGTGGGCTCTGCCCTTGCCCTTTGCCTTCTGCCCTTCTTGGGGTTTGTGATGTGATGTGGTGGAATGTGGTATGGCAGTCTGACATGCGTAGATCGTTGTTTGCCTGTTGAAAGCTTGCGCACAGCCAGCATGTTTTATCGCACCACAGTGAGTCGCAAGCACATCAGCAGTGCATCCACCCCCACGGCTCATGTGGGATCAACATACTTTGTTGACTACCGCAGCATCTTCCCTATCAAGACGCAAAGCAGCCGCAGACCATTGTTTGCAGCAGCGCAGCCGTCACAAGTCTGCTGTTACTGCACCCCCCACCTGCCTGTCCTGCTTGTCCTGTCCTGTGCAGGACTGTTGAGGTGTTTGACCCTCAGCGTGGCAGCTGGCAGGTGTTGGGGGCGCAGCTGCACAGTGAGCGCAAGTACTGCGCTGCTGCTAGCCTGGGAGGGCGGCTGCTGGTGCTGGGAGGCATGAATGAGGCCCGCAGGAGGTGGGTGATTGGTCTGGTGGCAGCCATGTACCATGGCAGTATGGTCCAACTGTCCTATCAACGTTTCATGCACCCAGTGAGCCAATCAATGCTGAAACAGATACAACATCCGCCCAGTGTGGTAATCCTCAAAGGGTTCAGTGCCCTTGTAGTTCTGTCCAGGTGCTGGGTACCCCCTGCTACCCCCTGAGAGAGGCGTGTCGTGACATGCCATCTGGATCTGCCCATCAATGGTTGTCATCTTGTGTATGGCAGTGACGTCGGTGGGTGTGCAGGGCAGCTGGCCGCTTGGCTTGCTGTGTGTCACCTGATGGGTGTGTGTGATGCTGCTTTGCATGCAGGCTGTGCTCTGTTGAGGCTTATGACCCACGGGAGGGCCGCTGGACTGAACTCACCAGCATGCAGGTAAGAGCCTTGCGGCAGCCTTGACTCCCTATGCTGGCGTGGCTGCTGTCAGCACGTCTGGGGCAGTGCACGGCAGCACTCATGTTTGCAGGTGGCAGCTATTTGTATGACTTCGCTTGGTATCGCACACGGTACCGGTCATCACGGGTTTGCTGTTGGTGGCATTGCTGCAGCAGGCTTGGGTCTCATTCCTGCCTACCTCTTTTCTCCCATGCTCCCTCATGTCCTCGCTGCACTTCCTGCCCTCACGCCCTCTCACACTTTGGTGACCGGCCCTTATCCTTCCATATGCACGTGTGTATGTTTGTGTGAGGCACCTTGCTTGATGACGGCCGATGCAATCCTACTGACAGTCAGAATCGCATTTGTGTGTGTTTGTATGTGTGCGTTTGCAGCACGCGCGCTCCAGCTGCAGTGTTGTGTGTGTTGGCGGCAAGCTGTATGTCATGGGTGGCAGCACAGGCAATGAGCAGCTGCATGGGGCAGAGCCCTGCACCATGGTGGAGCGCTATGACCCCCTCACAGGGCAGTGGAGCAGCAGCACACCCCTCAGCTGCGCGCGAACAGGCCTGGCGGCAGTTGCAATCTAGTCCTTCTGGCCAGTGCGGCAGTTGCAATCTAGTCCTTCGGCTTGCAGGGCTGAATGGATGGTGGGCCATGCGCTGCAGCAGCAGCAGCAGCAGCAGCAGGGCAAGTTGCTCCTGCCCTTGGGCCGTGCAGCAGCCATCCTTTGGCAGCAAATTCGCTGCTGCCTAAGGTTACCGCAGCAGTGCAGTGTCGTACAACCACAGTGCTCCTCTGTTGGGCATTGGGACAGGCTTTTGCTTCCACACCCCAAGCGGCTGTGCAGGCAGACCTGTGCAGCGGCAGTTGCAGCACCGGCTCTGCTTCAGTTGTGCTGTTTTGTTGCGTGAGAAGGGGTGATGTTGTGTGAGCAGCTGAACATGCATGGGGGTACACCATGGGCAGGCATTTGCTGCCGTCACGGCGGGTACCGCCCCACCTCTCACATAAGTGTGTCAGAGTGAGCACAGCGTCAGTCTGTGTTACGCACTTGACAGCATTGTGTCTTTTCCTTGAGTTGACCCTCCATCGCATTGCAGTGAGTGTGTCTGAGGGGTTGCGCCTCCAGTGTGTTCCTGTACCAAGAGTGAGTGTGCTTCATGTGTGTATCTGTCTTGTCGTGCAAGCTTTGCTTGCCTTGTCAACCTAACTCATGCCTCAGTGTATCTTGGCTTGCTGCCTGTGTGGAGTTGCCATTTGTACTATCAACATATTCCTGCTGTTTGAATTGTAGTATCACCCCTGTGTGTGTATGCTATGTAGTGCACAGGGCTCAGTTGCTGTTGTTGCTGGAGCTAGTGTTTGCTGGCCTGTACCTACGGTTGGTAGCCTTCATACATGTAACAATGTACCAGCGTCTGCACCTTCAATCGCTGGACCGTAGAGCTTGGTTGGTACTACCCTTGACAACATGACCTGGGTCACCACTTGTAGGCCACTACTTGCTCAACCTTGCCCCACCCTGTGCATCTGATGTGTCTTGCATGTTGTTGTAATGTGTGTTGCAAAAACCTGCAGGCCAGAAAGCACAAACCCATGTCTTTAACTGGATGCCCCCAACATTGTATCACAAAAGTGCTGCGTGTGTGGCTGCAGCAACACCAGCATGTTACAACGTCCCAAGGGTCACGGCATGGTACACCTTGGTTGGTGCACTCCGTTCAGGAGCCATGCATGTGGTGGCTGGCGAATGGTGAACAGGCGATGGTGAACAGCATAACAAGCCCACACTGAGCAAAGAGGGGAGGCAATCTCGTGGTGGCCTCCATGCCTCACTCACCCACACCATGCAGGCCCAAGGTGCAATCAAATGCTGGTTGAAAGGCAGGGCCTCAAGCACCCCACACCCCTCCACGTCAACGTAGCCAAAAACATGTGCCGTCATCCCAGGGAGCGCCCATGCAAATTGTGCAGTACAAAATCACAACCAACTCCTACCTCGCCAGAAATACCGCAGGTCAAATGTTGGAGCCATCAGGTAGTTGATGGCCTGAACTATGAGCATGCAGCCTGCAGAAAGAAAAACAGCAGTACCACTGCCCCACAATGCAACAGGGCACAGTGTGATGGTTGACCACCCATACGTAAACACAGCCATGTCCAAGTCTGCGCTCTTGCCGATGGGGGTGTCCAAGTCACCGGCAATGTGTCTGATTGCCCCAATCAGGCATGCAGGTGCAGCCACCCCGCCTAATCCAACAGAGTCTTTATTACCACAATGTAGCAGCGTCTGTGTGCACCTAAAGCATGTACATGGCACAGACATTGAGTCAACAGATTGTCAGGGCAAGTCCACCGCACCAAGCACCAAGATGCACAGCCAACCGATCAAGAAGGGTGGCTGGCCGCATGCAGGTACCGTACGGTGACCAAAAAACTCATTTATATAGATCCAAGAGCAGCATGCCAGCACTATGCATGTGCCTTAGTGGAACATGAAGGATATACACAAGACGCCAGGCACCCGATGGGTCGGGAGCTCCTTGAGGCTCAGGGAGTGGTTGAACCACAAGCAGTGTGTGACACATACTCGACACAAGAGGGTTGCCTGTAGCTGGAGCACCCCGCCGTGACCAAGGCCGCTCCCAAGCACTACGGCATGAAACCCAGGGGGGAACGCGGCTTTAGTGCAGTGCAACCCCACAACCACTGCAAGCTGCAGGGCTGCAGCTAAAACCTGGCATCACAACAGTTGTCAACTTCACAGTATTCTCCCAGATGCACGCAGTCCCAGGAGTGGTAAATGACTCAAGGAGCTGCAAAACCCTGCCATGCATCTGTCCCAGCCCTGGGCTGCAGCCAAATCATGCAGCGCTTCTCAATGCACAAAGTGAGTGTGATTGTGCAGACAACATGAGCCCCAGGCGCCCAGTGAGGCAAACATGGCACAGTGGCAGTCAACAGATCAGCCCTCGTGAGCGTGGCACGATGCGGCACCACGCACCAAGGTGGCAGCGGGGTCTTTTCCAGCGCTGCAGAGCGCAGGCCGAGAGCATGAGCTGCTCAAAAAAAACCTGAAGTTGAGCTGCCGCCACAAGAGACACAGGCGGACATGCCCCATGGGTATACATAGACACACAACCTGCTCGCAACCATAATGGTATGTGGTGTGTATAATTTCAAGCAGCACACGCTTTGCCAACACCATCTTGATGATGCAGCTCATGGTGGCTACTTTCTTCAGTACAGCGACACTGACCCCATTTGCTGCAAAGCAACATCACAAAGCACAACCCTTCTCACGTGTAATCAACGGCTTTCTCCTTGCACCATTGTAGGGCACTGAGCCTGTCACTGCAAAAAAAGCAGTGGATTGTGCAACACCAACTCATTCACCGCCATACAGAGTCGCATACTTGCAACGCAACACCAGCCGTGACCAGAAACCCACACCCCAAAACAACACCGCCTTCAGTGATGGTTGCCAGCAACACAAACCGCCACCACCTCGTGAGCCCAAACACCAGTGGGCCAGTGAAAGGGATTGCCAAACCAATGACACCCAAGCCCAGAAAAAGCGCAGCAGCCGAGCACCACCACCCCCGATCAAAAGTCCGCCTCAACAGAAAGGGACAGCCAAAACTGTCAAGATCGCAACAGCAAGCATGCCACCGACTGTCGGCCGTGCTGCAAGATGCCGCATGAACCAGGCTTACACATAGATACATCTAAAGACACTCACCGTCCATACAAGCACAGCGTCAACACAAGCACCAGCAGCTGCACAACGCCGTGCACGATGCCAGCACATGTCAGCATCAACAGACATGCAGCCGCACAGCCAGCTGCTTGCCCACCACACCACGCCTTGGCCATAGCCCACCCAATCCACCAACAGATATCCCAGCTGCACAAAGCCCGCCAACTCATCATCGCTGGTACGGTACGTACACAAGAAGCGTGAAAAACCCGCGTCGCTATATGTTAGCACACAGGGCCGGCGGCCCCACCCAGCCCCAGCCCGGTTCGCCCCTTGCACCGCCACCCACACGCTAGTTTGCAGTGCCAAGCCAACACAACACAACACATCCTGCAGTCTGCCCCACACACACACCCCACACCCCAGCCCTGCTTGCAGGGCCAGACGTCAGCTTGCAGGACGGTCATAGCCCTGAAACAACACAAGCAGTCCCTGGCACAGGCACTTGGGCGCGCTGTGTTGTGCTGTGCTGTGTTGTGCACTGCTGGGGGACTGACACCCTTCAACCTGGCCGCTGCGCTTCAGCAGCGGCAGTTGTGTGTGGAGCATCTGTGCATGCTGCCCATGCAACCGTACTGGCTGCAGCCTACTGCTAGCTCACAGCTGTAAGCCGGGCGTAGTCTGCAACACGTATTGAGTTCGTACGTCAAAACAAAGGGGGTGTCCACCCCATTAAGTGTGCACCCAGCCACCCAGTCAGCACGTACAACCAACACTGGCAATGCAGGCCACCCACCCTCGTTCCCAAAGACACGAGGGCGCAGCCTTCAGGAGAATCGCACCCTAAGAAGGGTGGCCGAGACCTGACCCTGTTACTGCAGTGCCACTGTCAAGGGTGGTGGTGAAGGTACAGCAACACATGTACACAACCAAAACTGTGCGGACAACCCCCAACATATGGGGTGCGTCCACCATGCAATATCAAGGGTCACGGCTGCTGGGAGGCTGTGCAAGACAACCCCATGCCGGCAAAACAACTGGAAGTGAACACTCATGCACTCACGTGACCGACAAGGCAGTACAGTGGTGAATAGCGGCAACAGAACTGGAGGCGTGATGCAAGTTTGCTGCTCCAAGCAGCAGAGGTGCTCCTCAGATGACCCAGTAGTCTCGGTGGGACAGCAAGGCGGCAGAGGTGGGTGGGTTTGCACCACCAGCCGTGCTGGCGGCATGCGCCTGCTGCCAAGCTGCCGAGTCCGCCTGTGTGAGCTTGACCAGCTCAGGTGCTGAGTTTGAACGCTGCAACTGCGGCTGCGAGTCGGCCATGGTTTGGTCTGCCTGGTTGAGGAGCTGCAGCTGCTCAAAGGTGGGCAGCTGCTGCCAATTGCTCCATGTGCTGCTGTCAGCAGGCTGGAGGGTGTTGTTCAGGAAAGTGCCTGCAAGCAAGTCGAGGAGAGGCAGCGAAAGTACGTCAAAACGAGGCAGCGAAACAAGAAACCAGTCCCCACCCACAGGCTGGTCCAGCGTATGACGATGTGATGGCAGGTTACTCGAACCGAGTGCAAAACGCACGGCGTATACGCTTTCTCAGTGCTCACCTTGCTGCTGCTGGCACTGCTGCATATGATAATCCAGCACTGGGAACGAGGGCAACGCTTGGGGCTGCTGGACATCACTGGACTGTGTGAGCGTTTGCCGCTTGTGCCTGGTGATTGTAGGAGATCCAAAACCAGAGTGAGACGTGGAGGCTGATCCGCTGGCTGTGTTCTCTGTTTCAGTGTCGGGCAGGTCCATTGTGTGTTTTCTCTTGCCATTCTGCTGGCAGGCAGGCACTATGCCCTCCATATCGTAGTGAACTGTTTGTCCAAGAACAACGACGAAGCCTGCTGATGGACGAAGCTGCAAATCACGCCCTCAAGCCAGTGCGTGATGTTGGTGGTACTGCAGCTTCAGGCGTTGTAGTCCATGCCTTCTGTATGTAAAAGGGAACGACTGTGGCCATCGGAAGCGTCGCAGACAGCTGTGGCGATGGCGGGTTGCATGAAGGTATGTGTTTTTTCATTCGAAGTCACCTGGCAGCAGTTCGGGCACAGACAGGCTGAGAGTGGGTCGCATTGGCTACTTTCTTGCGCTTAATTGCTATTTGGAGCCTGCCAGGTGTGTCACACGGCTTGCCTGTGCAGAGTGAGGCAGAAGTCTCATCGATGGTGAGGTGTCGGTTCCCGCTCCGCCCACCCATACTCAGCCTGTTGCAACCGGATAGTTCAGCTACCACATTGGGTACATTGCTGCAAGCTGTGGCCGTGAGCTTACGTTGTCCCCTTCAAGGCTTGGCAGTCCAGTCAGGCTCCGTGAGCAACACATGCTGGGCAGCTGCTGATGCACTGCTGGCTAGTGACTGCAGTGATGAAAGCTGCAGGAGGGGTGCTGGTTCACGCCTGGATAGGAGCATCTGCACTGTCTTGCTCCCGCTGACAACTGTTCATGATCGGGCCCTCGCTAGGGTGGAAGCGATAGAGCAAGTAACGCCCCGGCGTCAGTGCGGCGTTGCCGTCCTGCGTGACGGTTTGCCTTACCGGCTCATCATCTTCCTCTAAAGATGTCGATGCAGTAAGCCGCTCAGCGGCTGGGCTGCTGCTGCCGTTTGCCTGCCAGAAGGATGGGGGATGGTTTGCTGCTGCTGTCATGGTGGTGAAGGCTGTATTCTTCTGTGAGCAGATTCAGGAGCCCCAAAGCCATGTAGCCGCACCATCAGCCGTGTTGTACAGGACTGCACATACCAGCGACATCCTTGTTCATCAACTTGGCAGCTGAAGCGCGCCAACGTCCCCAGTGCTTGATTGCAGCATAAAGTAGGTACAATTCACCAACCGAGCACAGCGACAGCATCCACCTGCTGCATATACACTCCCTAGCCCAGGGCCACTCCCGCATGCTGCGCTATGCTACCCACCAAGCCTGCGGTGTACCGCACAGCTGCCGACTGCACCACAGCACAACCTCCAGGGCACATGACACACAATGAACCACCACAACACCCAAATGCAGCAATGCACTATCTTGCTCCCACTGACAACTGTTCGTGATCAGGCCCTCGCTAAGGTGGGCGAGAATAGCACGTCCGACGCCCGGGGCTTCAAAGCGCACAGCACTGTCATTGCTTGATCGTAGCAAGCATCCAGAAGGTACAGATCAGCCACCCGGCACAGCGCCAACGTCCACCTGCTATGTCTGTACTGCCTAGCCCAGGGCCACTCATGCTGCGCTATGCTACCCACCAAGCCCGTCCTCGGCATGGATGTACACAGCTGCGCCACAGCACAACCTCCTGGGCACACGACACACAATGAACCACCTCAACATTTAGCCACAGGACGCACTGTGTGCCAACACAACATCCGGGCACAGGAGGCAGGGTGTGCCAAAATATCCGAGCGGACTGTGTCACTTGTCATAAGGCATGATGGTGATGGTGCCTGGGCCGCTCTTCTCCAGCTTGGGCTTGGCTGCAGGCCGCAGGTCGCGCCCCGTGACAGCAGCAATCAGGGCGTACGCCCACTGCATCAACGTCAGGCATGGGTGTAGTGTAGTGGGGCGGCAAGGCAGCAGCAGACACGTGAGGCATGCCATCTTGGCAGTGTCAACACAGCGTGACGGAACGGCGGCTGCTGGGACAAAACCATGCAGACTCTGAAACAGCAGATGGTTTCAAGCGCGACAAGGAGCGTTTGCTGTATGATGCTTTGCTGCTGCACTCACTAACGACCCAGGCAGACATAAGACTGCAGTGCTGCATCACCTGCACCAGCTTGACAAATGCTGGACAGCATGCAACTGCTTTCTCTGTTGCAGAGTGCATCCCTACGCATGTAGGATTGTCATGCTGCCAAACTGCCACCGGCATGGTTGGTAAAGGCTACTGGCAACCGCTGCAGGAGCAGGACCCACCTTGGTCAGTTGGTGGCTGAGCAGCCCCAGTGGGCCCACCACAGAGCTCAGCAACACGCTGTGAGCAGTGGGCACCCGAGACGCCAGCCCTGCAACACACATATACACACATAAGCTCACTTGCTGGCTGCTTGCCTATGTCTATAGCTTGATATCACAAAAGCAACCAGTTGTACTGATGAGAGCCAAGGCTCTGCTATCACACAGGTTTGTGCCACCTGGACTCCAATCAGAATACACGTCTATGACATAAAACCCTCCCATTCCACACACCAACCTGATGCAAGCTTGCCAAAGACATCCCCCCCCCCCCCCCCCGCCTTTCACACACACTGACAGCAACAGCATTGGCACCGGTTTGACTGAAGCTCAGTCTCTTACACACATCACCAATGGCTTGCCTACCGCCCCTACCTTCCGAGGATCCCCAGGCACGCCGTTCAACTCACCGTCAACGTATGCTGACCGTGCTGCAATGAGGTTTATGGCCAGCACATGCAGCAGGAAGGAGGCTGCAGTGAAGGGCCGCCTGAACAAGGCCTCAACAGACTCAAGGGTGGGGAAGAACTGAGGGTTGAAGCCGCCTGCAGTACAATATGACAATCACAACTCAGGAATTCAATCACATTTTCGGATCTTTTTCAAAAAGAACCCAAGCTCGGAGGAACAGCACAGCCCCAACATGGTATCACCCCCTACTAGGTCAGCAACTGCCAGCAGTGGCTGCAACAGCAGCATGTGTTGCTGCTGTCGGTTTCAGACTGCAAGCGTTGGTGCGTCTAACAAAAACCCGAGCACACTGATCCCACACCACGCACTGTGTCAATCTGTTCACCGCCCCACCTTGCAATCTCCGCACACACCGCCCCTTCCCGCTCTTTGCCCCCCCCCCCCAGCACCCGGCCGCTCCTGCTGCAACCTCTCAACAGTCCACCCCCCCCCCCACCACACACACGTACACATGGATGCACTTCCTGGCACTTCGAGGCTGGACGCACTTCCTGTGTCTGCACACACACTCACCCTTCAGGCCTTCTTCTAGGCTGCCTGGCATCATGAGGTGCAGTGTGTCTGTGGACCAGCTGGCCAGCAGCACAGCACCATACGCAACAGCAAGCAGCACCAGGGGCAGGTTGGAGCGCACGCTGCGCTGCGTGACGGCGGAACCAGGAGCCACCACCATCTGCACAGCATGCAGCCACGGGAGAAGGGAGTAAAGGGGTGCAGTCGGTGAAGATCTGATGGGAGATGGCGTCTTTCTTTTGTGCCTGGTGTTGAGTGTGCATGATGCATGTCTGCTGCAGCGCCCGTTGTCCGGCTGCAGTGTGCCGTAAAGCGGACACTGTTTGTTGACTTGTGTTACTTGTGGTGGCTCAGGAAGGTGGGAGCAGGGTAGTGGCTTAGTTCCCAAGATCATATGTCACATGCCTTGGCCGTGGAAACCAGACCACATGAGTTGCCTGGCAGGGGGTGGAGGCAGTCAACAGGGTGCAGTCGGTGAAAATTTGATGGAAATGGGGGATGGGGGATGGTGTCTTTGGCTTGTGCCTTGTGCTGAGTGTGCATGTTGTCTGCTGCAGCGCCCATTGTCTGGCTCAGTGTGCCGCAGAACGGACACTGTTTGTTGAATTGTGTTATGGTACTTGTGGTGTGTCAGGAAGACTGAAGCAGGGTAGTGGCTTAGTCCTCAAGATACTACGTCACATGCCTTGGCTGTGGAAATCCGACCACGTGAGTCGCCTGAGCGTCCAACCTGATCCTGCATCCTGCCCAGTTGCCACCCCTCCCCCTCTCAGAGTCTGTACTGTGCACGTGGTACTGTGGTATGAGAGCGTCAGCACAGTCTCTCAGCTCCACTCACCAGCACGACAAGTACAGCGCAGCAGGCTGCAGCTGCAGCCATCACATAGGGCAGCACTGGAGCCACAGCCCCCTGCAGGGCTGGGAACGATGCTGTCGCGCACACTGCTGGTATCACTGCAGGTGCTGCTGCTGCTACTACACATCGCTGCAGTTGCTGCTGTTGGTAATTGTGCTGAGAAGACCGGGGCTGTGTAGATCTGGGCAGCAGCTGCAAACTGTTGGAGATGCTCAGGCACCTCCTGCTGCCCAGAACTTGGAGTGAACAGCAGGGCTGCCTGGTTATGCTTTGCTGATGTGTGTTCAAGGTCATTGAACGTTGAGTACTGCACTGCATCTTGCCGAAATTGGATCGACGAGAACGGTCAAGTGTTGAGCACAGATCAAAGCACCCGAAGAACAGATCTCCCAATGCTTGAAAGAGAAGATCGTTAACGGCAAGTACATTAGCAAGAATGTCAGGCGTCGACACCCCACAGTGATCATGCCATGTACAAGGAAACTTTGTGCATGGAAACTGTGTCAAGCATGGCAGAGGGTTACAGCTGATGTGCTCTGTGATGTGTCACTTGCACCAAAGTCTACTACCACAATGGCATCCATGATCAACATCATCCACAGCCCCAGAGTTGTGAGTGCGCTGTTGGCAGCTCCACCTCTCAACAGCTGGACGCGGCCGCTGTTTCAGACATGCAAAAGAGACACAAGGCACATCCTTTTATGCCATGCATCAAAGCCCAGCAAGCCCAGCAGAGCACCAAGCAGCCCGGCTGGCAGGGACCGCAGCTACAGCAGTGGCAGCAGCAGCAGCAGCAGCAACCACAGCAGTAGCAGCAGTGGGAAACAGCGGCAGCCTCCTGCAGACCAGAACCGCAAACCAAATCATAAAGGTGTACAGTCAACCCACAAAATCAGCCAACAAGGCAGCAACAGCTTGAGCGGGGCGGCAGGCAGTAAGGCTGGGCCAGCACGTGGCAAGCAGACCCCCACCTCGACAGATACAGATAGGCATCCATCACGTGGTGCCCAGAGCACCCAAAGCACCAGCATCAGCAGAAGGCCTGCTGACAGTCAGGCTGGCAAGCAGGCAGCTCCTGTGAGCAGTCCATTGCCAAGTGAGTGTTACAACCTGGCAAGCAGACACTGCTATTCTAGCTTGAAGCATTGCTTTGCAGCCAACCTGGCAGAGTAGACAAGTCCAGCAGTGACCAGCAGGTACCCGCAGCCTGTCGTTTCGTCACTGCATCTGTATGTGTGCTGCCGAGCTGAGTTTGTGTCTGTGTGTCCTGTCAACATTCTTGCTGCCAGGCCATGCTGCCTTGCTGGTGGTGGGTGCGGGTGCAGCAGGGCTGACTGCAGCATACTTTGCAGCAAAGCAAGGAGCACAGGTGTGTCCCGTCGACATCTTGCCCTCACACTCTTTCTTGGCTTGGTGCTCTTTACTTTTTCTTTTACTCTTGGTCCATGGTCACAGTTTGCAGCCGTCCACTGTATGCTGGCCGCGCCACCAATCTAGTTGCCAGCTCAGCAGAACGGCATTGCTGCCCCCCATAGGACTCAGCAGACGGATATCGGGTATGGTCAATGAGCTGTGTCTGTTGCCTCTACCTGGTGATCAAGAGATACCGCAAGCCGTCAAGCACTCGCAGGCATGAAGGGGCCTGGTTTGTGTGTGCTGCAGGTCGTGGTGTTGGAGTCGTTGAACGTTTTTTTCTCCTTCTCCAAGGGTTCAAACATATGTAGTATATCAATCACCGAGAAAATCTCCGCTGCAAGTTTGCCATACATGCTCATTCTCTTACAGGTTGTGGTGCTGGAGCGCACTCGGGAGGCTGGCAAGAAGGTGCTGATGTCGGGGGGCACACGCTGCAATGTGCTGCCCTTGGAGGCCGACCTACCCGTAGGTGACTCACCCTTTGGGTTTGAGAAGCGGCTGAGCTGGGTTTAGGCAGCGGCTGAGTTGGGTTTTGGGCAGCGGCTGACTGGGTCGCTGGGCAACGCATGAGGATGTGCATGTGATTGTGTATGGTATGCACCATACTTCTACCATACTTGAGGCAGGTGCATCACGTTTTGCTTGCCTTATGCTGTAGCAGTGTCTGTGTATAAATGTGGGCAGCACATGACCCGTCCGTGGGTGACTGACTCTTTGAGTAGTGTGGAGAGCAACGGCCGCTGTCAGCGACAGCGCTGTGTGTATGTAAGGTGTCCATGCACACATGCCAGCAGCACGGTGGCTGGCTAAGCAGCAGAAAACGTTGTACAAGTGTGCCTGACAGACAGACTTCCAACTCGCGTCACCCATATGCTTGTGGTTGCTGTGGTGCCTGTTGACCGCCTGTGATTGTGCCTGACCTGCGTCTTCCCCTCATGAAGGGGGTGATGCGGGGCTGTGCGTCTCACCCGGACCATGTAAAAGTGGCAGTGATTGTGACTGCCTTGTGTCTGCCCTATGATGATGTTGCTGTGCTGCAGCTTGACTACTTCACCAGCAGCAGCCGCAGTGCCCTGCGGGCTGTGTTCTCCAGCTGGAGCCTTGATGAGTGCCATGCATGGCTCAGCAGGGAGGTGGGGCTGCAGATGGTGCTGGAGGAGGAGACACGAAAGTGGTTCCCTGCCAGCAATAGCGGCAGAGAGGTGAGGGGGCGCAAGCATGCTGACAGTCTTGGGTGGTTGGCTTATCAACCAATTGGTTGTGCGGTGGGGCTGGTCGTCGATGGAGTGGCGCCCCCATTGGAGTGTGTTCATAAGAGAGCAAATGCTTGGGCCATCGTACCAGTGGGGAAGGGGGGGGTGGGGGGGGGGTCCACAGACTGCAATAGGGGGTGGTCAAATGTTGTGCGCTGCTCATGGCGACCTTCTTGGGGTGTAAGGGCGTTATGGACGGCCCTGTGTGACTTCACTTACTCACTGACTGCCGTTTGACTCCTTTCATGCATGTGTTGTTCTTGCTGGTTTCACTTTCCAGGTGCGCGACAGGCTGGTGGCGGCTTGTCAGAAGCTGGGAGTGCAGTTTGTATACAATGCAAGCGTGGAGCAGATCACGCCGCCGCAACAAGCCTCTCACCACGAACAGCACCCTCAGGACACCACCTCACCGCACACACCAGACAAACAGCCGCAGTCCCCCAGCCTTTGGCGCGTAGGCCTGGCCTCTGGGCAGGTTGTGTCAGCACACAGGTTGATCGTCAGCACAGGTGGCTACTCATTCCCTGCGGTGGGGACAGACGGCACTGGGCTGCGGCTGCTGACGGGGCTGGGTCACCGACTGAGTGATGGGGGCTGCTATGCTGCCCTGACACCACTTAAGGGACCACACCCTGGCGGGGAGCAACTAGCAGGTTAGACTGGGGTAAGGCCTCAATGACAAATGTTACAGCTTGTGACGGACAGTGCAGTCATAGGAATCTGTATGTGTCATGTTGCCGTGAGCCTTTCGAGCGGCGTGACGGTGGACTTGCTTGTACTACACGTATGGCATGATTTGTGACTCCACAACACAGACACCGCTATCGCTGGGTTTTGCAAGGCGGCCTTCGCATCGCCATCTGCATCTGCATTTGTGCTCAGCTGATGAAGAGCCATGCTCCAATGTAGCCAGGGTTGTCTACGCTGCTTGGGTCATGCCCTCCGTGCTGCTATGTTGGTTGTGCTGCTTTCAGGCCTGACTCTTGCTGGTGTGCGCCTGAGTGTGCTCAAGGGCGGCAGCAACAAGGTCTTGGCAGCCGCACAGCGGGGCGGACTGCTGTTCACTCACAAGGTGCGCGGCTGCAACTGATATGATAGCACAACGCGGCCCAGCGCCCAGCAGTGGTACATATTATGTTACAGAATGTAGCGCAGCTGTACAAACGAGGCCGGTAGCGGTGGTTTGTATCTCTGACCTTGTACTCCGGGAGCCGCTAGGGCTGTACATTGACCCGCCCGTACGTCGACCCGCCCTGTACGCTGACCCGCCCTGTACGTTTGACCCGCCCTGTACGTTGACTCATCCTGTATGCTTGACTGCAGGGCTACAGTGGTCCAGCCGTGCTGGATGTCAGTCATTGGCTGGTGAAGGAGATGGAGCAGCACAAAGCGGCACACCAGCAACCGCAGCAGCAGCAGCAGCAGCAGCAGCAGCAGGCTCCACGTAAGTATGCACCCCCGCACTACAGCTTGATCGTTGTCTCCGAGTTCCTGCCTGCTGGAGCAGGTTGGGCCTGTTTTGTGGAGACAACAGGGGCGGACACCTTCCCATGGGGGTGCTTGCAAGTTGCGTCTAAGCTGTGTGAAGCCTCTGTTCAGTGCCCAGACACGCATGTCACAGCGGCAATGCATTGCATACTTGCCTGCCGCATACCCTGTACATAGGCAGCTGGCACCTTTGTGAAGGTATGCGGTCAGGCAAAGACCGTCTTTGAGAGGCTCTCACTGCCAGACGCGCAGGTGAGCGGTTAGGTCGGTAGCTGCTGCTGTGTATATATACCAGAACACAGTTTCCCTTTTAATACCTGTGACACTGCATCTCACCGCTTTGTGGATCCTCCCTGCTGCCCATGTCTTTTGGCTGTCTCAGGTCTCGTGGTTGACTGGACTGGCGAGGGTCTGCAGGTGTGGCAGGAGCGCTTTGCTGCGGCCTCCGGTGCTGCAACGGTCAACCAGCTGCTGCGCAAGCATGGCATCAAGGTGTGCTGAGCAGCACGTCCCAGGTGGCTGTGTTTAGCGTTTGGGGTGTAGGCCTAAACCCTCAACCTCAACAGGACCACCTTGCAGGACAGCATCACCACCTTGTTATGGTACCGTATGCCCGTAGCCCCAGGGGCCTGCAGAACTTTGCGCTTGCAGGACTGCGCTCAGGCAGCATGCATGTGCAGTGCATGCCTTGGTGCCGGGCTGTCGTGTGCTGACATATTTGGTGGTCAAAACCCTCCTGATGATATGGTTCATGCTGCTGTGTTGTGAATCTGCTGAGTGCAGGAGCGCTTGGCCAATGCACTGGCAGAAGAAGTGGGTGTGACCAACAAGCAGATCAGCCACCTGAAAAAGAGTGAGAAGGAGCACCTGCTCAAAGCCCTCACGGCATGGCAGCTACCCGTCCAGGTGCGATGCGGTTGGGGACTGCGTTCTGCCGCTGGTTGAAGTAACTTCAAAGTTTCAGTGTGTTTGCATCAAGGGCGGGTCACGGAGGTCCAGCACAAGTGCATGTGCCGGGCAGGGGTGCATGAAATGCTGTGCCCTCTACAGATGGATCGAGTGATTAGAATGCCTGGCTTGGTGTGGGGGCCGTTCAGAAGAATGATGAGAGAAGAGTCACTTTTTGTCTGTTCTGTGCTGATGCCAGGGGCATGAGGGTTACCCCAAGGCGGAGGTCACAGGAGGGGGTGTGCCCCTGGAACAAGTGGACTGCAAGACAATGCAGAGCAGGGTGAGCAACGGTGGCTGTCTTATAGCTAGACATGTCGTATAAGGCTTCCCTGTAACTCACTTTGATAGGTCCAGCATCAAGATGTGAGGGCTTTTGCTGCCGGCGGTGAATGCGTTTGCAGCATCCCTGCGGGCTGGCCGGCATCCTGTGTTTTGTGGGGACAGCGGAGTGCGTATCTCCACGTTACGGCATGGCTTTCCGCTGAGCTTCCGCTTGTTCTCTGACCCCTCTCATCCACCAACTTCCAGAGTGCAGCCTCAATACTTCACAATGCACCCATCTGTGTGTATGTCGTCTGTGGTGCTGTCTAATGTCCTGCAGGAGCTACCCAGCCTGTACCTCTGCGGGGAGGTGCTAGATGTGTTTGGCCGGATTGGAGGGTTCAACTTTTGGTGGGCCTGGCTAAGCGGACGGCTGGCTGGCACAGCCGCAGGAGCAGCAGCAGCAGCTGAGCGACAAGCGCTGTGATGCAGTGCTGCCATGTACTTGCCGCATGCGCCTGTGGTGGTGGGATCTCTCCTTTCCGTGCTGTCCGTTCCCGTCCTTGTAGGTCCTGCACAGGATCTTGCTTCCCTTTGCATGCTGAGTGGCGTTGCAGCGTAGCTGCGTGAGCCGCCCGTTCAACCCTTCCTTCTTCTTCTACTTACTGCTGAGCGCGTTAATACCCGTGTAAGCCTTGCCGGCATGGCATGTGCTGCTGCTGTGTGTGGCGTGGCTAGCTCCAGCACAATGCCATGAGCTGTAAGTGGCGCTCACAAACAGGCCTGGGGCTGCTTGCTGAAGCGCAGCGCCTGCACAAGCCTCGAGAGCCTTTGCTTCATGCTCTGGGTCTTTTCGTAAGTTTTTTGCTGTGCTGTGCTGTGGACTTGCGGCTGTACTTAGAACAGTAGCGGCTAGGCTTATCAGAATGGGGCAGCTGTTTCAGGTCACTGATTGGGCACCTTGTCCAGCATGTAGATGTTTTGGGTCACCGGCAGTAAAGTTCACCACCACCTGTGAGCGGATGTTGACAGCTGCCAACCAGTCTGCCTGATCGTTGCGCGGTCAGCACAAGCGGCAAGAGGAAAAGCCCAATCAAGCAGTGCCCAAAGGTGTGCTCAGCACTGAACCCTTCCACCCACCGTGTACAACGGCATTTACTGCCCCCTACAAAGGCACCAACGGTACCCTAACACCGACACGCACACAATGCACAACGATCAAATCACAGCAGCAATCAAGACGTTGGTCACCACCACATACAACTGGTGATAGCATCACCTGGTGACTAAGACATACAGCCGGTCCTGGTTGTAGTACAACCGTCCAGGCAAGCCGCCATCAGCTGCCTTCTGACCGTTGGGACCTGCCTTCCCTGCCGCAACCGCTGCTGCTGCCGAGGTCCCCTGCCCACCCACTGCATCAGCAGCACCCAAGACCTGCTGCACATCTGCAACACCAAACACATACAGCCCCGGCTGCACCAACAGCGCATGCATTCTGCAGGTGTGCCTGCCTCCAGGTGCCACAGCCATCTGTAACTTGTTATAACAGCCTGTTATCAACACCCCAGGATCAACCAGGCCCTCCCGAGACCCTGCAGGTGCTGCACTAATCATGCTGCTGCTGCGTGTGGATATTTCTGCTGCCTTGGGTGTGGATGCTGCTGCACCGAGGAGTGCTGCAAAGCTGCGGGGGCCTAAGCTCTGACCTGACAGCAGGCCAGCGGCATATGGGCTGCCGGCACCAGCTCTGTCGGCTGCTGCTGCTGCTGCAGTTGGGGTGCCGGGGGGCTGGGTGCCATTGGTAGCAGTGTTCATGCTGAGAGCGTCCAGGGCAAATAGTGTGACCTGCAGGTCTAGCTGCTGCGACTGCAAGCTGCTGTCAGCTGCTGGAGTTGCAGGCACCCCTGCTGCTGCTGCTGCATATGTCACGTCCAGATCAAACACAAGGTGCTGGCCAACCTGCAACAGTGAGGCACAGCCGAATGAGGCACAGCAGACAAGCAGCACAGCCGTTGCCAAAACCACTGGAGCAGAGTTTTCCCGTGTGACGTGGAACTGGTTAACAATCTCCCTGCACTGGCACGCTTCTGGGGCACAAGCTGGTCATATTAGCACCACAGCACGTGTGGGATGTTGCACGACAGGCTGCACTACCCTTGTACAGGCGTAGGGAGAGGTTCCCCCCCCTCCAGCCTCTGCCTCTGTCTGCCCACCTCCCATTGCTTTCTGCTGCGCTCCATATGTGCCTTAAGGGCGGCGCGCACAGTGTACGCGTCTCTCACTGTGTGTTCAACACAGAAAGTTTATGTCTTGGAGCAGTAACCCATGAAACCCAAAGTCACCAACCAACTTCCTGAAAGATAGATGATGGAAGGAGGGTGCCTGCCGCAGAGGCGCACCTTCATATGCAGGCCCCAGACAGGCCCCGTAACCCCAGGGAGCTTCAAGCCCACATCAGCAGCAGGACCCGCCCCTCCCGCACTACAATGCTGCCCTGCTGCCACTCCACTGCCGCCAATGCTGCTGCGGCTGCTGGCACTGCTGCTGCTGTTTGCCAGTAAGGCAGAAAGGTCCACCATATGGCTTGGGGCCTGACTGGAGGGCACGGCGGTCGCTGGTGGAACTGACAGACGCAGGTGCAGCGGCGATGGGCACAACCCTGCCAGAGCGACTGCATGGGCACCGGCAGACACACACGTGCACTCACTGCCGCACATGTCTTCGCAACTGTATTCCCAGGTGGGTTGCTGTAATTGCATGGCTACAAGTTTTCCTGCTCATGGAGGATGATGTTGCAAGGCATGCCAACCAGGGGTTCACATCACTCCCGTCCACCCCAAGGAGCACTTACAATCAGCACTGGCACAGCAGCTGTGAGTGGTTCCAATCCTGATCGTACCTGGCGTAAGGTTGGCTGCAACGTCCAACGGCTCCAGAGGCACACACCCGTGCGGCAACACCCCGGCCGCTGCTGCACCCGTGATCATCTCCCAGCACACCACCAGCCGCCCGACAAGCTCCTCAGCAGCAGCTAGCCGCGGCGGCTCCCTCTGTACACCGCCACCACCTTGCACCAGGGGTTGGGACGCTGCCTGACCCGCCGCCGCAGCAGCAGCTGCAGCACCAGCCACACCCGAAGCAGCATCCGCAGCTGCTTTTGAGGGTGGTGGGGGTGTCGCGCTAGCTGCTGCAGAGGGTACTGCTGCTGTGAGCTTCTCCTGGTCTCCTGGCTCCAGCACTGCCACTGCAGAGAGGGCCTTGTCGGCTTTCAGGCGGTCAGGGAGGCAGCCCAGCCACGTCCTGCACAGCTAGCAACAGCATGCAGGATGATTCAAAAAGGTGGTGGTAACACCGTTGCTAGTGTTGGAACCACTCCATGACGTCCTGCTAGCAGTGACTGTACATATACAGTGTGGCTATGGCTACGATAGCTGCAGTGAGCTTCTTGGGGACCAAACAGCTTTGCTTCTCCACCATCTTCGTACCCACACCACATTCCTCTTTGGTGCCGCAAACATACTGAGTTGCTGATGTCAACCCCATGCAAAGTATGGCACCCAACCAACAGGTACCACAAGCACTAACCTGAAGTAGCGCTCGCTAGCATTGCGCACCGCCAGCTCCAGCACAGGCTGGCTGCACAAGGCCAGCACCCCACCAGCTGCGGCCGCCGCCGCCGCTGTACTGCCGCCCTGCCTTGCAGCCGCCCCATGCTGCTTCGTCGGTGACACCGGCGTAACGTCCAGAGCCGCCCCTAGGCCTACTGCTGCTGCAATGCTGCCATCGACCCCTGTGTTGCCGCCAGGATAGGGGCCCCCAGACGGTATGCTGCTTAGCCCACTACCATCAGCACCCTGAGGAGGCACTCTTGAGGGGCTTTGCGGCAGTGGCAGCATGGGACCCACTGAGATGCCTGCCACAGGGACTGACCCCTCGCTGTTGTTCCTCACATGGTGCGAAGCACCCCTGCGGATGGTCCCTGCCCCTGCCCCTGACACCCCGGCTCCTGCAAAATTTCCAGACCCAGTACCAACCCCAGCCCTTGCCCCCAAACCCTCATGGTCCCGGCCCTCCCTGAGCGTCTGCAGCAGCAGGCGCTGCGGCTTGCTAAGGATTATGTCATCCCGGGTGCCATTACGTAATGGCAGACCCTGCTGCAGGAAGCGCATGCCCCTGACCTGGATGGTTGGCTGGATGGCCAGCCGTATGGGGACTGTGAGGGAGCGGCCAAGGACCTTCGGCTCTGGGCTGTTGCTGCTGCTGACACTGCTTGCTGTGCCGTGGTATGTTATGCAGACCTGCACCCAGATGTGTGAGCACAGCAAGGTGTGAGATGGCTGTCTATGCATGAGTAAAGAAAGAGAATGGGAATTGATGCTGCCATGGCAGGGTGTACGTGCTGCCCTGGTCGGCCAGCTCAGATCACGTCCCACTGGCTGGGACATAACACACAGCACAGTCACTTGACCTACACATGCTCACCTGCATAGTGGATGCATCATAGCTGCCAGGCGGCTTGCCCACAACCACAGTCACCGGCAGTGACAGGCTGGCCCCTGGCTGTAGAGGCAAGCCTGCTGCCAAGCCCTGGTCCAAAACCTCAAGGTAGGCCCCTGTGAGGCTTGGTGGGGGCCCCACCACACCTCGAGGTACAGGTGGTGCCCTCTGTACTGCTCCCTTGGCATCCAGCCGCAGCACTGTCACCTGCAGGGGGAAGCAGGGCAGCAACAGATGCCAGTGGCATTGAGTTTCAGGAGACAAACACGAACAAAGCATAGACAAGCAGACATGCTTTGTCACCTGCAGGGTGTAAGGGAACACAGCAGGGCAGCAACATCTCATAGTGGCTTTGGGTTGAGGAGGAAAACCAAGCAGAGGCAAGTAGACGTGTTTAGGCTTGCTGAGAGGTTCAATGCAGCCACTTTCAACAGGCTGATCACCATGTGTCACCTTCTGGCAAACTAGCAGCTTCACAGTCAACACTCTTGGCACTGCTCCTGGCACACACACCAGCTTCAGCAACTGCACTGCTGACAGCCCCCAGCTACATGCCCTGTTGGCTTCAGAGCCATCAGTACAGTACAGTACAGTACAGTACAGTACAGTACGGTACGGTACAGTACAGTACAGTACAGTACAGTACAGTACAGGTATTTGAGACATAGTCCCAACCTCGGCATTAGCCAGAGAGCCAACTTGGGCCAGCCGGGCTCATGAGGGTGCCCACATGGCCTGAAAAATGTCGTACCCCAGTCCCTCAGGTCAAGGATGAGCTGTCAAGCCCCAGGTGAGCCACATCCACCCTCACCTTGCACCCTGTGATAGGCTGTGACGATATGTTGGTGAGGTTCAGTGTCCACAAAAGCACCTGACCCTCAAAGACAGCCACACTGGCAGCCTTCTTCTCCAAGTCAGGCCCACACCACCACCGCCACCACCTCCAGCTGCTGCAGGGGGGTTGCCGTACACAGCAGCAGATGACCAGCTGCTGCCTGCAGAAGGGCCTGTGCTGCTGCTGCTGCTGCTTGAGGTGCTGCTGCTGCCTGTGAAGGGTGACAGATCATCCTCAGAGGGTAGAGTGATCTGCACCTCAGGCCCTTGCAGTGAAGCCTGCAGCCAGGTTAGCGGCCAAACCAACACACAAACCAGCGCAGACATGGACATTTTGAGTTGAACATGACCAATCGGCGCCAACAGCAGCATATCTGTTGATGCCGCTGTCCTCGTATAAACTGTTCAACTTGGCCTCATCGCCACATCAATGGCATGCAGAGACTCTCACCCCACACAGACCAAGGCATGCAAGCTCAGCCGCACACAGTCAGGGTTCTGAGAGCATGCCTACATCAAGCCAGGCCCTTGCACATGCATACAGGGCCCTGGATCAAACTGGGGTTTGTAAGGATGAGCCCCATTTTTTGTGCTGACATCCCTCCTTGGCTGAAGTTAGTTGTAGCAAAGCTGCATCCCTTCTGTAGCCAAATTCAGTTGTAGCGTAGCTGCTTGCGTGCTCCCTGAATGTATGCCTACCTTGACAAGGGGCAGGCGGGGCTGCACCAGCACAGTGAAGCAGCCCTGGGGCTTGGCCTGATCTCGGCCCCCTGCGGCCGCCATCACCGCTGCGGCTGCTGCTGCTGCACCGCCGCTGGACGCCCTGCCCGCCGGCAGCAGCTGCACAAAGGGCTGGTACCAACTCACACCCTTGGACATGGCCTGCAAACAACATAGAACAATCAAGCGCGGTACAGTACAGTGCAGTACAGCACACAGTGCAACTATGGGGGGACAGAGTCCCATCCCCGACACGACCTGGCCAGGGCTGGTACCAACACACACCCTTGGACATGGCCTGCAAAGAAGCAGGCAGTGTCACTAAACACTCCTTGCAACAAGGAGGGCATGCATGCATGCACAAGTGGTGGAGCTGTGCATGGCGTCCAATTGTCTCAGATTAGCGTAGCCAGCACATGAAGGGGCAGCTTTTGCATGCTCCACCCTTTGCTGTTGCGTAACAGCAGTGCTGGGTGCTGTTGCTTCCTGTGCTGCATTATCAAGTGGTGTGCTGACACCTTGTCTTGACACTTTGCTGTCAGTACAACAATCAACCTGCAGCCTCGCTCACCTGCACCCCTGTGATGGCTACACAGCCTGCCTTGCTGGGCACGTGGCTGAGCAACACCCTCATGGGCTTGCTGCCAGCAGCAAGCATGACGGACACACTCCGCTGCTGCTGCTGCTGCTGCTGCTGCTGTGTGGCGGTTGCATTTGAGCTGCTGCCACTGCTGCCGTCACTAAGAGGGCCTGCAGTCCCCACCCCTGCCCCTGCAGCTGCTGCGGGTGGAGTGGTGTGTGGTTCCTGCTGCTGTGGTTGCACCTGCAGCTGCAGGCCGTCCAGCTTGAGGGGTGTGGCACAGGCATTGACCAACACCACTTCGACACGGCCCTCTTCACCACACACCTGCATGGACAACCAGTGAAGGGTGTTGTGAAGAGCATGGCTCAGGACATATGCCATGCCGCACCATGTGTACATGTCCATTGCTTGGTTGCAAATGGTTGAGCACATGCAGCGGCAGCCCCATATGCTGTGCTGCTTGCAAGGCGGGCATATGGTGGGAGCCCAGATTCTTGTTTCTGACCGTTCAACAGATATGTCTGGAATGCAAGTTTGTCAATGCATGCATGCAGGTTGCACAAACACATTGCCAGAGACAGTACACATACATATCACCCTCTGATTGCGTGCGATGCAGCCGCACTACATCGAAATGCATCACTCTGCTCACCCATTCTGGGATGGCTGCTTGTGCTGCTGCTGCAGCAATGGCTGCCTTCCGCTTAGCCGCATGGGGGTCAAAAATAAACGGCCCTGAGCCAGCAGCCCCCTCACCCCGCCTGAGGTTGATGGCGGCACTGCTGCTGTCTGCTGACAGTGCAGCTGAGAGATACTGAGGCTGCAGGCAAGCAGGCCCTGTGCATGCACCACACACACACAAACACATTTTGTGTAGGACGGTGGCGTCACTCCTTCTTATAGAAAGTGGCCGAGAATTTCTGAGGTTTCTGTTGTTGCTGCTCTTTATACTGTCAAGTGCCAAACGCAACTACACATGTGCACAGGTTATCTCAGCGGTGCTATCCATCCGCCTTGCCTGTCATAGCATCTTGGTTGGCAGGCTTGCTGGGTCCAACTGAAAGCTGATGCGTGACAGCTGAAGGCGTAAGCTAATCAGCAACACTACCGATTGCCCCAGGAAAGCAACTCGCTACCCGTGTGCTGTGAAAGCGTGCGAGGCAGCCACCCACCTGGCACCAGCCTCTTGAGCTGCACCTGTGGGCCAGGGCCCGGCCCCGGCCTGCTCCTCAACCGGGTGCCCATAGCTGCCCCACAAGTTGACAGGGTCTCCATAAGAGAGGACTGCAGGGCTTGAGGGAGCAGCGGGTAGAACTCCCTGCATGAGAAAAGGGCAGAAGCGAGAACATCAAGCGTATGTATGCGATGTCATAGGGTGCCGCAGAGCCATTTGTGTGTGTTTGCTGGACCGGGACAACTTGCTCTTCAGTGCACGGTGCTTGAGCAAGGGGCAACAGCGGCACTGCGGAAAGTCACTGTAATGGCAGGGTCGCCATGATCTGGACTTGATGCCGGACTCAGTGCAAATGATACCATACGACGAACACAGTTGCAGCTGCAAGACCAGTGCCGCTAGCCATCGGCTGCCTTTTATGTTGTATGCAGTTTTGAGTGTGTGCGTGTGTGCTGACATGGAGCATACAAAAACAGCTAGCACGTAGCGCACATGCCAGTCACATGCAAGCAAGTCCATCAGGCAAAAACATAATTCCTACAAGGATAGGCAACTCGTGGAGTGTACCCGCAGCAGTTTGGAGTGTGCTGACTCTGTGGTGTGGTGAGCCTTTAACATTGTCATGCTTACCTCAGCAGTGTTGCCGCCGCCTCCCAGGCATCCACAGGTGCATTTGCCAGCCGTGCAGCATTCACCAGCACCTCCATCAATGCCACCTGCAAGCTGTCCCACAAGCAACCGCTCCCAGGCAGCCACTGCTGCACGTTGCTAGGGTTCAGCATCCCAGCCAAAACCCCAACAAGCACGCCAAGCCCTGAACCCTGCTGTAGCTGTTGGGGTGCATTGAGAGCTACTTGCAGCCCAGCCGTGCGGCTGCCAACCATGCTCAGCTTGCTGGGGCTACCTGGGGGCCGCTGCTTAGCCGGCAGCTGCTGTAACAGGCAAGGCGATTCCAAAGCAGCAGCCTGCATAGCCGTCAGCAGCTGCAGCTGCGGCCCTAGCAGCTGCTGGAACTGCTGCTGCTGCCACGGCTGCTGCTGTTGCTGCACCACTGCTGCTGCCTCACTGCTGCTGTCCTGCTGCTGCTGGCGGCTGGCTGCTGCTGCCAGGGCCTGCATGTGCTGCTGCTGCCAACTGATGAAGCGCTTTGGAGACCAGTGAACCCTTAGCACATCGTCAGGGTCCTGCAGTACACAGCAGTTAAGCAGCACCCATCACTTGCGCTGAGTTTGATTTCAGGGTTCAGGGAGGTTTGGGTTTGGAGACGTAACAGGGCTGCAAGTCTCAACCCCGACACCTATTAGGGTTTGGTGACTAACCGAGTGAACAACTGTCAGACCTATGCTGTATATTGCCACCACCTCATGCAGACAACAGATCTCACACAGGCAACAACAGTCAAAATGCAGTAAAGATCACAAAGGATACTTCCCACGTTTAGACAGACAAAACCCCACACACTGCCTTGTGCGCAGCAAGCATACAACATACAGCCCTCACCTGCTGCCCCGGTTGATCTGGCGGCTCCATTGCAGCGAGCGACAGCTTCAGCAGCGCCCACACATCCACAGCAGCGCCAGCAGTAGGGCCCATCTCGCCCGCACCACTGGTGAACCCACTGCCTGCTGCAACTGCTGCTGGTCCAGCACCCCCCGTCCTAACAAGGTCCAGGGCTGCCCACAGCAGCAGCAGGCGCTTGCGGCCACAGCCTGCCAGGCCAAGCAGCTGCAAGGGACAAAGGCAAGCATGCCGTGAGGGAGTGACAGCAGATACAGAGTTGGCGTGCTGAGATGTCAGAGGGGATGACATGCTGAGCGCAGTCCACTGCTTAGCTAGCTGCGAACAGTTTTTAGCCCGGCAGCGTCAGCTCAGCCTTCATTCAACAGGCCAGCAGCACTGTATCACCACCACAATGTGCTTCAGTGAACAAGGTCCAGGGCGGCCCACAGCAGCTGCGTGAAACACAGCCCGCCATGGCATCACATGTTTCACATGTGCATGCAGGAGGCCCAGAGATGGGGCACAGACCGTCACAGTTACCACCGGCTTGAAGTTCAGTGGGTCAGCGGCGTTCGGGGCATACAGCACTGTGGCAGGAATGCCAGGCACCAATGTTGAGGCAGACGCCCACAAGCACCACCACTGTGCAACCTTGGCACAACAACTTCACTCACTCACTCATCACAACAGTCAGTCAGTCAGTGTTCGTTACAAAGAGGCCTCAAGGACCTAGCCAACCCGATGCAAGCCCCGGGACCCAATCCATGTCCCGCCCTTGTAACTCAAGGCGCCACCAATCCTACTCAAGACAGCCCAACCACCTGTGGCACACAAGCTGTGTTAGCATGAAACACGCACAAGGCATAAAGCGAACGGATGCGCGGCCAAGAACGCACATGCACATGCTGACGCAGACAAGCATCACAACTTCAAACTGGATAGTGAAACCACCATGATTAGTTGTAGGTTTGAGCTACCCACTGTCCAACACCTTCTGATTCCGTGGTGTAGTTGGTTATCACATCTGTCTAACACACAGAAGGGCCCCAGTTCAATCCTGGGCGGAATCATGGCCATCAACATGCAGCTGTGCTGCTTGACAGCATGTGTCATGCTGCATTATGCTGTTGGTGTAGGTTGGGCTGTGCAGGGAATTCTTTTCAGTATATACGCCCTTTGCTACGCTTGCCAAGACAAAAGCAGAGCAAAGCAGGCTACACACTTGACTGCTAGAGGCACAGCAACCTCCCTCGCACAGCAGTGCAGCTCCACGTTGGTGTACCTCATAGATTGCTTGCATGTGACTTGCATGTTTATAGTATCCCAGCCACACATGCATCACCCTCAATGCCAGGTGTACCTCATAATTGCTTGCATGTGCCTTGCATTTATATAGTAATATTATTATTTATTATTATTTTATTTATTATTATTTTTCATCATTATTTTTAGTAATCTAGCTACACATGCACCCTCAGAGCCAAACACCTACCTGTGCAGCCTCTGCCAGTGCCACCGCCCTGTCCTCCAAAAGAGTCAGGGCAGCGAGGTTTTTCAGTATGAAGTTCACGGCAGCATCAACCTCCGCCTTCAGCTGAGCTTTGAGTGCCTCCAGCACAGGTACTGCTGCCGCTGCTGCGCCGCCGCTGCTGCCTGCAGCCGAGGCAGCACTGCCTGCTGCTGTGCATGCCAGGAAGCGGCAGAGCTTCACCGACTGCTCAATCTGCGGGGGACCAACAACACATGCATACTTACATGGAACACATTTCCTTCAGGTCGCATGCTGTCAGAGACGGGGGTCGGGCCAGTACAGTGGTATTTTGCTTACGTTACCAAACATGCTGGCTGTCCTGCTAGGTGCTGGGTTGCATGTGCGCAGTCTAATTGCGCAGTCTAGTTGCGGTCCTCACCGTCAGCACAAACATGTCTCTAACACCTTGACAGCCGCACGAGACTCGACCGTATACAGCAACCCCAAAGGCCAGAAGTGCGCTTGTAGTCGCATCTATCCTGTCACCCAAAGACACCATTGCAATGAATTCAAAGTGACGTCCTCACGGCACCATGCAAGTGCAGCAATCGCAGGCTAGTTGTGAAGCACAGGCTGACAGGGTCCAAGGCCGGCAGGCAACCGACCTCACCATACCTCACCTGCAGGGGGAGGGCACCGCCCTTCTTCTCGTACCCTTCTTCCCTCGCCTTTGTCAGCAGCGCCCGCACCTCTCCCTCCAGGTCTGCAGAGGCCAGCATCACACAAAACCCTGGGCCAGACAAGCTGTAGTTCGGCGGCAAGGCCGCTGCCCCGCTGCCAACACTCCTGCGGCGAGCCAGCTGAGCCGCTGCTGCTGCCGTTGCCGCCGCTGCTGTCGGAGAGGGTGGTGGCGGCATCGCAGGCAGGCTTGACGCCCTGCCTGCTGCTGCACTGCTGCTGCTGTTGCTGAGGTCTACAGCTGGGGTTGATGGCGCACCAGCGCTGTCTGCAGCTGAAGCCTGTTGTGTAGAAACAGCAGCCGCACCCCCCTCAGCACCTGATGCAGCAAACGGGGATGCAGATGGTGCTCCTGCAGCTTGTGCTGACACACCAACTGCACTGTCGCTAACCGTGACAGCAGCAGCTGCTGCTTCGTCTTCTCCTGCAGGCCTCCCCGGCTCCGCACCAGCCGCCGCCATGTCCGTGCTGCTGCTGCTGCTGCTGGCTTGTGTGCTGACAACAGGTAAAGCAGAAGCAGCACTGCCTTGCTGAGCATCATCACCAACACTACCCGGCCCCGCTGCAGCTTCAGCCACTGGCCGGGTTGGCGAGTCAAGAGCCTCGGGCGGGATGACCGCAGCGGCAGGAGGCGGCTTGGCACTTGTAAGGCGCCCGTGGTGGCTGCTGCCGCCTGCTGCTGCCAGCCGTGCTGACAGGAGGGCTTCAAGCACGCGAGCATGTGCCAGGCCCTCAACGGCAGCTCCATACCTGCACATAAACCACATGAATGGCATTGTTCTTGCGCCGTCAGCTTGCATGCGTCAACAATCTCACCACCTCATGAAACATCCTGCTCCAGATTGCACAGGCAGAGACAGGCACACACTGATCTGGTAGGTGTTGTCTGGGCAGGTTGGGCACATCTACGGTGGTTGCCAATCAGGCCTGCAGGCCCCGCAGGTAGCCCCTATCTCAGCGTACGCTGGCATGCACTGGCCAGACGAATGGCTCTTGTAATGCAGTACTTGGGTGATGAACTATCACAGTTAGTAATCATGTAGTCATGGTGAGTAACCAGACTTGTAGGATTGTTCAAGAAGTCGCAACCCACCAGATGGCGTCCCCTGCTCCCGCGCTGAGTGACATGGCTGACTTGTAGTGGTCAAAGGCATCCTTGGGTGACCCCACCAGCAGGGACCAGTCACCCTTGCTCTTCTGCAGCCGACCCCAGCGCTTCCTCTCAACCTCCTGCGCACAGCACAGGCACAAACACACCTCAGCATGCCACAGCGCAGCACAGCACAGCAGATGATAAAACTGACTAATATGTGTCATACACCAGCACTGCACTGCCAAGTATGTTGAACAGGCATCTTTTGGGCTGCCTTGGTGTTGGGCTGCCTGCGCACTGCGTGCTGTAAATGTCCTTGTCTTCCATGCCTGATCACCCGCAGACAGTCCAAGTTGAGTAGCAAACCTCCCCTCCCACCCCGCCGTCTTCCCACTGTTGTAAAAGCAGTCAGTGCTAGCCACCCACCTCTTCATTGCTATTGAGTTTGCGCAGGCCCTCCTCAATCTGCACCAGTGAGCCTAGAAACTCCCCTGCAACACAAAAGGAGCCAGCCATTGCTTGTTGTCAGCAGCCAACTCCAGGACAGAAGAGACAGCTGACGGCTGCACTCCTAAGCACATACCAACACTGACAAGGGGCATACGACAGTACTGACGGCACTGCAGACGCCTGAAAGTCAGAGCCATGCCTGACTGATGCATCCAGTGTGCACCCGAATTGACACTGACCTGAGTCCACGTATGTGTTGAGCTTGATGCTGGCCAGTGTGGCATTCAGCAGGTGCTCCTCAATGGCTGCAAACACACCAGCCAGGAGCAGCAGTAACAATCATGAGCCCGTTTAGCTTCAGCCTGTACACGCCTTGTATGCTTTTTGGCAGAGCTGAGCCAATACTCATCAAACCCAGAAGGCGGTATGAAACACATAAGACTGTCTGTTGCCAGGCCAGCCCAGGTATCTGCATCGCGCCCCAACCCAGGCAGTCAAGAGCCTGTAATGGCGCAGCATGGTGCTGATGTGCACCCTACCTGCCAGCACTGCTGCGGCAAACTCATGCATGTACACCTCCAGATGCTGGTCCAAGTGCCCTGCAGGACACAAGCAGCACGCAGTGATGCACGCAGCACACAGAAAGCATTGCACAACAGCCACCCTCATGTCCGCCACTAGCTGGTGGCCACTAGCTGGCCAGCACTACTTGTGCTGCATGACTAACACAGTTGTTGACGTAACAATTTAGCGCCCCCGTGTGTAAACCCTTGGAAGTGAAGCAAACATGCACACATTTTCACTGTCAGCCAAGCCGCTGCAGAGCACGCAAAAAAACCAGAGCTGTCGCAGCTGCTGCAGCATACAAATACGATGTTCCTCAAGCTGTGACACTGCCCCCTCCCCCCCTCCCCCCCTCCCCCCACCCCTACCTGCAGGGAAGATGATGTGCCAAGTGGTGACACTGACCCCCCCCCCCCCTCCCCACCCCACCCAACCCCCCACCCACACCTGCTGGGAAGATCATGAGGTCCTGCAGCTTGGCTGTTGGTGCTGCCAGGTGGGCAGGTGACGGCTCAAAAGCTGCACAACGCGCCACCAGAGCTTCAGGCCACTGCCTGCAGCACAGCACAGCACAGCACAACACAGCACAGCACCCATTTGTCAAACAGCACCTGCCAGCGCTGACAAGCCCAAACCAATCACCTCGAGAAGCTCCACCCAACACCATTACCCCGCCATTCATTACAACACTTGCGTTGATTCAAGACATGGACATCCAGACCGTCTCAAGGTGCTTGGATGTTGTTGCAACATTGTGCACAGCGACTTGAGCACCATGACAGCAACTACCACATGCCCCCCCCCCCACACCACCCCTGCTCACCTAACCACTAAATGACCACCCTACCCCCCCCCCCCCCGCACTCCCAACACCGCCCCCAACCCGTTCGCACACCCCCCCCCCAAACTCCCCCCCACCCCCCCCCCACCCCCACCTGACTGTGCGCAGGAACTCGCTGTGTGCTGCAGCCAGGTCCTCCACCAGGGGGCAGTGCAGCAGGCCCAGCACAGCTACCACGTTGCGCTGGACATGCAGGTCACACACACGGCTGCGGCGCCGCGCATCCTCAGCCTGCAATAGGTGGGTGGTGCAGGTTGGCCGCAGTGTGAATGAGATTAGGCAGGCAGCAATTGCAGTCAGACTCACATGGAGGCAGCCAGCCATTGTCGCAGCTTGTTTACAGGTTGCTGCATATTTGGGTGTTGGGCTGGCCAGTGAGCATTGCACATGCAGTAACAAAGCACACTTGCACTGCACCAGATACTGGCAGCATGTCACGGCTCACTTTGCTTGGGTTGTGCCAGCTGCATGATGCTAAAAGCACTGCAGGATGGCTGCCGGCGTGCTTCTGAACACCATCCGCCTTCAACAAACAGGCGTAGATTTATATCAAACTGCTGGCAAAGCACCCCCTGAGCCTGCTGCTGCTATAAAGGTGCACCTATAAGGCACCTAGACCCATCAATGCAGCATGTGATCAGCCTCGAACAGCCTGGCACCCAGCTGCCAGACCTGCATGAACCTGAAGTGCATGGCACCTGTCTTGTATGGCAGGTGAGGGAAGGGGCTCTTGGGGCCACATTGGTGGAAGGAGGCTGTGGCATTCAGTGGCACCTGCAGGCAGCACATACAGTTACTGTCGATGTTATTGACTCAGCAAAGGTCATAGGGTCCGACATACCTCACGCAGTGGGTGCTCCAACATTGTGCTGCCCAAATTCACGAACTTGCGGCTGCTGTTGTTATGTCAGGCTCAAGACAATATCAATTCAGCGCTGCCTGTGGCTGTTGTTGGGTTACGCCCAGCGTAGTGATGCCTGCGAGCTCCTGCTTTCTGGCACCGATCATTGGAGCAGGGTCGTGCTGGCTGGAGATTCACTGAGGCAACCGCTGATGCAGCATCTCGCAAACAGACGCTGGCATTAGCTGCTGCAAGTAGCTTGGCTGCTGCAAGGAGTACTGACACCTGCATCAACTAGCTCAAAGTGCTGCTCACATGTCTGTGCGCATTGAGTGCTTCCAAGTATGCCTCAAAGGTGTCCCTGGGCATGGGCCCTATTGGCACCACCACCTGCAGGTCAGGGGTTCAGGAGCGACGGTCAACTGTTGCTGTTTGTACAAGCGGTGTTGTGTCGTTGGTGGGGCACAGTGCCTTGCTGTAGGTTGCTGCAAGTTTTGTGCGGGTCATCTGTTCTGGCCTAATAGTAGCAAGTGATCAGCCACGCCCATAGAGAACTGCTGAAGTGAGTAAAGGCTCAGAGAGGAGTGCATCTCCAGCATCCTTAACTACCACACCCCTCATCAGGGACTGGTCACGGCTAGTGCTGCACATCCGTTTGCCTGCCTGGCAAGTGCCTGCTCGCTATTGAAAAGTGTGCTTATGAATGCAAACAGTGAAACAATATGTAATCAAGGCTATGACCTGTGCAGTCAGGCCAGGAAAGCTCACCACTCGTATCTCTGCTGCTGTGAGCAGAGACACGCCTGGCTCCAAAGTCCTTGACATACTGCCAGCTGCCTCGAGGCCTTGCTACAGGGCAGGCCAGATGCTTTTAGTTACATCATCCATACCATACAATCCTTCCTGGCTGAGCACATGCCCATCAGTGATCTGGCAGGGTGCAAGAGCCGCTTCTCAGAAACGTGTGAATGTCAATTACGCGTGTCAAGGTGGAGGAGATCCAACAGACATAAGTTGATTCCAGAACTAGCAGGCTACATCAGTCACGTCGACACTCGAGTGCTTTCGACCCCCTTGACTAATCGACCGACAGTGCGAGTTACCCCTGACAGTCTATTCCAAATCTCAACACAGGTTTTCCCCCTGGAAGTTGCAGTTCTTCCGTCGTTGCTCTGATCAAGCTCTCATCGCGCGGCTACTACTGCTTGTTGCTCAGTGATGCACTCTCTGCTGGGCCCTGCTGGCCAGGCACGCGGTCTTCGCCATCCCAGGTAGACCGCAGTGTTTTATGCGTGTTTTGTTGCTTGCACATGCCAGCTGATACACATGCATGCACGCTGTGGCCAGCCTGGCACACTGTACCCCCTCAACTGCATATGTGTCCTTCACTGCAGGGACGTACCAGGCAGCTGCTCTTATGCTGCCAGGCCTCAGCTGTCATCAAGGCTGCTAGCACGCCAGCGTCAACGGGTTGTGCGGGTCAATGCAGCTGCCAGTGAGTACATGTGGGCAGTGGTTGTTGATTAGTTGGTGACAAACACCATCAGACTTGGCTGGCGGTGCTGGCTGAGCAGTCAAGGGGCATGTACCCACTGATGGGGGACAGCAGCGTGGGCTTGAGTTTGCAGTAGCCGTCTTTGCAGTAGCTGTCCTAGGAACACAAGCAGTGATGAACTCGACTGGCCCAGTCAGGTGACCGGCCCTGATCCAGTTGGCGTGTGTAGTTCAGAGTGTGGCATCCACAATCAATGGTTGGTGCCTTGCAGAGTCTCTGTATGAAGTCCTAGGAGTCCCGGACACCGCAAACGACCGCGACATCAAGCGTGCATACAGGCAGAAAGCTCTCAAGCTGCACCCAGATGTGAACAAGGCGGTGAGTGCAGTCACCAACTGCTGCACCAGCATGCAATTGGGGTTGTTGGGAGCATGTCCGCTGCATCATGCCTGGTTTTCGTTGAGCTGCATGTGCTGGCTGCATGGCATGCTTTTCTCCTCATCAGTTCCTGCATAAGGTCACCAGCAGGGGCTGGCAGCACATGTCCGCACGCCGTGCAGCTCCTGCACCATCCAGTGTGTACTGCTGATTAGTGTCGCCCGCTGTTGCTGTTGCTGCCCCATGTCGTGCTGTTGCTGTGCCCATTCATGCTGCGCCCTGTGCTACAGCCCAATGCTCAGGCGCAGTTCCTGGAGGTCAAGAATGCCTTCCAGGTCCTGTCAGATGCAAAACAGCGCGTTGAATATGACAGGAAGCTGCGCTGGGTGAGTGGCTGGGCAGAGCAAACATTGGGCTCACGTGCTTGTCTGGGAGAGTGTTGCTGGCAGGATCTGTCAGCGCCTGGCTGCAGCAGCTGTGTTGGGTGGGTTGGCTGCTGATGTACTGGAAGCATGCTGCCATGAACAGCTGATGACCATCAGTCAAGGCCACCAGTTTTGTGATGGTTTCAACAGGTTCCTGTGCTTTGCTGTCGTCGTGCTGTGCTTTGCTGTCTCAGGGTTCCAGCAGCAGTTGGGGCACTTCTGGTGGCTTTGGCGACTTTGGCAGCTGGGGCAGCACCGCAGGCAGCAGCAGTGGCGGCACTACCGGCAGCCGGCCACGGCCGAAACAGCCGGAAGAGGAGTTCTATGGATTGGTGAGTACCTGTTATGTCATAGGGCTGGTGAAATGTCATAGGCCTGGTGAAGGGTTTGGAGAGCTGGCAGCCGTGTTGAGAGACCTGTCGGCGTGTTGAGGTGTGTGCTGAGTGCATGCGGTCTTTACACAGGAGGCAGGCTGGCGCACACGTACGTCCAGGCTTGGGATTGGTCAGTAGGTTGTGGTCCTGGTGTCCCTGTCTGACCACAGCGCTTTTTTGCTGCCTGCTGTATCGTGGGGTGTGGATTTTGTTGCTGTGTCTTCAATGGCGTGCACGCTCTTCCATGCGTGTTGTGCCGACCCCTTCTTTGGCTTTGCTTCAGGGTGACTTGTTGAATGAAGTGGGCAATGGTGTGGGCCAGTGGGTGCAGCAGCAAGCAGAGGTGCTGGGAGGGGTGGTGCAGAAAGCAGAGGAGAGCATCAAGGCTGGCAAGCTTGTGAGTACAGCAGGCAGCTGCTGCAGCAGCGTCAGCACGGCCCGTGCTGTCACTGCATGTGACGCACTGTGTCAGCAGTGCCTGGCACGACTCAACCGCAGCAACCACACAAACTCAGCCAGCTCATACTTCATGCATGGAGCGATTGTTGTTGTTGACTAATAGCCCACACCATGCGTGCTGGCCCTGCAGGAGGACTTTTTCAACGACCTAGAGAAGGAGGTTGGTGCATGGAGCAAGCAGCGCTCAGAGTCAGGCAAGTCAGCCAGCTTGTGGGAGGAGCTCTCAGCCATTGGAGAGGAGTTTGTGGACTTCCTGGAGCAGGGCTTGGGGGACGACTACAAAAGCAGCAAAGGCAAAGGCGGCACCAGCAGTGGAGGCAACTCCGAGTTCAACCACAGCAGCAAGGCCCGGTCGCCAGTAGACAAGTATGAAGAGCTGAAGCGGCAGTATGATATGTACGATGAAAATTTGAAGAAGGGTGCTGCTGCCAGTAGCAGTGGGAGTAGCAGCAACGGGACTGGCAGGTAAGCTTGCCGCCACATCAGCCGAACATACCTGCTGTTTGGGCTTCAAGCCCAAGGAAGGCTTGAAGGAGGTGCTTACGATCACCTAGCGCGTCCGTGCCCGGTTGCAGCCGGCAAAAATTGGAGCTTTCCTGCGCTGCTTTTTCATCCCTAGACATGCCGTGTACGCTGATGGGTTCTTGTTCAGTGCCAGGTCTGAGCCGTATGGTTCTTGCTGCTGTATGTGCTGCAGGACTGGTGCTGCAAGCAGTGGTAGCAGCAGCAGAACATCCACAGCAGGCACCAGCAGCGCCCGCAGCAGCACAACCAGCCAGCCAAAAACGCCGCAGAAAACACGAGACGAGGAAGTTGAGGATGAGCTGGCGGCATTGAAAAGGAAATTGGGCAAGCTGTAGTGTGCCGCTGTTCTGTTATGTGGTTGTGTGCTGTGTACATATTTAAAAGGCAAGCCTTGGGTTTGAAGGTTCAAACGGCGCCATGCCTCAGGCTCCTCCGAAGAGTCATCAATAGCTGTCACAGCAATCGTCTGCACTTCTCAGCAACACCCAGCACAACAAGAGTCACACTGTTTGCCCTGGCTTGGTTAGCCAAGGGCCGCGGCCGCCGCTGGCAGACTGTTGTTCGATCCAGTGTGCGACAGTCAGTAGGGCACAGAAGTCTCTCCCTTCCAGCAACCCTCTCCTTTGTTTCATGCACAAACACACAATGGGACATGCAGTTCTGAGCCGGAGAAACAGTCACCATTCAAATTTCGTCGAGTCAACGACACGCATGCGCTGACTACTGCCAGCTGACATCCTTGTCACAATGCAATCATTGTGGCCACACTTGCCGCATGCGGGCTGCCACAGCTCCAAAGCCCTTCGCCTCCAGCATCTCAAACAGCCGCCGGTTGTGTGGCTCAAAGAACCGCCTCATCCTTGACACGACCTCCGCATTGGCTGCCCCATCATACTTCCTGCCATGCACTGGCTTCAGTTTCCTGCCAGCTTCTCGTAGCTTTGGATCCAGCTGCTGCATGTCAAGCCCCAGCCAGCGCACCAGCTGCTGCATGTGTGCTGATGGGTCCGACTTGAAGTCCTCACTCACCCAGATCAGAAATGACTCTGCAGGAAACAGCTCAAACCAAGGTTGCAGCTGGTCTGCATACAGCCCCTGAGCCAGCAGCCTGTTGGCAAACAGGTCCAAGTCATATGTGCTGGTGTACGGGTGTGAAAGACCCAGGCAGCTGGACAGATCTGGCAGTGTGACTGGTCCTGGGCCCACAGATGCGTAGCATGCTGACAGACGGATGATCTCGCCGTCAAGCTGGGCGGCCAGCATCTCTGACCATGTGGTTTTGGGGTGGTCGGCTGGGTCCTTGCTGGCCTGCTTCTGCCACCACATGTTGAAGTTGCTGATGGCACGGGCCACTGGATCTGCATGCAGGACAGGCAGGGGCCACGTGTTCAACAACACAAGACTCTTCTGCACTGGGTGCAGGACCCGTTATGGACTCAGAGTCGAATCCTGCATGGCCTGCAACAGGCACACTGTGAGCCAGGCAGCTGGACGTCCAGCTGTCAACTTGAGTGTTTGTTGCAGCATCACTCTACCGCTGGCCGCAACCCATGGCATGGTTGCAAGATGGCCAGCGTGAGCGATGTAGCTTCCTGAAAGACCTTCTAGGCCACATCACAAAACATTCCGTACACTATTGGCAAGTGCTGCTGCCACACCTTGGCTGTCGTCGTGCTGGCCCCCTTGTAACTGCCAGGCTGGTACAAAGAGCCCGCACTTCTGCGCAGTGCTCACCTCTCAGAATGACAACGATGCGAGCTTCTGGCAGCAGTGAACGTACCCTTGGAGCGACAGCTGGGTCAAACAGGTACCTTGGCGTAATATCTGCATGGTACATTGGCTGGGGGAAGGTGGGGTCCTGCAGCTCCAACTGCACAGGCGCACCCAGGATAGCACTGCCTGCTGCTCCCATGGCTTGAACAAGCCTTCGGCTGCTGCTGCTCGTGATGTCCTCCTGCTGCACAGCTAGCCTGGTTGACTCTGAGAATGCAGCGCCCATGCCTGTTAGCTGCTGCCCGGCCTCTTCTGTGAGGCGGTGCTGTTGCTGCATGCTGGCTCCTGTCCCTGTGCTGGCACGGTCACGCCAGGCCCACCACCAGGGCTTTGACACTGGTGCATCATTTGGTGTTGCTAGGCCTGTTGAGGTTGGTATGCTGTTTGATGGACCAGGTGGTCCTAGCCTTTGTGTGCTGTCTGGTAATGTAGCAGCAGGTGCTGTGCTGGCCGTGCTGGCGCCTGCATCTCTGCTCTGTTCAGGCGTTGGCTGCAAGAGTTTCTGCATGGTGCTGCAGTCCTTTGACGGACATAGCCTGGCCACACTGCTGGTGCCCCATGGCCTTGGCCTGTCTGGAAGCATGCCTGCTGGTACTGCTTGAAACCAATTGCCTATAGCCTCGCATACAGGAAGGTCTGGCTGCTGCTGGTGAGGGCTTGCAGGTTCATGCATGTCAGCTGTTTGCAGCTGCAAGTAGTCTCCAACCCTGCATCCAGCATACTTGGTGTGCAGCCTGTCCCAGAAGCCCAGCTCCTTGGTCTTTGACACCCGCAAGTGAGGGTGTGCATTGTCAGCTATGTAGGCCCACAAAGCTGTCGTGCCTCCTGCGCCACCAGTGACAGCAAACAGTCAGTAACTGCAGCCTAGGGTTGCATAGCATCAGTGTTGCTTGGTAGGAGGCATTGCAAAACAGCACACACGTCCTTGCCAAGTGCTACTGGGACACCAGGGGGCAGCAGCCAGGGATGCCTGGCTGAGTCAGCACACCTTTCTGGGTACCAATGCCCATGAGGAAGCCATGGCAGCTGCTGTTGCTCAAGGCTTCGCGGTATGTCAGTGTTGGGCCTGGGTTTCTGTAGCCTTTGGTCGCCTCAGGCTCTGCTTCAAGCTGCCGCGTTGCTGCTGTACCCGGTATCAATAGACAGAGCAGCAGCAGGCCAGCATAATAACTGTGATCCATGTTCGACACCATAATATGAGCTGAAGTAACACTGGGTGCTTCGGGCCACCAGGTTTTGGCCCAAATGTTCACCCAACAGCAACTGTCATGCTTGTTACAGAGGTTAGGGTTCAACAGCCTCGTTGTGGGCACGCAAAGATATAGAAATACGGTAACTTTTGTTGAATTCAAGGTCACCTGCTGAAATGAACACGAGTTGGTGCGGTCTGTCACCATGACTCAAACTGTACTTGTTCGGCTGGCGAATCATGGCCTTCTAGTCCTTTCTTTACAAATCAAGAGGTTTTACCTGGTTTTCTGCGGACGCTCTCTGACAGCTCTCCCACGCTCCTCCATCAGCAGATCCATGGACAGTTGTACTGCAAAGTACTGCATGCCCAAGAGTCGCCAAAGCTCCCCGAAGATCAGCATGGCCGCCCTGATGGACAGTTGACTTGATTTGGGGGAAATCAGGGTACGACCAACAACAGCCGCTAACCCAGCTTGCATACACTCATTGACAGATGAGGTTGATGCTGCACTGCCAGCACTTGTGACCTTGGAGCACTGTATCCCAGGAGTCTACCGCACAAAGACTTGTGATTGCCAACGCACGAGTGGTGGTTGATCGCAAGATTTGTCAGCTGACACCTCGCACATAGCAACAACTGTAGCCGCCAAGTGGTGTGCGCAACAGTGCCCCACAAACACCAAGAAAGTCTCCTTGGTATGGCTGTGTCTGCTGGCACGGCCTGTACAGCGGCAGGCCAGCTCACTTCAACACATATATAGTGAAGGGTCCCCGAACAACAGCACAGGGTGCCTGCGTCCTGCAACCTGAGCACTGCCATCCAAGCTGCATGGTGCTGTCACGTCACTGCCAACTCAAAAGCACACATGCACCCAACCTGTTGCGTAGGCTGACACGTGCCCAGCCACAGCACCAGCTTGATGGTACCATGCCAGGCTGAGCTTCTGAAAAGCATGCTGAGTGATGCGTGATGCGCAGGGCATGAAACCCTGCATAAAGAATGCCAACAAAAAAACCAAAACCAAGAAGCCTCTGGGCACCAGTGGCTGCCACCAGTCTTGTGCTGATGGCGTGCCAGCCCAAGCTGCCCACCCCTGGAGAGCATCATTGCTGCTGCTGCTGCTGCTGCTGTCCACCCTGCGTGCCCCCAGCTGCTGCTGCTGCCTGCTTCTCCTCCTGGCCCACAGTGGTCTCCTCGTGCCTGCAAAAGCAACACATACAGGCAGGTGTCAGCGACACAGCACGAGCATGCATGCAGGTTGCTGGAACTGGTTGGCAGGCCATTGTGCAAGCCTATTTGTGCAGCTCTGCATCCCAAACTCTGCACATCAGCGCGGCAAGTGCGGCTGGTGGGCTGTGAGAGCGGCAAACTGCCCTCATGCATTTTGCTGACACCTTCTGCACAACAGACACCCAACACTAGTAAATCACCGACAACAACTGCAAAATACCGACAGCGACTGCCATATAGGCTAAAAGCACTGGGCGCCATGTGGGGATGTCAAGGTAAGCATACTGTTGCAGCTCCTTTCACACAACTGCAGCTGCCAATGTGGCTTCAAGCTCACCAGGGCAGGTCCATGTCGTTCCAGTAGTACATAAGCTGGCGGGGGGTGTACAGCTGCTCAATGGCCCTGAACGTGATGTTGTCAATGTGGCGGGGCTTCCACCTGCAGCACAACACCAGTTGCACCAGCATGTTCCAGTAAGATCAGGGGAGTACCAGCGGTATAAGCAGCAACCGTTTGTACCCCCCCCCCCTCCTTGAGTAGAGGGCGGCAGGAGCCCTGTGCGCCACGTGCTGCCACCAGGGGCCACTGGATAATATCAGGTACCGCGACATCAGCATGAGCCCGCCACTTGCTGATGTTGCCGGGGTGGACGCGAGCCCCACTTGCAGAAGGCGACAGCCACACTGCAGGGTGATTTCCCTGCGCTGACATCTTGTGCTGCCAGTTGACCTCGCACACTGGACATGCAATGCACACATGTACACCTGGGCCTGGACATTGCATCAATCCCTGCATTCTGTGTCCATCCTGTTGCTGTCCAACATCAAAGGTCAAGACACAGCCATAAAAACATGTACAGGCAGCCTGCTTTTCTCACCACTCCAGGGCCTGCTGCTTAGTGTAGCCGTAGAGGGGCACCGGTAGGTGTGCAGTGGTGGGGGCTGGGGGGAACTCCCCGTCCGGCTGCTCCACATAGCGCCGGATAGCCTGCAGCCGCTCACGTGTGCTGGGGTGCAGCAGCGACTCAACCACCTGTGGCGGACATGACAAAACAGTTAGTCATCAGTACCAGGTGACTAATAAGGCTGGGGCCCAAGCAACTCCTCCTGCATCATCATCAGCTGTGCTAGGCATTTCACCGCTGAATGAGCACAATGAGATGTGTAGAAGTGCTCAAAATGGCTCAAATCCAGCACAAGTTCCTGATTGAGCGGACACACACACCGGGCTTGTGAGGATCTCAACTTGCACCTCTCCAAAAGGACCCACAGCTCTCACTTACCCGCTCTGCAACCTCATACGCCGTGTTCTTGCCCACCAAGTCCACAATGTCCAAGCGGCCCATGATAGCCCTGCTGACTGCCGCCAAGGTGTCGTCATCAAGCTTCAAGGCAGCATCCACAGCAGCAGCAAGCTCACTGGGCACGCCCTTGGCTTCCAGAGATGCCTGGACACCCTCCTGCTCCTGCTGCTCCTCCTGCTGCTGCGGCTGCTCGCCCTGCTGCTCTGCTGCTGCTTCGCTGCTGCTACCTTCAGCGGCGGCTGCCTGTCCCTGATCCTGCTGCTGCTGCTTTTCCTGCTCATCCAGGGCTGCTGCCTGCTGCTCCAGGATGCGAGGAACTGCCCCCAACACCTGCAACAGCACATGGTGCCAGGGATGAGTTAGTGGTGTTGGAGATGCATAGTGCACAAACCACTAGCTACTTGTAGCCAGGGCATGCCACATACAGAGAACCATACGAGTCTCTGGTCACTCTGTGCCAGCACTGGCAGCAACACCAACCCCAGTGTCGACTCGAGCAGTCATGGTGTGTGCTGGCAGAGGCAAGCTGTTTGTCATGCACCAAACACTGACAAGGATGACATTGCCCGGCTGCTGAGCTCCACCTGGACCTTTCAATTGTTGCTGCTGTGAGTGTTTGCTTCAGTCCCTTGCTCACCTCCTTGACCATGGGTAGGAAGTCAGAGTCGATGGTGATGTCAGTGGGGTTGACTGGAGTGCTCTGCAATATCAACACAACAAACAGACACACTGCCTCAGCAATGACAGAGCGACCGGCATCCACAAATGACACTTTGTCCCTCAAGAAAGGTGCTCCATACGTCCTGCATGGCTATCCTCCCACGGCTGGAGCCAGTACAGCCCACCCACACCACCCCTGCCATGATTCTGTCCCTCTGCCACGCATGCTTACATGCATGCTGGCACTGGCACTGTTACTGTCACTGACACCGTCACATCGTTCAAAACACTCCTGAAAACCCCATCCGGAGCCAATGAGGCTCATGGGGTGCCTGTCGGGGCGTCGCCAACAGTGTGCAACATGCCAAGCACCAGCACAACATGACGCAAGTACACACCACCCTCGCAGTAGAGCCTCATCGGCTCCTACAGGGTGTTCAGGCATGGCCTGAACCATGTAACAGTAACAGTGACAGTAACAGTGACCGTAAAACAGTACGAAGTCGGCCCACCTCAATCAGTGTCACCAGTTCAGGCCCTTCCAGCTGCTCATCCTCAGCCGCCAGCAGTGCCTTGGCCACCGCCCGGATGGCATCAGCCCTGCTGGCCACCAGCTGCTGTGCACGGCGCCACGAGGCCTTCAGCAGCGTCAACGTCAGCTTGTGGTACCTGTGTGTGTGTAAGACTACGAGCTTAGGAAATTGATGCTGATGTCAAGCTGTGTGTGGAGTAAGTAGAGGAAGCTGAAGCTGTGAGGTGTGCTTCTCAGTTTCCCTTGCAACATCAGGACTGGTGGCTTGTCAAAATCAAGCTCACAAGGGGCCAGCATAGCTTGGCGGCTGCAGATTAGCTACGTAATCATGTGTCTAGCTTTCCACTCTTCCCAAGTCGTGACGTGAGGTTCGCACAACCGAGCAGTGAAGTGTTCATTAGTCCCCCTACTGCCTTTCAAAATGCACACTATTACCCTTGTGCACCACCAGACTCATGACTCACCCTAGCTCCTCATCCAGGCCCACCGCCAGTGGGTCCCTGCTGTTGCTCCAGCCTGGCCCGTCACCCATCATCATGTAGGTGTGCAGGGGCGGCAGACGCTTGAACCTGACATACGGCATGGTACAACCCCACATGATGAACCTCAGTGTGCCCTCATATGGAGGCATCTGGCATGGCTTGCCAGACACGTTGAATCCGAAGGCTGCCGCCTTCAAGAGACAACACTAGGCAACACTCACGATGATACAGTGCATGGCTCAAGACCTGCTGCTGAAGCTGCGGTCGACGCCCGCGCTTTCGACCCACATACGGAACAAAGACAACACCGCACACGCAAACACCGTTCCAGTGGCACACCGCTTGCAACCCACCTGGGGTGCAGCATGCTGTTGCGCACACAGTAGTACGCCACCTGGAAGCAGTCGGCCACGGGTGCTGCTGTGGCCAGTGAGGCTCCATCAGCCCCATACTCCATGACCTCCCAGGCACGAGGGGCGTACAGGGGGATCAGCAGCGAAGCGACATGGAAGAACTCCCCCAGGGGCTCGTCACCCACCTCAGCAGCATTGACCTGCAGCAGACAGCAGACACAAACAGCGGTGTTTGACGGCCCACAGACGCAACCAGCCGCTGGCATGGGTCAAACGGTACACGTTGTGCATGTTTGCCTGCCACAGCGCGGCGGCACAGGCAAACAGGATGAGGACCTGCAATGCTGCACACGCCAGCGGCCCCACAAAATGCAAAACAACGCCACACAACCTGCAGGGAGACCTCCTCAGGAAGCAAGAGACAAGGGTGTTTTGTCCTCCAGACTCCCCCCCCCCACACCCACCAACCCCTCCCCCCCAGCACACAGCCACCTAGACACCCCCTCTCCCCCCACACACACTCACCTTGAAGTTTGTCTGCCTGTCCATGATCTCAATCTGCTCAGGGTGCCAGTTGGGATCCAGGCTCTCACTGCTGTCAGTGAACTGAACATAGGGGCCTAGCCCACGGCGACGTGACCACAGCGTCACAAACTGCGGGTGGCAGGCAAGATGCATCATCGGCACAGGCGGTGGCGGCAGATCAGGATGCTGTGTGATTTGTCCTGACCTTTACATGCTACTCGCTCTCATGGCTGCGCAGGTGGTCAGCTTGGGAAACTCCCCTTGTTTCCCACAGCAGCACTAGACCTCTTCCTCTTACCACTCGCCCACTCGCTCACACTCAGTTCAGTTCAATTCTGACACCTTGCAGTCATTTCAGGGTCCAGCTGCGCAGCCCAAGTTCAGCGCAACAACATCATTTTCAAACCCATGACCAAACAACAGCAGACTAAACCAGTAACCACAGACCAGCAGTTTCCAAGGTTCTCAGCTCACCTTGATGGGGTCCAAGCCAGGTGTGAGGGCCATGGCCACTGCCTTGGCTGCTGTGATGTGTGCCAGCCGTTCCTTGGCTGCTGTGTAGGGGATCTTGGGGCTGGAGGGACCCCACTCCTGAGCCTCAATCAGCTCAAGCACCATGGGCAGCGTGACCTTGGGGGTGCTGCGACGAACCTGTCAGCAAGATAGACGCGGAGGGGGGGGGGGGAGGGAGGCATGGACAGCACAGCCGGGGACGGGGGCAGGGTCAGAAAAGTGGGATAGGAGTTTAGAGAGGGGCCCCCACTCCTGAGCCTCTATCAGCTCAAGCACCATAGGCAGCGTGACCTTGGGGGTGCTGCGGCGAACCTGTTGGTAGGACAGAAGGAGCGGTGTGTGTGTGTGTGTGTGGGGGGGGGGGGGGGGAGGAGAACAGCCGGGCCGGAGAGGGAGGCGGGGTCAGGACAGTTTCAGCCGCCCTTTTCTAGGAGCCAATGCCACTGAGTGTGGCAACTGTGTCTGCGTGTAACATCTCCGGGCTGGAGGGGCCCCACTCTTGAGCCTCTATCAGCTCAAGCACCATGGGCAGCGTGACCTTGGGGGTGCTCCGATGAACCTGGCAAAATTTGATAGAGAGGGCGGGGGGGGGGGGGGAGCAGGGCCGGAGAGGGAGGCGAGGTCAGGAAAGTACACTTGGTGTGACGGGAGTGGAGAGAGGGGCCTGAACATGAGGCATGGGAGAGGTACTTCAGGTGGCGAGTGAGGGTTGCAGACAGAAGGATGCTGATATTACCCAATGCTTCAGTAGCACTGATACCACCCCACCACTGCTCTGCCGTTCCATGCAAGCTGCTGACATTGGTGTCAACACCCACACCAATACTGTATGAGGACAGATACACTGTGTCTGACTCATGCCATGACTCATACATGCCTGACGCAGCCGCCTGGCACCCTGTCATGCACATATGCCACCAGCCCCAACATGCAGCACAAGTCCCTACAACCCCACCTACCGTAAGGATGGCTGCCTCATTCATGAGGTTGGCCAGTGCTGCTGCGCTCCAGCCTGCTGTTACTTCAGCCACCTTGTAGTACAGGTTGTCATCCTCCACTGGCTTGTTGCGGCCGTGGTACTTCAACATCTCAAGGCGAGCAGTGGGTCCTGGGCTGGGGATCTCGTACACCACCTGGGCAAGTCACCATCACAAGGCGGCAGGCAGCGGCAGGAGGGCATTGTACAGCGACAGGGACTGGTGGACATACCCAGGCGGCTGCCCCTGCAAAAACCTCCTCAAAACCCTGCCACATCCCATTGCATCCTACTGCTTCGCAGCGGGTAGTCGGGTGGCCGCTGCCGGAAGAGTATGCTGCTGGAGCCGGCAGCTGGCGAACTGCCACTTCGCAGTGCGGCAGTGCTCAATCAAGGGCCAACTTGGCCCGGTGCGCCTGAGCTATGTCATGGCCCTTTAAGCCTACCCCGGTGCTGCTAACAACGGACCAGTTGTGTCAAGAAGCCAGGCAGGTCCGCTTCCTGACTGATGCCACCCCGAGGGGCACACTGGTCTTGGCTTAGCTGGTAGCAGACCAACCCACCTCAAAGCGCCCTGGCCTGAGCAGCGCCTGATCCAGCTCCTGCGCCAGGTTGGTAGCCCCGATGGTCAGCACCTGCGCACGGCACAACAGTAGCCACACATCAGCACAGCACATGATGACAACATGGTTGGAGGTGTGCAAGCTTGAAGGGATCCCTAGTCAAAGTTGCACGCAGACGCATTACATGGACTGCATAGCGAGGCGTTGTTGGCATGAGCCAAAGCGTCTCACCGTTGCATCCACAAGCCCGCCTTCCAGCCTCTCGCACACCCTCAACCCCCGACAGACACCCTGCACCAACGCACCTGTTCCAGGGCGCCATGGATGCCGTCCATCTGCACCAGCAAGCTCAGCAGCGCACTCTCCCGCTCCATGCTGCCCGGGTCGCCGCCCAGCGTGCTCCTGCTGCGCCCGATGGCATCGATCTCGTCGATAAAGATGATGCAGGGCGACTTCTGGCGTGCGGCATGGAACAAGCTGTTCACGCGAGCAGCAGCAACACCTGCGCACACGACAACAACACACGTGGAAACTCTGAACACCTATCAAGGACGTAACACGACTTTTCAGACGCATTTGTGAGAAGTGCTGCTGCTGTTGTTATTATTGAGAAAACACAAATTGTGGAGACAGTGCGCACCTGCAAACATCTCCACAAACTCGCTGCCCACTGCACTGAGGAAGGTAACACCCGCCTCTCCCGCGATGGCACGCGCCAGGTACGTCTTGCCCGTGCCAGGAGGACCCTGGAAGATGATGCCCTGCAGCACCAGATAACAGCAGGCAAGCGGACAAAGTTCAACAGCGGCACGGTGACATTGCGTTGACGGCTCTGCAGGTTGCAGATCACTGTGGCACTACCATCAGCGCGTGTGGCAATCCAACCCAAACTCAAACACACTGAGGGTATTACGCAAACAGCGCCAGTGGTTCCAATTAGCAGAGGCAATTCGGCGACACACGCAACCCAGAAAAACAAGGGCAGCGGCACATCACTCCTGTGTGAGGTCTGGCTGCACCCTGCCACTCACCCTGGGGCAGCGAGCGCCCACCCTCATGTAGGCAGGGTCCTTCAGCAGCAGCTTGACCACCTCCTGCATCTCAAACACAAGGCCAGGGGTACCTGCACGACAGCATCCGGACACAGATTATGACGCCCATGTGTACTTCCACAGTCATGTGTACTTCCACACTGCAAGCGGCGCGCCTCCAAAAGCTCAGTGTGTGGAGAGAGACTGGGTTGGTGGCAGGCAGCGACAATGGTTTCTCCATGCCACGGCACATTGGTGTACATGCAGCGGAGCGGCAATCGGTACGCTGGCAAACGCTGGAGACCCCACAACCAGTGTTCACCAGTCAATTATAAATGGCTTACCCGCAATGTCCTGGAAGCGCACGCCGGTATCCTTCAGCTTGCCGCTCTTGTCACGGGTCATGAACTCCTTGGCCCTGTGGGGGAAGAGGGGTGCAACATGTCATCGACGCCAGGCACAAGGTTACGCGGCGTGCCACCACGACGCGCGGCCGACGCAGGCGAAGAAGAAAGGACTGGACTTGCTGCAGATACAGCGCTGTCCATAGCACATGACAAGTCCCTGCTGCCAACATGCCATCTTGTCAGCTGCACCCACTGCCCCGGCACTCCTCCCCCCCTGTAGCAGCCCTCCCAAGCCCCCCCCCCTGGTTGAGCAACAAACTCACGGTGCACGTGTGAGCCGCTCCCACATGTTTTGCTTCTTGTCCTTGGCTCGCTGCTTCTTGCGTATGAAGCGCACCAGGCTGGTGGCACTGATGACATTGGTCAGGATGGCCACACCACGGATGGCCAGGCAGACAGCAGCAGCCTGCCACAGGGAGGGTGAGTGCACAGCATAGGGGGCGAGTCAAAACCCAGCAACATTCCCGTCACAGCACAATGGAACCACCCGACCAAAAGAGCGCTGCGCAGCTTTGCAGGTCAGTCTGAGTCTGTGGCCGCTGCATGATAGGCCAGAAAGTCTTCCACAGAGCTGTACAAAAGAGGGCTGGCAGGTCAGTCTGAGTCCATGGTAGAATCAGAGTCAGACTGAGCAGCCTTTCAACACAGCTGTCAAAGAGCGACCAGCCTACCAAGCAGCATTTGCAGGAAAAGCCTGGTTGTTGCTGAGGTGTGCCCTGTGGCCTTACCTTCTCTACAAACTGCAGTCTGCGTTCATCCAGCAGCCAGCTGAGGAAGGCCCAGTTCTCATGGGGGTCCAGCAGCTGCAGCTCTGCAACACAGACGAAGCAACGATGTGTGAACAAGTCAGCACGGCCAATATTGTTTGCTACGCAGCACCACAGCCAACACGGCCCCAGGAATGCAGCAGCAGCGAGACAACTGGGCACAACCATAGCAGCAGCTGCATCATGCAAAATGGTCATACAGTGATTCAGTAAGGAGATGGCCTTGCACAGCTGTAGCGCACAAAGCCTGGGAAACATACAGCAGACAGTGACAGGGTCCCAACCCAAGGGGCATGCGGCGGCCACCAGGCCCAAATGCGCTGCGCTCACCTGTGCGCACTTCTCCCAGCTTTGTGAGGTGCTTGTACGGCAGGATGTACTGCCGGCTGCTGTCATCCCACAGGATCTGCACACAGCAGCAAAGGGCAGAAGCACACATGCACTCATGGCAGGTGTGGTGCACTCAAACAGCAGGCGCACCCAAGGTCAACCCTAGGAATGTGCCGTCGTCATGATGCCTTGCGTGCAATGGCGGCCATGAGCTAAGTGTGGGTGCCTAAGGCATACTGTTGTTTTGCATGTTGCTGACTGTTTTTTTTTGGTTTTACCAAGGGGGGCGTAATCCCACTGACTGTTTTAGCCTAAGTAACATGGAAACCCCAACAACAGTGGTTGACATGTGGGGAGCATGACCCCCTGTGCTCACCTGTACCTCCCTCTCCCGCAGGTACTTCAGCAGTGTGCCGCTCTCCCAGAAGTCCCCAGGCAGGTCGCAGTAAAAGCGGTACTTCTCCATGTCCCACTCTGGCATCTCGGGGCTGAACCATTGGCTGTGTGGCGGAACGTGGGGTGGAGAGTCGAAACACAGACTTAGTCAGGGAGGTGTACTAATCAGGGGTGTGCTGGTTGTCACAGCTATTGCCAACGGGCCAGAGGATTAAGCATGAGGGGGAATGTACTGTGTTTGCACCCCTTTTGCCGAGGAACACGACAATTCACCCTGGAAGCACTGCCACCTATTTGGCCCAGTTGCGGTGAATCTGTTTGTTTTGTAAGCCAACATCACCCCTGGGGGGAAGACTTGTGTACCACCTGGTTACTCCAGACAAAGCAATGCACGCTGCTGGCAGCACATAGTATCCCCACTCACCTGGGATCATTTGGTGCCGCAGGGTTGGGAACCAGGATGCCCAGCGGCGCGCCATCCTCGCCTGCACCACAAGAATAGTGTGACAATATTGCATTGATGCGAGTCAGTGCTGAGGTTTGCGGAATTGCGGGGACTGCGTCTGACTGGGCTCACATGCGCGGCTGAGGCGCATGCGTGCGCAGCAAACTTATCCAGATGCCAACTGTCCCAGAATATTTTTTTTCAGAAGCTAGCATGAGTGGCATCCTGAGCCTGCTGCAAATCGCCCCTGCTGTTTCAAAGTTGGCTTGTACTCCGCGCACTGCCGCACCGTCTCTTATGCTCACCATGCCCCTTGGCCCCACCCGCTGACTGCCCTGCTGCCACCGCTGCTCCCACCTGTACACTGACTATTCTGTCCCTGCCCTGCCGCCCATACAGCTGCTGCTGCCACCCATCTATACTGTCGGTACTGCCCGCGTCTGCAGACTGCCTCTGCCGCCCTACCTGTGTACTGCTAACATGACATCTACTGGCCCCACATGCCTACTGCCCGTACATCCACCTGTGCGTACGGCCTCTACCGCCATACCTGTGTACTGCTGGCATGGCCTCTGCTGACCCTGCATGTTTACTGCCCAGACTCGTACTGCCCGTACTACTTGTACCCCCACCTCTGTGCACTGTCTGTACCGCCCTACCTGTGTACTGCCCGTACTGCCCAGGTGCGCCCGCAATGTTGGCTGTCCAGGGATGTGGCACCTCCACGATGGCTGTGCGCAGGTCACCATAGATGATGAGCCGCTTGATCCTGTTGTTGCGCAGCAGCTGCAGGAACTTGGCGTAGCTGATGCGCATGTCACCCACCAGCCCAGCCTGCGGCACCTTGCTCCCTGGGAGACAGGACCGGAACCAGAGCAGGGTCATGGAACGTGGGCAAGGCAAGGCAAGGGCAAAGGCAAGGGTGAAGTCAGTGTGGCTTGAGTGCACAGAGTCGAGCGTGGGCATGAGTTCAAATTGCTGGTCACACAGGACAAAGCAGTGGTGCACCATGTTGTCTGGTGTGAAATGCTTGTAGGTGCTGCGCTCTTGTGCTGACACTGCCTTCCTGACACAATTCCTGCCAGCTGGGATTACGCCCCCCCTGGTAAAACCCAAAAAAAAAATTCCTGCCAGCCACAGCACACGCTCCGGCCTGTATCTTCATGGACAGTGGCCCACCGCGACAGGAGCCTGACTGTCAGGGTGTAGGGGGAATGCTGCATATGGCTGCCTGAATTGATCTCTAAGCATCACATTGCACACTGTTGGATGCTCCTGTTGCAAAGGCCTCAATTAACCAGCAAGCAGCAGCTGCTCAGCCACACACAGCGCAAGGTACCCCACAGCACTCACTGTAGCTGATCCTGTCCCAGAGCTTGTCCCAGAACACCTCTGGCGTGTTCCATTTGACAGCCTCCTTGAACTGCAGCCACAGCTCTGGGTCCCACACATAGCTCAGGTCCAGCCCGGTCAAGGGGAAGGTCCAGTCCATGTAGGTTAGACCCTCTTGCAACTGCAGTCAGCAGTGACAACAACACACATCGTGAATGTCCGACTACCTTGTAAGATTGGTTGGTGAAATGCGCAACCACACCATCTGCATAGGTTTCGACTGAAGCTCAATGTATACCTAACACATGGTGACAACTGTAGCAGGCATGATGGCTGTGTGGCGTGTTGGTGGTGGTGTGTCGTGCTACAGCAGGGGAGGCCCCTTGCCGGCCTGGGGCCCTGTACTGGAGCATTTGCTGCTGTAGCTTCGACAGGGTGTGCAGTCATCAGCTGAACGCCCAATGACAGCGTGTGACAGGGGGCCTGCAAATCTGCCAGCACAGTACCTCCCCTGTCCAAGCACTTGGGTGCCCCCCCCCCCTGGCTGCAGGCCGATCTGATAGCTGCTAAGCATGCCCCCCTAAAAACCAGCTGCCTGTCTTGTCCCGTACACGCACTCTGCCTGGGCTCGCAGGTAGAGTGCGTGAAATTTGGGGTTCCCTGTAGCTATCTGCATTGTGACGGCTACCATCTGCTGCTGTTGCATGTTTCCGTGTCCACGCCCCCCTGGCAAGGGCTACTAACACCACCACCTTTTTGAGCCATCCAACCTGCAACACTACATGTGACACCTGACCCATGTACCCCTTGATCTCAATCAACAATGCCAGCACTGGGCCAAGGCAGTTCAGCTGCTTCTTGACAGCACCCCCTTCTCCCCACCCTTGGATCACCCAGACCAAGACTGGACGGGCCAGTACTCCAGCGCACCCTGCGCCTACCTTGTCCCACTTTTCCTGGAAGCCGTCACTGAACACTGTGTCCTGTATCTGCGACCGCACCCGCTCGCCAAAGCCTGCTGCTGACTCCCGCCACGCTGGGTCCTGGGCTAACGGCAGTGACAGGGCTGCAAAGGGAGAGAGGGCCATAGCTGCCAGGGCCTCTCTCGACCAGTGCTCCTGCTGCTGCCGCTGCTGCTGGTGTTTATGCCGATCATGGCTGCTGTCTTGGCTGCTGCCGCTGCTGCCACTGCAGCTGCTGCTGGGTGGCAAGTCTGGATCCCTGCTGATGTTGCTGCTGCTGCTGCTGCTGTCACCATCCTGCATGGCATTCAATGCAACCAGGGTTTGAACACAGCAGACGCGCCCAGTCCAGGCCGTCTACTTCACACGTGAGCGAACCACTTGCAGAATGCACTGCAAAGCAGCAGCGCAACAGGCCAACACAGACATATCTTGCTGTGCAGGCAAGCCATTCACCTGCCCACCTGTTTTGATCTCAACCGCGTTTTCGTTCTGGCATAGAAGTATCTGCTTTGCAATGGCTGATGCTGCTGCCTGTGTATTGCTGCTGCTGCTGGTGCCGCTGCTGCTGCTGGTGCAGGTGATCCAAGAGGTCTGGGGCCCCTCAGATCCCACTGTTGCCGACACACATGCCCAAGGGGCACTTGAGACCCCAACATCAGGTTGCAAGCTGCAGCAAGACGCCCAGATGGGCTGTGCTACTGCTGTACGCCCATCTGCTGAGCCAACGGGCAGATGTGGACTACTGAGGCTGTCGACGATTAAACATGCGTTGACACTAACTGTGCATAAAACAAGCAATTTTCACAAAGCTTTGATCGCCAAGTGAGATGGCAGATGTGTTGTGATCTGAGACAAGACAAACAAGGACAACTGATGTTGATATCAACCGGACATCTCAATCATTGGAAGTGTCAAAGTTTGAGGATATCATCATCTGATCATATCGATGCAGCTAAAGCATGCAGTTGAGGCCAGCAACGGTCAGAGAGCTAATAGCTCTGACAATGCACAGACTGGACGTTTCAACAAGATCAGAGCTTTCGATGGAGTTTGCCCGGTAAAGCTCAGCAACCCATCGCACACAACCGACCGGAGTTGTTAAACCCGCCCGGCCCGGCAAACATGTCTCCAAGCCAGGCTTAGCCTGTGCACGTTGTTGTGATATCTTCGTCTTGATTCAAGAGTTGTCGCCATACGACGGCTTGCCTGGTCGCCTCAGGTCCCGCAACAGCACTGCTCATCTTCAGCAGAAACATCAGGAGCAGACGTATCCGCGGGATGGTGTTTGAATGTTCTATGTGTTGCTGGTGAACTAGTATGGGAAGGTCAGTAGGGCAGGGGCGTAGCGGAAGGTGCCACGCATACAAGCAGCAGCAGCACTGGCAGGAGCATTACCTTCTGTCATCCTAGCAACCAAGACTGCAGTGCAGCCCGTGCTGACTTCCGTATGCAGGTCAGCGTGTTGATACAGCCTTCATAAGAACAATCACTCACAGAACAGCCGTTGTTGCCACTGCTGTGCTGCAGGCCAGTTGTCGAACGAGTCCGTAGTCGGATTGAGCTGCAGGTGGGTGTGTGTTATGCAAAAACCGCCTCAGCCCTCATAGGATAACGCTGCAGTGGTCAGGCCCAACATACAGCAGTGGTGGTAACGACACTGACAGCCTCTGTCATGCGCACACGGCACAAGCCATCCTAGGGTCAGGCTGAAGACAGCAATGCCTCCCCATCGGTAGTATCAGCAATCTGCTGCTGTGCTGGTCTTACTGCATAATCCTGCGGGGTGTTTAACTCTGCAGAAGGAGCTTGCAGAGCTTTGGGCAGCTTCCAAGGCAGGCGACAGTCAGCACCGGGACCCCTCAGAGCGGTTGCACCAGTCGAATCCACATGTGCACGAGGCTCTCAAGGAGTTGGACAGCGCTCGCAAGAGCAACGACCGCAAGAGCAACGACAAGCGGAAGTTCAGCACAGAGCGCAAACCCAGCTCTGAGCTCAGCAGCAGCGGCCAGCACAAGGGTGGCAAGGGGTCGGATGCCGCAGGAGGGTCGCAGGACAGTGCAGCAGCTCTGTGGAGCACGCAGGCAGTGCCAAAGCTAGAGGAGGACCACAGCTCAGTGTGCGGCAGCGACAGCGCACCATGCTTGAGGTGGTTGCCCTACAAGGTATGTGCAGTGCAGTAGGATTGTGGACTGTGGGGAGCTGTGTTGCTGCAGCCTCGATCAGCAGCCACAAGCTTGGAGCAGTAGGGAGGCCCAGTTGGCCAGGGGTGCAGTTGAAGTCCCAGGGTCATGCGCTGTCTATTTGGTGCTGCTTCTGTGCCTGCACCCAGTGCATGACCCCTGGGCAAGGCTGTGTTGGTCATGCACCAACTATGTCGTAAGACAAATACTTGCGTCAGATAAAGGCATGCGTGCAGCCAAGGGTTCCAGCAGCAGCTGCAGCGGAAGCCTTGGCGGCTGGAGCGGCATGCGGTGCTTGCGCTGGCGGTCTGTGATTGTGGGGGCCTGGGCTGTGGCGGGGCCGCACCGACGGGGTGGGCCAGGTCTGTTGTTTGCCGTCCACACACTCAGCAGCCGGGTGGCGCGCGTGTTGTGCACGAGTTCAGCAACTGTTGAGAAGGCTGTGTGCAACTGGGTTTTGGCTGTTGGTTTGAGGTCGAAACTCTCACCATAATCGTAGCTTCAAGGCCTGCATCTGCTTCAAGATTCGCACTGCTGAGTGCACTCGCTGGGCGGGGGTGCAGTCGCACCAGCAGATGGGTGCTCTTCCACCGGCACTACCAAGGCAACTGCTTACAGGGCTAGCCAGTCGTGTTGGGTCTTGCACCAAGGCTTGCGTGTGTCATTTGCCTGTGTGTTTGGTCCCGCCTGCCTGCAGGCTGTGGCAGCGACGTTGAGGCGCCACCCCAGCATCGCCATCATACCGCTGCTGCTGTTTTTGGCGCTCACAACTGGTGGCGTCATCGGCGTGATCTTTGTGGCTCAGACAGAGACCAAACAACGCAGGATGTCAGCAGAAGGTGAGCCTCCTGCCATAGACCACGCATGGACAAACTATACACTCTCTTGGCTGTCACTGGGTATGACATGGTGTGAACCAAGCTCACTGTGGGCAATTAGTCGCTTGCACTGCCCGCACACATGCACATGCAAACCAAGCAATGCAGCACAGCGTTGCGAGACTGGGGGTATCGCACACTGTATTGCGGCGGACCTCTTTGCCAAGGGATGCTGCGCAAGGGGATGGCGCACAAACAAATTCGCAATGGTTCGGCACTTTGTAGCTCTGCTACAGTGGTGTCTACGCACAGCAAGAGTATGTCAGACTGCACGCCCATATACGTGAACTGCGGCACTTTGCAGGAACACGAACAACTCACTGACCTTATTTCACACTGCATGCATGTCGCAGGCTTTGCCATCAATGCAGCAGTGGCATTTGAGCGCCAGTTGGCGCAGATGTTCTTCCCACTGTTGTCGCTGGCGACCATCATTCGCTCCAACCCCTACTACCCGGATTTCAACACCACGTTCGACTCAGTTGCAAAGGAGCTTATGGATGAGGTGAGCAAAGCCAAGCACAATGCGGATTTGTCATTGCAAAGTTCCCAGTGGTGTGTTACACAGCCGGCGCTGCTGTGCTAGTTGCTGCTGGGGCAACTCAGCAGGTGGCCGTCAGCAGGGCACAGCTGGGACATGGGTGTTGGAAGAGGCGCAGTAGTGACGGGCTTTTCACAGCAACAGCCATGGTGCAGGGTTGCAAAAGTCTCCCCAGGGTGCTTGTTGCAGCAAAGGATGTTCATCATCAATGCAAGGCACGGGTGCATGTAAGGGAGGGCTTGCCAGCGCAACAGCCCGCGCAAGGTTGCGACGACCTCTCCAGAGCCCTTGTTGCAGTCAATGGTGTTCCGCACCAAATGCCAAGGCAGGGCTGCAGAGACAGGCCCTGCTGGTTGCTGCAGCCTGATGTGTGACTGCTGCTTGGCGCCCGTGGTGTTCATGTTGTGATTGCAGATGCCGACGCAGGGAGCAGTCTCCAACCTGATTGCGGCCCCGCAGGGTGTCTTGCGCAATTTCTACCCACTGAAAGGCTACTGCCAAGACAAATGTGACGACATCAACATTAACCTATTCGCAGGTAAGACAACAACCACAGTTGGGCCTGTGCGGTCGTACATTGCCTTTGCCCTTTGCCCTTTGCCCAACTGCAACCCTTGCTCAAACACGTGGTTTTGTTTGGGCATGACATGTGTGGCTGTGTGCCAAGCGGCCAAGCTATGTGGACAAGTCCCATGCAATGCGGTGCAGTTATGCCTCCAAGGCATGCCATGTGTTGTGCATATGGATCTTAGGTGCCGTTCAGTTGTTGCGTGCGATGCTCACCACATTGCATATGTCGCCGCGCTGACCCTGCTGCATACACATCCCCCGTTTGTGCGTTTGCTGCGCCTGCATTAGGGCAATGGTTTGCCTGCTGCACTATGTTGCCTCCTTGCTGGTTTCCCTCGTGCCCACTTTGTACGCAACGATTTGAACGAAACAATTTTGACGAGCCGATCATCACTGTGTGCTGCTGTAGATCCTGAGCGCCGTGAGGTGGCCCTGAAGACGGTCAGGGACGGCCGACTGGTGATGCAGGGGCCCATGATGCTGTCACAGGGCTACTTTGGGGTGGTGGGCCGCAAGCCCGTGTACATCAAAACCACCAACCCCAATGAGACCTTCGGGTAGGTGGCCCCAGCAGCCCCTATGTGTTTGTTGCCTGTGCAGACTGCATGCCGTTCCTGTCAGCCATGGGCTGGCTGAGTGATGCATCACTCAGTTCAGTACTGCCAAACCTCTTGCATTCTCTTCCTTCAGGGTTTAGTACTTGCTGGCTTTCTTTTGCCGCTGGGTGTTTGTCAGCGGAATGGCTGCCGGTGTGGTGTCCCAGAAGCAATACAGCTGCCGCCCAGTCATGCTCTCCTTTTTTCGTCCTGATCAAACACGCGTCTGTTTGCTTTGCAGCGCACCAGATGGGATGGCGCTCGAGTGCGACGTCTGCTACAACGGCACCACAGGAATGCGGTTTTGGGGGTTTGTCAACGCCCTCATCAACCTGCAGTCGCTGGTGACAGGCCAGGATTCACGGCTGAGGGATCTGCGGGTGCAGGGGTACCTGTACGAAATGTACAAGTTTGAGAAGAACGGCTCACGGACAGAGATCGCGCGCTCGCAGACACTCCCAATCGAGCCTGTGCAGACTGATGTGCACGTCCCTGGTGGCGTGTGGTTTCTTGATGTGAGTGCTGCTGTGGCCACCGTAATCTATGGTGTTGTTTGAGGGTTTTACGAGCTGGACAGAGCTGAATACTGTCATTGCATACTTTTCTGCATCATCATGACATTTGCGTTGGTGGTTGTGTCGGACAGCTGCGTGTGCACCTGCTTGGCACTGGTGGATGTGGACTTACCCGCGCCAATTTGTGGTTGCCAACATTGTTCGTGGTGTTGTATTGTTTGCAGGTCTCTCCTGAGAGTGGCTGGGTCCCCATCTGGCGTGCACCAATCTTGGCAGTGGTGGTGTTGGTGTGCGCGCTCTTCTCACTGTTGCTTGGTGCGATCCTTGTCAGCAATAAGCTCCAGACCTGGCTGAAGGTATGGTTGGGAAAGCGGCGGCTGCTTGCATGCAGGCGAAGTATGCATGTTGCCTGGTGACTGTTCAGGCCGTGCGGCAGGATCTGCAACTGAGGACTAGGCAGTCACCCCTGCTTGTCTGCGTTTGCTTGGCGTTCCTTCACCTTGAGGTTCCTTCACATGTACAGGCACTGAGTCCCGTCTTGGCCCTTTCGTACTACGTCTCCTTATGTCATGTGTGTCTGCGGCTCAAGTGACACCCTTACTTCACTCTGATTGACATTGCACGCGTGCATGTTTCTGCTGCCCCCCCCCCAGCATGCCAACGATGCTCTGGCCCAGGAGAAGGAGCGCATGGACGTCTTGCTGGCCCGCCAGCACAACCTCATCAGCTGCGTCTTGCAAGGCAACCTGGATGGCGCAGCCAACGGCAACCGTGGGTCAATGCAGCACCGGACACTCGGTAAGGGCCGCAGCTGCTGTGCCTTTGCGCTGTTTTCACACTGAAGCGGTGGGGTTGCTGCGCTGAACACAGCCAACACTAAGATGGTGCATGTGACACCCCTCCCACATCGCTGCTGAACTCCTGCGCTATTCCGCACCCAATTACTAGTCGTGCTCTACCTCTCCTGCAGAGCGCATTGAAGACATGCGACGAGAGATCGGTGTGGCGCAGCACACCAACGGCACCACCAGTGGTGTGGATGAGCTGAAGCTTATCGAGCTAATCGATGAGGGGACGTACGGAAAGGTGTTCAAAGGTGCGTTGTCAGCGGCCTTGTAGTTCACAGCGGCGATGGCAAGTCAAGGGGCTGGGAGGACTGCTCACTGTATTTCAGGGTCTAGGGCAGGGAGGTGTTTTTGTTGCTCCATGTCCTTGAGTGGCTTGTGTAAGGTGTTCACAGGTGTGCTGGTGCTGGTCTCACCGTAGCTCGATGGCGTCGGCAGTCACTTGTGTGACGGAGACCGGGCACACTGTCCCTCCGTCGAGGGAGCTTTTTGGCGCTGCTGTTGTGTAAAGCCTGCTCTTATGTGTGCAAGTCTCAGGTGCGTCAGTGTCAGCTGTTTGACACTGACTGATATGGCAGGGCTGAATTGACATGTCCCTGCCTGCTGTGTCCCCACTTGCATGCAGGCTTGTGGCGGGGCAGCACTGTCGCTGTCAAGACGATGGTGCTGCCTGCCAAGATGTCTGGCGCAGAGAAGCGGGAGAGGATGGCGGTGATGGAAGCAGCAATCAGCAGCACCATGTGAGTTGCAAGCGCATATGCCTTTCCACAGCTGTTCCTACGGGGGACACATTTGTCAGGGTCTGCGCAGGGCAATCTCTGCACCGGCTGCATTTATCACAGGGCGGTCACACAGTCGGCGCCAGCACCCCAAGTGCAGATGTTTGCAGAAGCCGCCAGAGTGCTGGTATGCGCACTTCAACACGGCAATCGTGCTCCCAACCACTTTGGCGTGCGTGCCTGCTGATGAGACCATCAAGAAGACATAACGGCACTCTTGTGACGGACTCTGTGCTTTCGTGCTGTTGCTGCTCTGGCAGGCAACACCCCAACATTGTGCAGACGTACACCTACATTGTCAAGCCGTGCTCAACAAGCGTCGCACACCAGGCAGCCTCAGAAGAGTAAGTGTTGCCCTCCATGCATGTGCAGGCCCCCAGAGTTGAGTTTGGCTGCAGGCAGGATGCCATGTTAGCTTAGCTTAGCATTTAGCATGGGCATGCATCGCATCGCTATAGTGATGTGACTGTGACTGTATGGGATTGCTGGTGGCTGCATTGCAGCGCTGCAGCCATGGTAGTTTGACTGTGTGGTGACTGTATCCACAGCGATGCCGCTGAGGTCATGTCTGTGCGCGTCTGCTTGTACGTTGCTGTCCTGCAGCGGCAGCTCCAGCGCAGGGTGTGTGCCAGATGCGCTGCCGGTTCCTGGCCCATCCTGCAGCTTGGACCTGGAGTCACCAGAAAGCAGTGCAGCAACTGTGCACAACTTCGAGGTGAGGCATGCAAAAAAGAGAGAGGAAGAAGTTGGACTGTCACAGTTGCAGTAGGGGTGTGACCTGGGGTCTGTCAGTCTGTCCCTTTTCCTGCTTTGCATCCAGTGGTTAGCAGTCTGTTTTGGGGGGTGCCCGTGTGTGCGGGGTGGGCGATGTACTGGCACTGAGGGAGTGCATCTCATGTCAGCCAAGATGGTCATCAAATTATGATGCCTCGTCCGCGCCCCCAGTTGATTGCAACTTGTGTGAGTTAGTTTGCACACCCACACACCAAGCAGCACCGTCACAGACTATATCCTGTGAGTCACATTGTGGTGCCCACCTGCTGTGTTCCTCCTGTGCAGGTGTCGCTGGTGCTGGAGTACTGTGATTGGGGCAGCCTGCGGACTGCGCTGGATGCGGGGGCATTCTTTGCTCAGGACAACTCCCTCAACTATGCAGCGATCCTGGACACAGCTGCCGACGTGGCAAAGGCTATGCTACACCTGCACAAGAACCACGTGGGTGCTGCTTTTTTGCTGTAGCTGGCATTGACTGCTGGCTAATGTCTGTCGGTGGGCATTGGGAGTGCAGCACCTGCGGTTGTGTTTGCCACCGCGGCACACTTGGTGCATGTTTCCACACAATGGCCAGGGCTGCTGTCACTCATGTAAGCGTCTGTCAGTGAATGTTGAAAGTTGGATCTGCTGGCTTTGGTCTGCATTGCTCTCCTCCCTGTTGCGCACCACCTGACTTGCACACATCCCACCCTGTACACCCTTGCAGGTGCTGCACAGCGACCTGAAGGTGCGCAACGTGCTGCTGACGAGCGATGCCAGCGGGCGAGGCTGTGTGGCAAAGGTGGCGGACTTTGGCCTTGCTGTCAAGATGGACTGCATGGACACACACATCTCAGCCTTCCAGGTGAGGCCAAAACCACTTTGTTTGACACTCCAGGCCACGAAGCTTTCATCAAAGTGTGCCAACCGCAAGATCAACTAAAAAATGCCAATTAGACGGCCTGTTGGTAACCATCGGTGGCTGCCTGGTGTCATCAGGGCTGCGTGTAGTCGAAGGGCAGTTATTGTTGAACGACACCAGAATCAGACAACCACGTCTGGTTGTTGCTTGCCTGCTACTAAGAACCACTGTTGCTGTGTAGCCTGCAATAGTGTTGTGACCAGCATTGCGCTACATAGATACGCAATGCGATAGTCCGTTAGGTGAGCAACGTCCTTCAGGGGTGTGGTCTGTAAGTGTGTGGCTGCTGGTGGCTGACTGGCCGGCTGGCTGGATTTGGGTGTCTGCTCTGCAGGGGACCATGTCTCACATGGCGCCAGAAGCGCTGCTGCACGGCCACATCAGCAAGGCGGCGGATGTGTATGCGTTTGGCATCACGCTGTGGGAGCTGTTCACGGGCGGGCAGGCGTACCAAGGTGAGTACGGTGCATCAGCACAGTGCAGGGGGGGGCAGTATAGTACAGCTCATAATCCTGAAGACAATGCCCCATCCTCAGCCCCGGCAAACAAGCCAGGGGCACTGGACATCGCACCTTGCGTTTCCAGGATCCGTCACATGCTGCAAGAAGCCAGGGGCAACAGCATGAGGACCTCCTGCAGGTGGTTGGCACTGGTGTGGCCGAAGAAAGGTGTGCGACTGAGTATTTGGTGGCTGTGCCGTGGCCGACGTAACATTACTGTGTACACACATGCTGTGGCGCTGACCGCAGGCATCCCACGGGCGTTGGTTGGCCACAAGGTTGCGGTGCTGGGCCTGCGCCCCACGCTGCCGCCCTTCACGCCTGCTGAGTTCAGGTCGTTGGTGGAGGACTGCTGGCACCAAAGCCCAGAGAAAAGGTGGGTGGGTTCAATTCGTGATTCAATTTTTGTCGCTGACATCACAGCTATCTGTGGTAATTGGTATACACAGCACGACAGCCTGTCAACTTGGTCAACATCCAGGGCGCTTGGACACGCTGACATGTTTATGTGGTGTAAATCACTCACATCAGGTAGTGCTGCATGCGGGGTTGTTGTGTGACACGGCATCGTGTTGATTGATTGCCGCCTGCATGCCAGTGACCCATGTGTTGGCATGCATGAGTGATAGGTAGGTCGGTCCTGCACCCCCTCACCATCAGCATAGTTTCAAAGTAAGCTACCGTATGACTGCTGCTGGTCGCCTCACACTCATTATTTGCAAGTGATGGTTTGATCCCAGTTGCCCCATGAGCCTCTGGCTCCCTTGTGGGTTGCTCAGCTTTTGCTGAGCCAATCACTATAACTGTAACTGTATTTGCACTGCAGGCCCTCATTCGACATCATCCTGGCACGGCTGGTGAAGATGCGGGCCGACTGCAACATCCCCACCACGCCCCCGCTGCAGCGTTACCAGCTGAGGCCCAAGTCCCATGAGGGCCGCAACAGCAGCGAAAAGGTGGGTGTGGCACCTGAAGAGCTGCCAGAGTGACGCCACATGCTGACGATGTGGATGCAGGGTGTGGCATATAGTGGGATCAGTGACACACTCACGCTTGGCATTTGCCAGAGGGCAATGATTGCGCGTGCCGTTTGTGCACAAGCGCACGGGTGCTGCAACTGCCGACTGCTTGGGAGCTTTGTGGGATGTTACGTGTACTTGGTGATGCAACTAGTTGTCGTGCCCCGCCTGTTTCAACAGTCCGCACGCAGTGTGTGTCTCACTGAGTGTGCCTGACACATCGAGTCTCAAACATCCGCCTGACCCCCGCCTGTTTCTGACTTCAGGGGCTGGATGCAGTCGCTGGCAATGCAGCAGCCCAGGGGCTGATCCACCTGGGCTCCTTCTACGTCAACAGCAGCACTAGCACTGCTACCCCAGGTGCCGTCCACAGCGGCGACATGCAGCATAGCAGCGGCAGCGGCAGCGGAGACAAGAGCCTCAGCAAGCAGCATCCAAACGGCAGCAGCGGCCACTACTCAGGGCCGGCCAGCTACCGGCCTGCACCTCGCACAGCGTACATGGCGTCGCGGCTGTATGGAATGTCTGGCAGCCAGGTCAGTCTGGACTGATACGGGCTGGGTCGCTCGGCAATGGATAGCAGGGGGCTGTGCGTTCACCCATGTCTGAACAGTGTGCCTCAAACTTGCAACAGTTGTTCACCCTTGGCCTGTTATTGATGCGGATTCTACCATGCTAGCTGGCCTGTTATTTGATGAGGATTCTACCATGCTAGCCGTCTCCACTTACTTGTGCAAGTCCCAACTTTTGCAATGACCGCTGCTGCTGCTGTTGCTGATGTCGTTGCCACTGCCGTGCAGTTGACGTGCATACCTGATACCGAGGACCAGGACGAAGCTGAGCAGGGTATTACCAGGGCATCATCCGAACCCCGCATGCAACACCTGCAGCAGCAGCCCGAGGCGCGAGCGCGGCAGCGCATGTCTCTCGACGTATCCAGCCTTGCAGCAGCTGCTGCTAGGGCCGCCAGAGCAGGGGCTGCAGCGAGCGGCAGCTCGACTGGCGCCCGCAGCAACGGCAACAGCAGCAGCCAGCAGTCCCGCGATGCAGCGGCAAAAGATGACTCTGTCTCTGTCATGGTGCAGCTGCCAGATGATGTTGGCGCTCAAGGGGCCGAGGAGCCGGGGCATAAGCAGCAGCAGTCGCCGCCCTCTGGCAGCTCCGGGGTCAGCTGCCGTCCCTCCCAGCAGGAGCAGCAGCAGCGGCAGCAGCAGCGGCAGCCGGACATCGAGCAGGGAGGGGGATGATGCAATGCCCTGCGGCTGCATGCCAAAAGCGGGTGGGGAGTGCTCATGTGGTCACCTGAGGCTGAGACTGCACATTAGCGTGCTTGATGGGACGTGTGATTGGTTTGAAGTCATAATCGGCACTCAGTCTTGGAGAGCCATTCCCGTTCAGCTCACCCGTGGTGAGGTTGTGCTAGTGAAGAGTACTGTCAATTGACCTTGTGTTTGTGCCTTGATATCCACCCGTCATTGAGTGGGACCGATTGTAGTCCTGCTCACTTGCCATCATCAGGACTCCACACGAGCTGGGATGTGTTATACCTTGGGGTTGGTGGTTTTTTGGTGCCTGACTGTGATAATCATTTTTTTGCTGAAGGCTGCATGAGACAGAGCTGCATGTCTGTGCAGCCACATGCAACAGGTTCTCATTGTGTTTGTGAGTCAACTTGCATTGGCGTGTTTGCCACATAAGGGGTGCCCCGCAGCAGCATATGCGCCGCAAGCGGGGTTCAGCAGGAATTCTGAGGGCAGCACGAGAGCGAGTGTGATGTCGAGGCGATGATTTATGATTCCCAGGATGGTTGTGGTGCTGCTTTGGGGTGTGCTGCTTGGGAAACGGGGCCAGCGCGGGGGGTCTTCAGTGGACAACAGCAGCACATGTGTGAGCTGGCATGAATCCACAACAGACGATAGGGCGTGTATGTGCTTATCCCTTGGGGCGTAGTTGATCGGTTGTGTCTCCAACTGCGCAAGGTTGTTGCTGGCATTTAGCAGCAATGCTGCCCGCCTGTTTTTGCCTATGCCAGGCGGGTGTTTGTTTCACCGCACGGTGCCCAACAGCATCTGCTGAAACGTTGGTGGTTTCAGGCAGGCTGATGCCTACTTTAGGCATCGGCTGTTGCAGGAGAATGCAGTATCGCCTTGCGCATACATTTGACTGCTCACAGGGCACACTGCCCTGTGTAGTATATCATGCGTGATTGTATCAACAATGTTGAGGCAGACCCTACTGTGGTGGGGCAGTCACTAGGCAGTCCTGTGTAGAAGAACTGCTTTGGCCAGCAGATTTGGGTCGGCGTGGGGTGTTGCTCCTGGTCTCCCTCCTCTCCTGTACGCAGACACTGCATCGCTTCCCGCAGTGTTGACTGTGGACGCCACATTGGATCTAGCACTGATTGCCTTGCAACTGGCATGGCAGACATGGTGGCTGTGCGATGTTTCCGCGGTTGTGCCGTTGTTGAAACACTCACCCCCTATGTGCAGCCTACCGTGAGTCGCGCCAATTGGAATTGTCAGCAGTTTGCCTTAGTGCCGCATTGCACCGACAGGTGTTTTGGTCATTGCAAAAAGGGGGTGGTTGCAGCACCTGTTGTGAGTGTCGTCGGTGTTGTGCCATCATGTCGAGCACTGCTTTTGTGTCTATCACTGTTTTGGACTGCTCACTGACCTGTACATGGCCTTTGCATGGGGCAGGGCACGTCACCCATATCGCTTGCCTTCTCGGCAATTCTGCCGCTGGCACATGCACTGTACATGTGTGAATTGTAGGTGTTTGTTGCTGCGCTCAACCACCGGAACCCAGTCTAGTGTTTTTTGGCAGCAGTGCAGCTGTGACGCAAGCAGCGTGGTTCACAGCTGTGTGCCGTCTCATATTGTGATTCAGCAGACAGTAGTTAGATTGGCGTGCTCAGGCAGTGGCTGCTGTGTCAGTGCGCCTAGATCTGCAGCGACACCTCCTCCAAGGAGTCACACACTGGCAGTCTGACTGTGTCTGGGAACCCTACACCGGCTGCACCTTTACAGCTTGTTGCAAGCAGCTGGCCGCTCAGTGGCTGAGGCAGGCTAAGGGTTGTGGCCCAGCTTCCTGGGGCGAGAGTGGTTTGGTATAACCCATCATGGGTGCCTGCATTGTGATGCTGAGTCAGCCACTGCTCGCACCTGGCGACCCCTGCACGGGCGATTGCGTGCTTGTTGATGGTGTGTCATGAAGATTGTGTGCCACTTCTGCCGATTTTGGTGATGATGCAGGTTTGTTAGAGGCCTGGGGATGCGTCAGGATCCCATAGGATTTCTCCAAATGGCTTCACGCCCTGATAGGGCGGCGGGGAGTTGCGCATAGCGTGCAATTTTGTGGCCAAGGGGTGAGGACATGGTGCGAGTGAGTGTGATCCCTGTGTCACACGGCTCTGCTGCGCAATGACAAGACAAGGCAAGACAGACAAGACCGACTTGTGTGTGCCCTGGCATTGTGTGACACTGTCACCATCCTCACCCAATCTGCATGCAGCTTACGACACCAACTGAAAGCCTGAAATGTGATTGTCCCCATTCCGGGCGAGGGGGAGAAGAGAGTGTGGTGTGTAATGTCATGTCCGCCCGAGGAATATCTGGGATCTGCACATGTGTAGCACGGTGTTACTGGCACTTGCTCTCTGCAGCTTGATCACCTTTCCTCTTGGCACCTCTCCCACTACGCAGCATGTATACAACATGTCTATGATTCGCTTGTCAACTCTTGGTTTGAACTGCTTGCAAGGAAAGCGTTCTGCCTTCTGCCAGCACAGACACATGCTTGGACAGAATTTGACAAACATAGCGCAGCCAGTACATAGGCGAGACAAATAACAGCAAAACCTGCATCATGCAATCATGGCTCTTACGGAAGCCTTGACATGCAGGCCAAGTCAAAGTGCCACCAACACATGGTAAGGCCACAAAATACACTATGTAAGCACATCTCTACAATGAAGCAATGGATAAGCAAGACGATACGCAGCAAAGTCACATGATCTTCACAAAGATATGACACCTCAAGACCACACGCAATCCTCTATCTATGCACAATGTCTGCTGTGTTTGGCAGTGAGGCCCCAATGGTGCTCTGAAGGCACCGCTGCTGGGAATAGTTTGTCTCCCAAAGATGGCCCACAGCAACACGGTTGTCGCTGGAACGGCAGCTGCAGCGGGGCATTGCTGACCAAAGCAGCACACCCCCAAGCACCATGCATTCACCACTCCCGGACACAACTACATTGGTGCTGTGCCGTCAAAGGTGTAGTGCTTGCTGAAAATCAATATTGAGCTGCGCAACCCTTTGCCAAAGGGTTGCGCAGCTCAGGGTTTTCGTGTGGAGGGTTTGCAGCTTCACTGAAGTCTGCTGTGTTGGTCCGCCCCAGTCGTTGCTCACAGCACAGGCCCTGTGCTTTGACAAGATCTAGCCCTACTTTCAGCGAAAGCTTTCAGCCCAGAACACGTACAAAAAGCGACAGTGGCTACAATGGGGCCAGTCCGGCCAGACACCTCAGCGCTGCTGGCGCAATAAAACCCTACTAGGTTGCAGCACTGCCTGTCCTCGTGACGGTCACGAGGTGGAAGTGCAAGGCTCCCGGAGTGCTGCACACAGGCCTGGCCAAGCAGGCAAACACACAACCATGCACACCAGAGGCCTCAACACACTAAGAAGCCGCAGCACGGTCAGGCATGATGCATCACCATGCAGACACACAAACAACAGCATATGCATGGAGCTATCACAACAGCTGTCTCTCAACCACAGCGGCCCAGGCTAACTGGCTGGGCTTGAGCTGCCATGCTGGGTCCAACACAGGCTGTCAGCACACTCAGCCTGAGTGATGTGCCGGCTCCATGCTGAAGCATCAGCGCTGAAGCATGTGCTGAGGGGCTGAGTTTGACATCTGGGCCATGCGACCCCACCTGACGTAGCAACCAACTGCAATAGCATTCATATATCATAACGGCTGAGGTGACTCCGATGTTTGGTTCAGCAGGGAGCTGGTGCTGCTGTCGGCGGGACCAGCCTCTGTCAGGACCTGTAGTGGGAGCTCCACTAATGACAAGTTGCTGGGCTGCTCGAGGGCTGCAGATGCAACCTGCAGTCCCTGGTTGTGATCACCTGGCACGGCAGTTGCTAGCTGTGTGACACCAGGCTGCAGCTGCACAGAGCCAGGTGCTTGCCTCTTCCGCGCGGTGCCGGTGACACGTGTGGGTATGGGTTTGCTGGGCCAGTCGATTGATGCTGCTGTCACAGCGTCGGAGCTTGAAATGGGGAGGAAGTCTCTGGCAGGGATACGCAGCTTTTGCATGGAATTGCGCCGCATGCGGAGTACCTTGGCAGATGTTGGCACGCCATCATATTCACCTGCGGATCAGAAGCAGCGGAGCAACCACAGCACATCAGTGAGGCACCATTGCAACCCTCACATCAAGGGCCATTGAAGTGCTGCTGGGGCGTGTCTGCATTTACTGAAGTGATGTGCTTGCAAGTCAGCACTTCACAAGCCAAACCAGCAAACAAAAGTATTTGCAGGACTGCTGCTGGGCAGCATGCATGTCAGACATAGCACACAACAGGAAGAAACCCATGGCTTGGCGCAAAGCATATCGAGCAACAGACCATTGTGTACATACCTGGGCCGCAGATGATGCCGATCGTTGCAAGATACCCTGCTTCGGACCCGAAGATACCAATGATCTTGCTCTCGTCTAAGCAGCGCAGCTCGGTCCACTCCCCAGGCACCGCATTCTGGTTCCCAATCACTGCAGACAGCCCACCAGCAGCATCAATGAGCTGAATGCAGTCCACGTCACCACTGTAGCTCTTGACCCGTATCCCCAAGTAGCCATCTACAGAGGTGTCGCTGTAGGGGTAGTCAGTTGGCTTGGCGTATCTGTTGAGGCCAACCTGTGTTGCATACAGACACACAAGGGGTCAATGAGAAGAGGGTTCATGAAGGCTCACCGGCGGTGGTACCTAAAAGATTCAAATGAAGGCTAAAACTGGCATCTAGGGCTGTCACTTGCAAGCCTTGCACATGATGTTGTGCCGTGCATCACTTGCTCCACATGCAGGCAATGCCATGCTCCCAGGAAAGAGATGCCGCATGCGTCACACCAAGCTATGAAGGTTGAGCCTCAACCACTGAGTGAGTGGATGACTGTCCGGCAGCTTGACTGCGCCGGCAAAGACTCGCACCACAGCCACGGGTGTGGCAGCCACAAGACTGCATTGCTGTTGGAGACAACAACTAGAACAATGTTCACCAACACCAACATGAAGGCATCATGCCCACAAGACACAATCACAATTCATAATAATAATACCGCACCTGTTTCAGGTTCCACACGCGGCCGCACTGTGCCGTGAGTGTGTTGATGTAGGCCCCTGCCTTGCCAAAGAAGCGCGTGATGAAGGTGCCCTCAGGGCAGGAGTAGTCGTACACCCAACTTGAATCTGGCTGCAAAGGGTTTGCTGGCACCGTGCCATCAGAGCGGTATGTGACATCCTCCACTGCAATAAAATAGAAGAAGAACACAGGCAGGGAGGCAGGCAGGCAGCCAAATGTCTGAAGACATGCCAAATGCAGCCAATTTTGCTGCTGATCAGCAGCATGATTCATGAGTTACTCTGGGCTCAGGGAGCCCTTTCCAAACAACAATAGAACATGTGCTGTACAACATGCGATACCGCGGTCCGACCGCGGGTCAGTGATGACACACGTCATGGTGGTCAGGGCATGATGACATCCGATGTCAATGGCAGTGCCGTGTCAGTCAAACCCGCAGCCGTGGGGCGGCCATACAGCCGCACATGCATGTTATGCTTCTCTTGGGTTGCCTGCAGTGCATGAACCCGGAGTCAGCTGCACCCCTCCATGCTGGGCATCCCCACACTCACCGTACACAATGGCACACAAAAGACCGAAGCTGCCAATGTTGCCTCTCCCTCCAGTGCTGCGCGTGGTCAGTCCCACAAGACGCTGGCCGTCCGGGCAAGCTGTGGAGACCACCTCCCCTGTCGGCACACCATACCATTGGCTTTTCTGCTTATCAAAATCTTCAGACCGGTCTTGAAAAGAGATTGCAACAACTCCACCTACAGGATTCTGCCTGACGCGCACTGCAGAATACCCATCAGACTGGGTCAATTCCATAAACTCGTCGGTCCCAGGGCCCCATGCTCCCAGGGTGCCAATGAAGGTGCCGTCACTGCATGTCACTCCAAGGGCATACAAGCCCTTCTCATCATGCTTGCCGTCCCATGCACGCACGAAGGTCTTAGGGGGGCATACGTACTCATTGGCCAGGTTGTTGTTGTTGGCGTCCACAACCCCACGCAACGCAGGGGGGCGTGAGTCGATTGGATCTGTTGGGCAGAGCAGGACACAGCACCAGCAGGCAAGAGCAGCAAGCAGAGACCAAATCAGGGGGCAAGTGGGCAAACATGCAAAATCAGTGGGGCCCTGGTGGCGAACGAGGGCTGTCTAGCAGTGCTCAGCACGTACTAAGGCATCGCCTTTAGTTGGTGTCAGATATGGAGGGTGCTAGTGGTGCTGACTTGCGTGCCAGGCAGCATCCACTATTAGCAGCAGTTTCTGCCACCCAAAATCACGCCCGATGGTTGTGCGACGAGACATTACGGCAAGCACACTCAACGCACGTTTTGTCATGTAGTTTTCGGGCGACAGGCGTGCCAGGGACGCAGCCACGGTCTCTCCTATCCGCTTGCCCAAGGTCAGGCCGTCGTCATTGTCCACTCGAATGTGGATGCCGCCGTACTGACGGCTCTCTGCAGCTTGGCGAGCAGCGTCCTCGTATTTCTGCGAAACAGCAGCACAGCAGAATCCGACGTTTGAGTGCAAAAGACCAAGTGCGAGAGGTCGTTCTCGATCTTCCCGGCAAAGGGAGCCACATGCAGCATGGGGCTTGTGCAGTAGGCCCTGTCTGGCAGAAGAGTCGTGTCTGCGATGCTGACGGTGTTGAAAAATACAAAGCTGAAAAACAGGGCAGCGAGGCAGTGGCGATGCACAAGCGACATAGGGACATCCACAACCTTAGACTGAACTTCAGCTTTGAAAGCTCAGGTAGCGTGTGTAGCCTGGGCGTGCAGGACTCCTACTTGGCATGTGCCACACATCAGCACTTTCACGGTCGCACCAGAGTGTTACCCCCCCTCCCACACACACACACACACCCCACTGGGCCGCCCGGCCCCCCATCTCCCCCCCATGCACACACACTACCATGACAGCACCCTCCTCCCGCCAACACCCCCCCCCCCAGATTCACCCCATCCCCCACACGCACATGCCTGCCCCACCCCAACTACCCCCCCCCTCCACGCTCAAGCGCACATGCACACACGTGCACACGTGCACACGCGCGCGCACCCACACCCTACACACACCCACACCCTACACACACACACACACGCACGCGCACGCACACATGTGTTTAACACACACGCGCGCGCGCACTCACGCACACTCATGCGCACGCACGCACGCACACTCACGCGCACGCGCGCGCACCCACACACACTCGCGCGTGCTTGTGCCCCCCCCCCCCACACACACACACACATGCCATCCCATATGTACCATCTCGTGTGTGTCACACCCACCTGCCAGCACATGACGACATCCTTGGCTGGAGAAAAGCCGACTGTCCTGGGACCCCTGTTGGGTGTGTCAGTGACGCCTGCCACATGTCCAGGTTGGTTGGCAGCAATGAAGGGCTCCACAGTGCTCTTGCCAGCAGGAGTGACGTAGCAGTTGTATCCAGGTGTGACAAAGGTGGTGTTGAAACCACTACGGGTCTGACGCAGGGCCTGCGGCAACAGCAGCGACAGCAACAGAGGCGTGGTTGCTGTCATGGATTTGGCGGTTGACCGCCGCGGCCGCCGTAGGCTACCCCAAAACAATAACTACTTGTCTTGCCGCATTTGGCGTAAGGGCCCACTCTGACATGTCCCCAGCTGCACGCGGCGGCACACTCATGCACCAAGTGCAAGCTGCACAACAGCGAGGGTGCATTGATTTCGAAGTGCCAGCCACAATGCATGTCTCCCCTCGAGAGGGGTCTCAATGCCTCAACATGTCCAAGGGCGTGCAATGCCTTTCGGTAGCTCACCTCAGCTGCAGCAGCAGAGAACGTAGCGTGCCCAGACACGTACCTAGATCACAACAGCAGGGACAGCACAGCAAGCAGGTGAGGCAGGTTTGAGAGAGCAGTTTGAGACAGCAACACCGGGCCCCAAACTGATGTTGGGATTTCTTACTTTCTGGCCTGCAATCACTGGCAAAGCTGCGTGTGCCCAGGCGACTTACCCAGGGAAGGGGGGTGTGATGAAGGTCACATTTTGGAAGGGCTGCCATGTGCCCAGGTCACGGCGCCCCACCCCCATGTAGGGGCCCCTCCATGTGAAGCCTGTCCTGCTGGTGTTTGTCAACTGGTTCCGGCCGATGAGACACTGGATGCCGGTGATGGGCCGGGCCCCCATGTGCTGCAGCTTGAGCTCCCAGGACATCAGGCCGGCCTCGTGCAGGGACAATCCCACCAGCAGGGTTGCCCATATTGTGCGGTCCAGGGCGTTGAGCTGCTTCAGTGCGGATTCGCCGTTTGTGTTGCTCTCCTCAATCGCGATCCTGCAAACAGAGAAGACAACTGCTTTCAACACCTTGCCCTGTAGCACTTTGAAGTGCTGTCATATGGTACCAGGCCTCAGGCTGCAACGTTGAACGTAATAGCTGGCTAGCAGTACGGCTGCTATCTGCTTCTTGAAAGTCACATTCAAGGTTATTGTGCATGCTGCTCAAATGTTGGCAGGTACTTACTTGTACCAGTGGCCTTCAAGCAGCAAGCAGTTGTTGACGCCGCGTTGAGTCAGTCCCGGTGGGTGCAGCAGACACCAACAGACACACAGCAGCAAGGACAGCAGCAAGGACAGCAGCAAGGACCGCAGAGAACACTGTTCAGTGGCACTGAAGGTGTCAGGAGACACTGGTTGGCAATGAAACATGTTCCTTGCACAACCTGAGGCCCAAATGGGACAAATGGTGCCACCAGTGCTGCATCCTGCACTGCGTGAAGCAGTGCCCAGCCAGCAGACAGGTCAGGGGCCTCATACCTGGTGGTGTGGTGCTCTCTGGCCCATCAGCCCAGACTGCAAGCATCACATGGACAAACATGGTATCAGAACACTTGAGCTTCCTGTCAACAAGCAAAGTTACACCTGTAGCTTTGAAGCTCGCTTGTGGCTACCAGTCTCTGCGCACTCTAAGGCATGCGGCTGTGACAAGCGGAGAACCACCCGAGCAGCAACGCCTGCAGAACTGCCAGATGTTTGTGAGGCTGATGGCAGACTGTTTGCTGTGGTTGTGCTAGACACTGATGACTCAAGCCTGTGCATGCTTAGCCCCGACAGTAACATTCAAACAACCACGTGCCCCGCCCCCCTCCCCCCAGTTGCACTGACTCACATTCTGCGACAACCTTCTTCTTGTCATCCAGGGTAGCCGAAGACAGTAGAACCTCCCGCATAGCCCTTCGGAAGCTCGCCTGGTCGTTCTTGCCGGGTGGGCCATTCAGTCCAGCCAGCAGCATCTGCCGTGACGCGTCGGTGCTCCTGAGGGCTGCAGGTGTGATCATGGCAGCATAGCCCCTGTAGAAAGGAGTGCTGAGGTTACCAGGGCTGAGACTTGCATACTCTGGTGGCGGGAAGGGAGACAGTGTTACATTGGCATTGGGTCTGAAGATGTTGACTTTGGGAACTGTCAGCCGTTGCCATTTCCACGGGCCTCCCAGGGCGTCCCAGACCCTTGAGCAGTTGTGCACAGCTGCTGTGGGCTGACTGCGGTTTGAGACATGCTCAGGGATGTTGAACAGTTCCTCGCGCCTCAGGGACAAGGTGGTTGTGTTGTCGTACAGGAGGTTGACCATGCCCAACTGCTCAAACACCTGCAAAACACAAAAGCACAGCGGACGTCAGCACTGCAGAGAGGGTGGTTGGGGTGCAGCAAGTAGGCTGCCTGCCAATGGTTGTTGGCAGCAGATCTCATGAGCAGCAGCCCTCAAGCCCACTGCGCTGTGCTGGAACCACTGAAGCTGAACAGCAGCAGGCTGCCAGGGCCTTCCCATGTGTCTGTGAGTCTGTTGCACAGCCTACGCAAGTGTGTGGCCTGCACTCCAAGTGCAGCACGGTGCTGAGCTGGGTGTCTTACCATGACAGCGATGTCTTCACCTTGCTGAAATGGCACTGTGAAGTTGGCTTTGTCAGCATTGCCCACGAAAGCCATTGCAGCGTTCACCTCCCTCTCGGCTGCCTCACACCATACACTCTGCAGCGATCTGTCGTTGCAGAAGAACAGGAGAAGGAACTTGCTGGCAGCGCCAGAGATGGCTGCGTGCTGTGCATCACTGGCGACACCCTCAGGAGGGGCATAGTCGCCATTGAATCTTTGGTCAGCAATCGTACGCGCCACTGTGAGCACGTCCCAGGCATATGCACCTGCTGGATTCTGTAGGTTGACCATGTCAGAGCTCAGGGGCTGGAAGTACCGACCTGCAAGGGCAGCATGTGCAGGAAAGTGAGTCTGGGCTCAGCGTCATTGCTCAAAGCGTTGCTACACAGCACCGCCCTGCCCTGACGTCTCTGTTGCTGCTGCAGTTGGTGCTGCTGCTGTGCTGCTGCTGTGCTGGTCCTGCTGTTAACAGCAGCTATTGCAACGTTGCAATAGCCGCGCTGGCTTTGCTGCGCTTCTCATTGCCCTCCCATCTCTGGTCCCTGTTGATCACTCACCATAGGAGTACAGGTACTCAGACCAGACAGCAAAGGCCTGGTAGACTGCCAGGGAGTAACCGCCCAAGAGGCGAGCCACAGCAGGGGGTGTGATGGTCCTTGGGGGCCCAGCTGGCCCTGCAGGCCTCAAAACAGCCTCCCTCACCTGCAGACGTGGACGATGGGAGCTTTTTAGTATGATACAAGGGATGGTGATGGTGCAGGCTGCATTGTGGCTGTTGTGCAGGCAGCTGCAGTGACCTGGCCCACTCCAAGCACTGCTGCTTCTTACAGAGAGCTGCCCATGCTGTGCACTGCAGCTCATCTGATAAGCGTTTGATGCGATGTCAAACAGAACATCAGCAGACATTTGCCACGTTCCAATCGGAAACAGATGGGGACGAGAGTATGAGGGGGTGGGCCACTCACCAGCCTCAGAAGGGACACCCCCCAGGTGCTTGCTCTGGTGTTGGCGAAAGGACCGGGTTTGCTGGGATCAATATTGAAGAAGTCATCACCTGCAGTGCTCACATCCAGAAGTCTTCTGCCATCACAGATAGCCTGGCACTGTTGGGGAACAAAGATCTTCCCGGTCTGTGCCGTGGTGCGGGCAGGGGCGAACGCCAGCAGCAGCGCACAAACCAATGCAAGGGATCCAATGATCCATCGCATTTCGTTGAGTTGGGACCTGAATCAGCCCCTCGAGCAAGTTCAGCTTGAACTTGGCAATTGCTGGCAGACCAGAAACTGCTTCTGATCACTTCGTGTGCTATTGCTTGAGTGCGGACAATATGCAGACGACGGTGAAAACGCAACTTGTGCCGGTCACTTTTCAACCACCAGTTTTCAACCACCGGCCGCCAACCCTGATTGCTGAGCAAAGACTGCTTGTCTGGCTGGCGCTTCCACCCAGGAGCATACGACAAAGCTACGACCTGATCTTCAGCCCACGATCGGCCGCGTTCTTGCCACATTTTTTGTTGGGGTGATCCTACTATAACCCCTGCCACAAACCCGTGGTTGCCGATCGAACCTGACACTACTGTCAAGTCGCTGCACTCACGCTGCTATCATTACTTCTTGCCCCCCCCCCCCCGCCTTCACTTCCAATCGAACTTCAGTAATCGATGCAGCATTAGCTCTATTTGCCATTCCTTTGCTGCCTGTGATGAGGTTCCTCTCGATTCTTTCATTGCTCTTACTTGCCTCCGCATCATGCACTCTGGCCGCGCAAGCGTTGCCAGTGGTGGTGGGCGTCGGCACTTCTGAAAGCGGTCTTCCTGTTGACGTTGTTGAAGCTGTTGAAGCTGCTGAAGCTTCTGGACAAGTTGTCCCGGCTCAGGATGCTGCACCGCTGGACGTGACCACTCCCCTGATCAGATGGCTGGACAACTCCAGCACCACAGCCAGCAGCCCTGCAGACGGACTAAAGGAGAGTTCCGGAGCACCTGAAAACAGCAATGAGGATGACACACAGCTGCAGAATGGGACTGCCCCTGTCGGTAGCATCGTCAACAGCTCTGTCCCAGATACCCACCTGGCCCACCCCAACAGCAGCACTGCCATGGAGCCACAATCAGCAGCAGCAGCTCTTGGGGCAGTCCTGCAGGATGATCCAGGCAGCAACACCGAAAGTGCTGCAGCTCAGACCGTTGGGGTGTGCACAGGCAGCCCAACGTCACCCCCCAACAGCATCTTCTCCTGCCCCAACACAACTGCAGTAGGGAGCACCTGCCGAGCCCAGTGTGACAGGGGCTTCAGCGCTACCCCCCCTGTGACAGCAACCTGCCTGCCTGGCGGCGTGTGGGACATGGCCAAGGGAAGGTGCTTTCCTGTAGGTGAGTGTGGCTTCAGGGGGTGTTCACACTGGGGTGGGACCATGTCGGGTGTTTCTCACTGAAAATCAAGCCACGTCACACAGGAAGCACCCAGCAATAAGCTCTTCTTACCCTCCAAATGCATTGTGCACGCTGCTCTCGGCTGCAGTTCACCTACATACAGTCTGTGACGACACCAAGGGGAGGGGGTTATGCTGTACTGCATCTGCTGTCCTCCATCCCGGGGGGGGGGGGGGGGGGGGGCAGACACACTCACACACACCAACCGCTGCTGGTTGTCTGTAATCTCAACAGTCCGATCAGTGCCTTGCAAGTGCTACCAAGCAGGTGCTGAGATGGCAGCAGTGTGGGTGGGTGGGTGGTGGACCATCGTTGTATGTACATGAAGCCCTGCTGTTGACCTTGCACTTGCCGCCCCTGCTGAGCAATGCATCAGATGTACAAGTTTATGACCACAAGATGAGGCACGATTGCAGCTGTGGATGTGTGTCGCCTCTCCGAGCTCTGGTAGACCCCATTTGCAATCAAGTTCACTTCTTGCTACTGTTCTTTTCAAGAACGCCAAGCGTCAGACGCAGACAACACAGTTGGGCACATTTCTAGAAAACGATTAGCTGTAAGTAGGTACGGAGGACGCATGGCGAAGCCTCTTCATCGAGTTCAAGTTTAGTGGTTGTTGAGAAACCTCCCAGTTCACACTGCGAATACCTCAAACAACTATGCTTTGACAAAGGCATGATGTGCGTGCTTTTAAGCGCTGATGGCGGTGTTTCGGGCATGATCTGGCGACAGCAGCATTGCTCATCATCAGTGAGATCGAGCCTGAAGTGCCCCGACCTTGCACAGCCAGTGAAAACAGCACAGCTGTTGCACAGCAACGTTACGGTTTTGGGACCCCTACAGTGACCACTTTAGGGCGTGGCTCCACAGCTATCGTAGCCATCTGGCAGCAGCACAAGTAACCCTGTCATTGCACACCCCGTGCCAACTGGGGCAGACTTGCAACGCTGTACAACGATGCAATATGTTGCAGCTGCAGCAGCAGCTCCTGTTCGACCCTGAGGAGCAGCAGCAGCTTCAGCAGCAAGCCTGCCTGGTTGGCAACTAACCGCTACCAACACCTGGGCATCTCCTGTTGCTCTGCTGGCTGCTGCATTACAGTCTCCTGCTGCTCATGTGAGCGTCACAGGGGTGGTGTTGGAGCTAGCAACCCAGCCCCGCACGTGCTGTACATGTATTTGCACGTGCTGTAGTTGCCCGGGGGGGGGGGGGGGGACAACAGTAGCAGCAGCAGCAGCAACAGTGGCATCAGGCTCCTCCTTGATGCTGCTAGGGGTGGTGGTGCTGCTGCTGCTGCTGCTGCTGCTGCTGCTGCACAAATCACGGATATTGACTGACTGTCTCGGTCTCGGCTCACACACCGGGTGCACATCCCACCCAATGGGGTGGAACACTTGACAACACCATCATACGCTTCAGCCCAAGTAGTCTGAAAAAACAAACTCATAAATAAATATATAATCAATAAATATTCATAAAAATAGAATAATAAATAATTATGTGAAATATACATAATGAATATCACAGTGTTTTGTTCCTTCTGGTTTGTTTTGTTATCTCCGTGATATCAATGATGATCATTGACTGATTGTCCTGTTTCATGAATGGCTGGCATGAGCTCTTGAGCTTCATAGCTACAGGTGTAACTCTGGGGTATGTGACACACACCTACGTGACCTTATCTGCAAAGACATTGAGGCCAAAGGGAAATGCGCCCATGCTGTCTCCTCCCTCCCAAGAACCCTGCCAGACTTTGCCCCACATAGCCCCCCCTACCAACTCGCCCCCCCCCCTGCCCCCAAGCACACCCCCTTCACACCGTCAAGAGTTTGGTGCTCAGATCGAGCATCCTGTTGAATGCTACCATCCTTATGACTGCAGCACCACTCTACTCAAGGCCCACACCAACACCAAGCCCAACCCTGGAAGGCTGCGACATACTTGTGTGAATCATTGTCCCTTCCCGTGCCGTGTTGCTTGCAGTGTGTCCTGGTAGTCCCCGCGCCCCAGCCAATGGCCGATTTTCATGCGGCAGAAGCACATTGCGGGGCAAAGTCACGCCTGTGAGACGGTTCTGCACAGCACAGTGTGACCCAGGTTTTGTTGGAGCTCCTACTGCCGTCTGCACTGCCAATGGGACTTGGAGCAGGGTTGTGGGGCAGTGCGCAGGTGAGGTTGTGGTGCAGTTTTTGACTATGCAGCAGTGGCAGTGAATGGGCTCAACGTGCAACATGAAGGCATTGCCGTCGTGAGGGCATCGTTGTCAGTGGCTTGGGTTGGCGCGGTGAGGCAACGGCCCTGTCGGTGTTTGGCCGATGCAGCAACTTCCGTATGCTTGCACCTTACATTGCAGCCCTGGCTGCAACAATCATCTGGCTGGGTTTTGCTCTAGCTTTCACGAAGCTCTGCCACCAGATGCGTTGCATGCCCTGTTCAGGTAGCCACATGTTGGTGTCCATGGTTGGACAACGACATATGCACCAAAAGGTGTCACACCAACAAATGTGTCAACCCAATTGTGTTCTCTTGCTGTCTCCTCCTCGTGGTGCATCTTGTGGCTTACAGCTCCATGCAACCCCAACACGTGCACCCCATCACTGCGCAATGCAAACGGCGTCTGCACTACGACTGAAGATCAAAGTGGCTTTGCGTGTGGATGTGACATTGGTTGGTCGTGGGACCCCAGCGGACTACGTTGTACACGTGAGTGCTTTCTGTCGCTAATGAGCATGTGTCCCCAACAGCGTTGAAGACACGCAACCTTAAGCACCTGATTGAAGACCTCTCATTTTGTCATGCAAATCAGACAAGACGCATGACAAGGTCACCACGGGTGCAAGCTATCCGCAGCCGGACCGTTTGGGGTATTGTTGGGGGGGGGGGGTGCAGGTACTAGGGTTTAACAGTTGATCAGTCTCTGTTGATTAATGACAATACGTGTTCTTGTTTGGGGGTAGGCTGCAAACTGTTGGGCCTGCCGGACCAAGGGGAGCTCTTGGAAGAAGGGGGGGGGGAGGCGGGGAGGTGTTGGAAGCCCGACCAAGGGGGGCACCTGGAAGGGGTGGGGGGGGGGGGGGCGGAGGCAGGGAGGTATTGACGTTGCCCGACGAAGGGGAGCTTCTTGAAATGTGTCCACAGGGGGGAGTCTGGGAGCTGTTGAGGGTGCCGGACGAAGGGTTCTGTTGTGAACACCCCCCCCCCCGCCCCCGTTAGTTGAGACACGAGTTAGTTGTGACACATATGTGTCGGGTTAGTTGAACACATATGTGGAAAGTCTCTGTCAGCAGCAGAAGAAGAACAAACATATCTACACATGGGCCTGATATTCAAGACGCGGTCACTAGCGACCGGCTGGCACTATGCATAAATCTTATGGGCCGTCTACTAATTTGCGCAAGGGTGCGACGCTACACATCTTCGTCTCAAAACCCTCAAAGCAGACACAGAAGCTGCAGACAGCAGACACATCACACAACAGGCGTAAACGTTTCCAATCAATGGTGTGCATGTGGCACGCGACTCACACTCATGACACGCAAGTAGCTGGTGCTGCAAACACTGCATCTTTCTTGCAGCAAGGAAGGTAGAGCGGCTGACGCCCAGGTGGAGTCAGTGCTGGATCGACCCCTTGAACGCGTTCTGTAGAACCGGGGGAGTCGTCATTGCAGTGATGCCCCTGTCCGGATGCTGCACATTCACTTTTGCGTCCTGCTGCTGGGGTACGCCACACCCAACCGGTAGGGGCTGCTGCCCTTCGCCTGCAGGCTGGAGTAAACAAAGAGTAGCACTGTTGAGCGCTGGCTATCACACAGCATCACAACGACAATCGCGTTTTGTAGTTTATTTCTGAAGTCATAGGAACGCCAGGGTAACGTCGTCTGCGGAGCTCGTAACCGTTGACATTCTCTCAGCTTATCGCAGCAACAGAATCCCCAACTAAATTAATTACGAAGGAAGCTGTTTACGCAAGTAGACATGTAAAAAGCGCCTTCGTGGACATCTGTGACAGCAAGAGCAGACGACATCATGCCTCTGACCTACGGTCGACTTCTTGATTCGTTCTGTAGTGAGAGCAACAGCGCAACAACATGTTCCATACATGCGTGCGTTCTGAAGTTCGTCTCAGACCGTCCTCGCGTATGCCATCATGCAAGGATATCGTGCCTGTGCGCATTTCACACAGGCCTTGTGGCAGACCGGTCGTGCCCGGCACGGGCCAGCCGTCGTCGACAAATACGCCTGCATGCCTTTGCAGAGTATGCGATACGATAATGATGGACCGGCTGCACATAGGATTGCCAAGCACCAGCGTTGGGCGTGTTCTTTGAGTGCACCATTACAATCGTGATCATCGAAACATTCATCAACGCTCAGCCATGGCTTGGTGAGGCACTTTCGACTGAATTGAATACCAGTTTTTTGCTGTCATGTGGAGGTGTGAACCTATGCGCCTAGGGGCAAGCAGCATCCCTCCCTGAACATTCACCATGAAGCATACACATCACAGAACACCATGGTTCAGATGTGCAGTCGCTGGGTGCGCGCGCTTGCGGGAAGGACGGGGGGGGGGAGCTCATCCCACCAACAATGTGTTACAAGAGGAGTTGCCAGTGCCGATTTCAGGCCAGGCATAGTATGTAACACAAAATGTAACTGCTTATCAGGTTGCCTTAGTTCTCCTCTGCTTCTGGATTTTTCTTTTGTGTGTTTGTGTATCTCCTGTTCCTCTCATTCTCATGCTACAAACGTCCTGCACTGCATATAGGACGGGATCATACGGGATACAAGACACCTACTTTGCAACATGATATTTGCGATATGGTTGTCAGGGGCCCTGAATGTTGTATTTTTTCATTGTTGTTGCAGGTTGCAGCGTGATCATTGACAAAACCAGCAGGACCTCGAATGTGCCGTTGAACTTGGCCGAGGTGCAGCTGTTCTCAGCTAGTGGGGCGCGATTCAGCGCTGCCAACTTGACAGTCAGTATGTCATCAGTCTTTCAAGCCTTTGGTCCACAGAACTGCGTTGATGGCAACTTCAATACATTCTGCCATACTCCTGGCACCAACAACAACGAGTGGTTGCGCGTTGACTACCCTTGTTCTCACGGGTTGTCCCGAGTGGTGGTCACCAACCGGGTTGATGGCCAGAAAGAACGGATTTTGCAGTACCGCGTGAGGGCTACCGAGGGCCGTAATGATACCAACCTTGCTCTTCCTTACCCGTTTGTTGGGGTGGAGGCATCCTACGAATGGTTTGTAGGTGAGCTTTTCTGCATGCAACTGACGTGTCTCCACTGAATGCATGTGAAACTTGGCACACTTTTTGAGGGATGCAATGTTGTGCTTACACCCCTGGCTTCTTTTTGAAGTGATCCCAAGCGGGAAGAAGGCAAGATGCAGTCAGTTTGCAAGACAATGTGGCAAGTGAGAAGGCCTCTCTGTGGGTGTTGTGTGCTCCTGGGGTTGTAGCTGATTGGCCGCCAAGCAATGACTCATCAAATGTTCCCTTGTTGCCGGGCATGCTGTACAGTGCCAAGCAACAACACGTACTGCCGGAGCGATCTTTTGCCTATACCTCCCACGAATGCTGCTTGGCCTACCACCACCGAATGCGACAACGCTCGAGGTGGAGATGCCTGCCAAGCTAGATGTGCTGTTGGTTTCAGCGGGACAGTCTTTGCTCGCTGTAATAGTGATGGCCAATGGGGCGCCGTCACAGGTGCATGTACACCAACAGGTGGGTCGTTTGTTCTCATTGTACATTGTCCCCATCAACTAAAGCAAGCTTGAAAACTCAAACAATATCTTTTTGTTGCATGCTGCACGGCAATTCTGGCCATGTGATGGTGCTGAATTGCTGGATATTGTTGGAGAATCGGTGACACCGATTCACCACACGCGCTTGTATCGCCTTCTGGGTGTTGTGCTTTAGCCACACACCGTTGTTACTGCATGATGCATGAACCTTTGGTGTGATAGTGGAACCATTATGACAACCACCACTTTCAGGGCCGAATCTTGACATGTTTTTCGGCATGGCACCCCCCCCCCCTTCGACTTGGTGTGCACGCCTTGCCAACTTTCCTTGTGCGTGCAGTCTGCCCGCGTGCGTCCCTGCCTGCTCCTCCCGCCAACTCGGCATGGCCTGCCACTGGCTGTGACAACATAAATATTGGTGCAAGATGTACAGGATCATGTAATGTTGGCTTCACTGGAACGGTTGACTCTGAGTGCCAGAGCAATGGCCAGTGGGGTGCTCCTACAAGCACTTGTGCGCCCTCAGGTAAGTCGCAAGCACCACACCTGGGTCTGTTGCAGATAGCTAATGCTGATCACTGAGCCCGGAGCAAGTCAAGTTGTGCATGCCTTGGTTGCCACGTGATCACACCATGCACCAGATATGTTCTTGGTGGCAACTTATTTGCCTGCTTGAAAGCATTTGTATATCTTATGGCACCGACACACGTTGACAACCGGTCCATCAACATCTGTTAGGGGGAGCCTCCACACCAAATGGTGTGGCTTCCCTCGTACATGTACATGGCAGGCCTCAACCACTGAATCATTCCACTTCTCATGCAGCATGATCAGTTAACCTCTTATGCAGCATGATGTGGTGTTGTTTGTGTGCGTGCAGTCTGCCCGCGTGCAACCCTGCCTGCTCCACCTGCCAACGCGGCTTGGCCTACCAGTGGCTGCAACAACCTTAATATTGGAGCAAGATGTACTGGAACGTGTAATGCTGGTTTTACTGGAAGTATTCGTTCTGATTGCCAAAGCAATGGCCAGTGGGGTCCTGCTACAAGCACGTGTGCAGCTATAGGTGAGCCGGAATTCGTGAGTCACGCCCCTGGCCCCCATTACATCATGCTGACCCAATGGAATTTTTTGAAGTAGTTCAGTACTTGCTGGTTGTGTTGCAACATCAAATCAAGATCCAATCAACGTTACACCTTGGGGCTGGCCCCAACATGGCTACGGATGTGACTACTCACAAGGGGCTAGACGTGGTTCACAGCTTTGGCCACCTGTTGCGCAAGCTTGCCCAGTGGCAAAAGCACCAACTGTTGGAAGTAGATAGAAAAAAAATCAACCATGTGCGTCTGTTGTGGCTGCAGTGTGTCGGCGTGCGACCTTGCCTTCTCCTCCTGCCAACGCTGCTTGGCCTGCCACTGGTTGCGACAACCTTGGCATTGGAGCGAAATGCACAGGCTCATGCAATGCTAGATTCACCGGGACGATCATTTCTGATTGCCTTGGCAATGGCCAGTGGGGTACTGCCACAGGCACATGTTCGCCAGGTGGGTTGCATGTGCTCCTAAAGCATTTCCAGAATTGCAGGTATTTTACCACCAGTGCCCATGCATATGGTACGAGTTGGACATGACAAGATAAGGGGCTGACCATTGGACCAGCTACATGTCCCACCCACCGGGGCAGGCATGTAGCTGGCTGTAGCTTGCCGAGCGGCCTGCGCCAGTAGGTTCGGCATGATTAGCAGGCTCTACACACCAAGTCAGCTGCATAGAGCTACTTGCAGCTACAAGCTACGGCTGATTGGCACAGTAGTAGTACACAGCTGCCCCTAGGAACTGGCTACAAGCTACGGTGGCCGAACCTTATTGTGTAGCTTGGTGTAGGTGGCAGTAGCTGAACATGCTCATGCTCAGTACTAAAATTTTTACTTGCCACACTATACGCCCATCAGGAAGTGTCCAGGGCAACCATCATGTTGAGTCTGATGCTCAACACAAGCTCACCTTTCCTTCTGCACAACCCTGTCACTTTCGTACTGTGCATGCTGCTTGCCATGCAGTGCCTTGTGGGCTCAATGCTTACAGAGACAATTCTGGAAACTGTGCTTGCTGGTCACCAAACCTTCCCGTGGGAGATGGCATCAACTGCTGCCGCGCCAACGCTGAAGTTGTAGGCGGAGCATGCGCATGCAAGAGCGGCTTCACATGGAATGAAGCTCAGCAAGCTTGTGTTGCAAGTGAGTGGTGGGGACATTTGTCTACCCAATGCTGCGCATGACCTTTGCCAAGCATGCATTGCAGTCAAATGTTGATCTCCAGCTGCTGCTGGGTCCCCTGACACTCACCTCCCCCTCCTGCCTGGATCGCAAGCGTCACGCGGCCTATTGCATCTAACATTCCGTGCAGCATGGGAGTATTGGGTCAGTGTTGGGCAAACAAATGGGCTTGCTGGGGTGGCAAACCCGGTGGGCCGCTGCGACCCGGGATGAGTATCAAATCGTAACATCGAGTAACAGCCATCATAATGCCGGCAAATATAATGGTGGGAACACATCAGGTGAATTTCGTGATGGTGACAAAAATCAAGCGACGATGTCGCCGAAGGGAACCTTTCAACGCCCTGCAACACGTCACTAGCAGCATTGTCACAGGTATTTTACAGTGGTGCTGTCCAGTCTGGGATCAATGCCGCCTATGCGATAGACGAGCTGCTGCTGTCAAACCGATACATTTTCTGCCTTCTGCCTGGCGTGCTGGTCCCACTCTACTGAAGTAGTGTAGTCGCTTGTGGCAGGGTTGGCTATGACCCCAGTTCCTAGTATATTCAGGACACAAACAGCAAACCATCCACTCTCTTGGTCCTGACAAGCTCTGGTGCTGCCCTTGTGTTGGTTGCGGCAACAGCAGGCTTGGTCAAGGCTCAGGGCTGTGCCGTTGTAGCATGAGTTAGTAATGCCTCCTTCGACTCCTGTGTTGGCATGAAGGCGCATCGCTCCCTTTGCAGCTCAGGACAACTTGCAGTGCCGGTGCATCGCATGCCCGGTGGAAGCAGACGGGCCGCGTGTAGCCAGATGACTGACATTGAGCCATACAGCAACAAATGCAGGCAGCATTGAGGCCAACAAGCGGTGTGTGTGCTACGTGTGTGTGCGTGTCTGCCTGCATTGCAGTATGTCTGCGTTCATCCCTCCCGCCTGCTCCCCCCAACGCTGCTTGGCCCTCCACCGGCTGCAATAACGGAGGTGTATGTACGGGATGGTGCAATTCCGATTTTGTGGGATCGATCTCTTCCAACTGCCTCAGCAACGGGCAGTGGGGGCCTGCAACCAGCACATGCACACGAGGTAAGTCAGGCATGCCGTGGCATCAGGGAGTTGTTTTTGACTGCGCATAACTGATTCTTGCAAGGTGCGTGGTAGCAGCGTGTCTGAAGTCTTCAAAGGCTGGCCTAGGTAGTGGTATGTGAGAAATCAGTGGCATCCTTTGAAGAGGTGATGGGTGTGTGTGTGTGGGGGGGGGGGGGGCGCACGTGGTGTTTGTCTGTCATGGCTGCAACCTTGCCATAGTATCATACGCCCCAGCCAAGCGTGGCACTCTGTGGTCAAACTGGTGGAGTTGATCAAGTACTCCCCCCCCCCCCCCCCCCACCAGCTCAATGTTGCCCCTACCCATGGCAGGAACGTGTTGCATCTGACTGAATGGTATGCTGATTTTTGCTGTTGCAGTATCGCTACAACCCATTGGTTGCTTCGCAGAGCCAGATTGTGGTCCTACAAGGCCGCTTGCATTCCTTGGCGAGGACTGGGGCATGACCATTGAGAAATGTGCCAGTTGGGCATCTGCCAGGGGGTTCCGATATTTTGCAGTCCAATATTACAACCAATGCTTTGGTGGCAATGACATCAGCAAGTACACTCAGCCGGGCACGTGCAACACGCCTTGCGATGGTAACAATGCCCAGATGTGTGGTGGAGGATGCGCCAACTTGATTTTTGCAGTGCCAGGTAAGACATCGCTTCGGTTTCTCAGTGCACGCCGTGTGGTATGTTATATGGAGTCTTCAAGCCAAAGCATGTTGGAACCTTTGGGGCCTTTGTGGCAAACTGGTGCAATTTGCCATGCCCTTGTGTGGCAAGTACTATACACATGCAATGTTGCATCACTGATCACAGTGACTGACCGCACACTCACTTCACATGCAATGTTGCATCACGCTGACCGTCAAGCTGCATGTCTGTTGTTGTGCAGTACTATCAATTGGCTGCTTTGCTGAGCCAACATGTGGCCCACCTGAAACCAGGGCCCTCACCTGGCTTGGTGAGGACAGAGGCGGCATGACCATTGAGAAATGCGCCGGTTGGGCATCTGTAAGGGGGTTCCAATATTCAGCAGTCCAATGGTATTTCCAATGCCTTGGTGGCAATGACATCAGTAGGTACACTCAGCCGGGCACGTGCAACACGCCTTGCGATGGTAACAATGCCCAGATGTGTGGTGGAGGATGCGCCAACTCGATTTTTGCAGTGCCAGGTGAGACCAAGTCGAGGATTTGACTTGTAAAATCACATATGTGGTACTTTGTGCATGCACTCATCTAGGTGTCTGATTCTCTGATTGTACCATGGTTTTTGGTTGGTGTACAACATAGCTACGTTTTAAAGCGTAGCAATAAACCGTTGGGAAGTTTGATGAGGAGTATGTGCATAGTGCGGCTTCCTTTTTTCTTTTGAACCCTGAAGAACTGGCACTGTATTCAGGTTGCAACAAAGTTTTGATCGCACTGTGGGTGAAAAGATTGATGTGAATAACAGATGGTGGGCGCAAGTCAGTCAAGTCCTTGCGCTGGTAGGTGAACCATCATCGTCAACATATTTATGTGACTAAGTCATTGTCGTGCTTCAATTGTGTGTCCAGGTCGTGGGGTGGCCCAGCCGGGAGGTGTGTGTGGGCCTGGAGCAATCGCCTCTTGCCCAAATGGACAGTGTTGCTCCCGGTGGGGCCATTGTGGCACCGAGCCCGCCCATTGTGGTGCCGGATGCCAAGGGGCATGGGGCCGGTGTGCGTAAGGTAAGGCAAGGCAAGTCAGTCTCATTCACAGTTCATACAGTAGCAGCTAGCTGCTGAGGCCATGCTGTTGCAGTTGCACAATATGTTCAGAATGCAATGTGCAGCAGGGTGAGCTATTGTCACTACATGTATACATGCTACGTAGCACTTGTGCCGTGGACAGCATCAAACGGTCACCGAATGATTCCGGTGTGTGTGTTGCGTTCTTCTTGCAGGTGCAGGTGTCTTCAGCCATGGCGGCCGGATCGTATTCACCGCTAGGCTGGCGGCAACCCCATGTGTGTTTCTTACCTGATCCCTGTGCATGCTTGTGTACGTGGTGAGCGTGTGAGGTGGTATGAAACCAACATGGCCAGTGCACATTTGTTGCCTGTCCAGAGGGGCAATAGCATCCAGGATTTATCAACCAGATGGGCACATTTTGAGGAGGAAATGGTCCTGGTGCACTTGATTGTTCCAACAGTCAATGGCCGCCATAGTGTGACCAATGCCTGGCACACCCAGGTTGACGTGGGTGGATGCATGCGCAGTACTACTGCAATACAGTAGCTTGTGGTAGCACCTTGCTTTCAAGCTGTGGCTTTTGACGTCCACAAAGTTGCGGGGTTGGTTCCAGGTGCCTACTCAATACATGGTATGCAGGGTGTGTGTGTGTGTGTGTGTGTGTGTGTGTGTGTGTGTGTGTGTGTGTGTGTGTGTGTGTGTGTGTGTGTGTGTGTGTGTGTGTGTGTGTGTGTGTGTGTGTGTGTGTGTGTGTGTGTGTGTGTGTGTGTGTGTGAGTGTGTGAGTGTGTGAGTGTGTGAGTGTGTGAGTGTGTGAGCGTGTGAGCGTGTGTGAGCGTGTGTGAGCGTGTGTGCGCGTGTGTGTGCGTGTGTGCGCGCGCGCGTGCGCGTGGGCGGGCGGGCGGGCGGGCGGGCGGGCGGGCGTGGGTGCGTGGGCGCGCGGGCGTGCGGGCGCGCGGGCGTGCGGGCGTGGGCGTGGGCGTGGGCGCGGGCGTGGGCGTGGGCGTGGGCGTGTGCGCGTGCGCGTGCGCGTGCGCGTGCGCGTAGCCGAGCATTGAACGGATGCACGGACCACACTGTGCTTGAGTGGTTGCATTCTTTTCATGGATTTTCATGGATGGTTTATGTTTTGTAACCAATAAATGCTTCGTTTACTATTGATGTGTCAAGTGACTCGCTCAGTTACTGCCTGGACAGTCCGCAAAGCAGACCGTCTGCAAGCACAGATCAACGATAAGCTGTCCAATGCACCAACAGTAGGCCCCAACCAGCCAGTCACTGACACACCAGGGCTCGAGAGCGCCTGCAAAACTTGATTTCTGAGCTGACTCAGCAGTGCATGTGCCTGCGGCCAGGATCATGTGGTGGGCTTCAATGAAGAATGAAGAAGTGAATGAATGAACGATTCGTAACTGTGCAGCACAGTGTGCAAGTGTGCTACCTGTGCATGGTGAACTTCATCCACGGTGGACAGCGCAGCCTCGTGTACCTGTGTGTGCGCCAGCGAAAGCATCACCAACTGGGTGGCCAGTCTGGGGCTGATCTGCCAGTTGTAGAGCGTGAACTGCACTGTATGCCGGGTGTTGTTGCTGCCTCAACAGCAGAAGGCAGGTACAGGGCAGCTGTCTGTAGATGTAGTTGGTGTGCTAGGTATGAGCAGATTCACCTGTCACAGTCCATCTCACCACTCAGTGGGGGCCCCAGTAACTTACTTCCAGGTGACCTGGACCTGGACCTGTGAACAAGGATGTAACCAGGCATGTTCACCACCACAGTCATTCTCAACGAGAGGAGGCAAGGAGGCACTATGAATCAAGATATGTTGACAAATGACTACTCAAAAAACGCACACATGTGTCGGCCAGTACAAGCATGCGACACTCAACTTGAACAGGAACCCCTTGAAACTAGGCGCTGCAGTTGATCATGCCTCCGAGTCAGCTCTGGCCACAAGCGGCTCCTGCTGCCAGACTTGCTAAACAGTAGCACTACGGCTGGGCTTGCGTCTCAGCAGCTGCGCTGCCCTGCTGCATCAACACCCTCTGCTGCAGCTCAACCACCCGCGGCCACAGGCCCCACGCCACCACAGCCTGCTCAGGCCCCATCCCACTGTACACCTGCCTGCTGCCCCTGCGAGCTTCCTCTGCTGCACTAGCCACTGCTGCCACTGCTGCTGAGTTTACTTGCATCGCTGCCGCTGCTGCTGACAGGGGTGCAGGCTGTTCCAGCTTCTGCTGCTTTATGGGCCTGTCACCCTCTGCTGTCCCGGCCCCCTGCTGTTGTAAGCCTGGGGGTGGGGTTGGCAGGCGCACCCCTGGCGGCTGCTGCTGCTGCTGTGGTTGATGTTGCTGCTGGAGGGGTGGCAAGCCCAGCTGACCCCCCTGCTGCAGCAGCTGCTGCCTGTGGTTGTACTGCACTGGGTGCTGCTGCTGCAGCACTACTGGCGGCAAGGGCAGCCCCTGCTGCTGCTGCTGCTGCTGCTGGTCGGGGGGTGGTAGTGTCAGGTTTCTCTGCTTCCTGAGCTGTAGCATCAGCTCATCCTGCTGCTGCCGTGCTGCCTGAATGAGTGGCATCAACAGCTGCTGCTGCTGGGGTTGTGTCAGGGCGCCAACCGATGGCACCTGCAGGGCACACAACACAGTATGAGTTGCATGGCACACCCATATCCTTCATGTTGTTTTGCCTGGCACATTCAAGGCAGCAACATGCTGGCAATGCTGTCCCAGGTTCTTTCCTGTGCAGGATCAACATCACAGACAGCAAGAAGCCCCTATGTGTATATGTGTTCTGTATGGAAGCGTGGAACATGGAAGAGTGGAACACCCACACCTATCTGCTGTTGTGCCCTACGGGTACCAAGGCAGCTACATACTGGTAATGGTTGCTTGAGACTTCCTCTGTGCAGGAGCAACAGCACATGCAGCAAGAAGTCCTTGCAGCAAACCCTACTGGAACCCACCACCGTAGTCAGCTGCTGCCCCTGCCCACTCCCTCACCCCCACACACCAGTGACTTCACTTCATGCTTGTCACTCCGACTGCCAGAGACACAGCCCACCCCCAGTCAAAGCCAAGCAAAGTGCCCTGCCCCTCACCTTGAACAGGCAGCCCCTAGCAGCAGCATCCGCCACCAGTGCCGCCCACGCCGCATCCTGCTGCAGCGTTGCAACACGCCCCAGGATGAGACAGGCCAGTCGCGCTCGTGTGATAGCAACATTCATGCGCCGCACGTCCGACAGAAACCCCACCCCTGCCCGATTGAGCTGTAGCATCTGCCTGCCGTCCCCACCACTGCCGCCTGCTGCTGCTGCTGCTGCCGCTGCTGCTGCCGTGGCTGGTGGCGGCACAGGTGCATTTTGCCCCCGGTTGCCGCCGCTTGCGCGTGTGAGGGACAAGATGACGACGTCAAGCTGCTTTCCTTGGAAGCTGTCGATGGTCTCGACACGCACCCTGGAAAGCTCATCAGGACCAAACCTGCTGACTAGCATATCGCGGATGGTGTCACGCTGGCCACGGTAGGGCGTCACAATGCCGACCTGTTGGCGTGCAGCAGCAGAGAAGGAATGGCATCACACGCGTTGTTTCACGTCAGGTTGTAGAAGGCATGTATCGTGTCCCAATTCATGCCAAGCACCCCCAGGTACTGTCCCCATGGCACATAACTTGCACACGCAGGCACTTCCTGCAGCAGTGGTTGGCACCTGTACATCAACCCTTGCGCTCGAACCATGCATTCCAAAAAGTTGCGGCAAAAGCCACTCATAAAAGAGAGATGTGAACAGAGCTAGCAGTTCCAAGTAGCCATAAAAACAGGGAACAACACTCACATCCGTAGGCAACGCCAGCAGCAGCTCCTGCCTTGCAGCTGCCTCAGCCTGTGCTGCTGCACACCGCACCAACAGTGCCGGCCGCAGCTGGCAGTACAGCTCAACCGCCAGTTGGGCCTCTGCCATATTCGCCTTGCTGCGACCTACACTATGCTCCACACCCGCAACATCAAACACGCCATAAGGCAACAGAAAGCTCCTGCTGCTGCCACTGCCGCTGCTGCCACCACTGCTGCCGTGCTGGCTTTGTGCTGCTGCTGCTTGCGTGTGTGGCGCTTGGGGTGTCAGCAATGCTGCCACTGCTGCATCTGGGGTAGGGCTGCGTCGCTTTCTGGGGTCTGCTGGGTTGTGGGCAGTGCTTGCAGGAGGTGGCGGCGGCGGCGGTGGTGGTGGTGCTGCATCCTGCAGGTACCATGGCTCCTGTCTGAGCAGGACGCTTTCTGCATCGATGAGTTCGTTGTCATAGAAGAAGGCTGAGGGGAAGGTGCGGATGGCTGGGTGCATGCGGTACTGCACCTTGAGCATGCTGACTGGACAGCCACCCTGCACAGCACAGCACCAAGCAGCACGATACAGGACAGTACAGGACAAACACGGTTGCCACCTCCGCGCGATCGTACCAAACCCTCACATTTCAACAGTGCCCTGTTCAAAAGTGCCCTGGCACAAATGCACTGCAGCAGCCACACATCATGCAGCCACATGTACTGCATCACTTATTCAGCTTGTCAGTGTGTGGCCATAGTTTAGGCATTCACACTCTAGTACAGAAAATCTCCTGCAGCTGGCACCATCACTCTTTCACCCGCTCACCGCTGCCAGTCTTTCAAAGAGTGACCGCTCCAGGGCCAGCTGCTTCCCTGCCTGGCTGAATATGGTGGCAGGCAGCTGTTGGGGGTCACCCACCATCACCACACCACTGCAAGGGGAAGGGCAGGCACAACAAGCATGACTTTGAGCATGAGATGTACTGAGACAAGAGAAAGACGACCTGAACAGACTCACTAAGCTGTCAATGTAAGTGTATCTCAAATGGCGGTTTTGATGCCCAGACAACCAAGCCAAGAACCCCTGCACCCCACATGCACAATGCACTTGTCTTGCACATGGCCCGCCCACGCCCCCATCTCGCCGCGCCCCGTAGACACACAGCGTGAGCGAGCTGACTTATGTTGCCCACAATCAACAGTCAAACTTCCCTCAACACACATCGCAGCACCACCCCCTAAGGCATCCGCCCACGTCCCCTCTCACCGTGCCCCATAGACCAGCGGCTGCAGTGAGGCCACCTCTGTTGCTTGGCCCGCCTCATCCAGCAGCACCAGGGGGAACGGCACAGCCAGCCTGTTGAACACCTCCCTGCCACTGCTGCTCAGGGTGGTGAACACCATTTCAGCCTGTGAAAGGGCAAGAGAGCGAATTGAGAAGAGAACAAGAGTCAGCATACTTACAGCATGGCCTTTGGCAGAGAGAAACAGGCACATATGTGTATGTATTAGTGAGTGGGAACAGGTGGTGGAAGACCCTGCAAAGGAGGCGACCACAGACACTGGCACAGTCTGCGTGCTGGTTATTACCGCCTGCAGCCCTCAGCGACTAGCATCCCCCAAGTCCCCTTGGAAACCTCCCAGGCGGCATGGCAACACTCACATCGGCAATGAATGATGCCTCCAGCTGCTGCTGCAGATCTCGAGGGCACATCCTGAACGCCTGCCGCCACTCATCTCGCTGCGGCTGCTGTTGCTGCTGCTGCTGTTGGCTGACCAGCCCAGCCCTGAGCTTCTGCATGCGTTTGCTCCAGTAATCAGAGCGCTTGCCTGCCACTAGATTGCTCAGGATTTGCCGCCGTGCCAGCTCGACGTTCACAACACGCAAGCGCTCAAAGTTGCCCACCAGCCGCGCCACAACTTGCTGCAGCAGCATGAAATCGGGGGGAAGAGTGAGCGAGACAGTGGAATATGTGCGCAAAGTGTCGAGTGTTTTGCTGGCTGTGCATGTTGTTGTGATTCATGTTGCATTGTCTGCATGTAGACAAAGTGTACATCGCACTCAGTACACCCACAGGAAGCATCAAATGCCTTGAGCCCAAGCTCCTACTGCAGTGCCAAAGCTGCTGGCATATAACATGTCCCACAAACGCTGACACTGCGCCACACACAGCTCCATTCACCTGCATGTTCTCCAGTTGTTTCCCTGCTGCTGCCACCAGGTGCTTGTTCTCTGGGTCAGCAGCTGCGTCCGCCTGGCTCTCCGACACAAGCGTGCGCATCGCAGCGACAGACTCGGCCAGGTTTGCCAGCGCGGTGGTGAGGTTGAGCCTCTCTTGCTGAAAAGCCTGGTGCTCCTGACGGAAGGTTTGCGGGTCCATCGCCAGCAGGCGACCTGCCAGCTGCTCCACCCACACCTACAAGATCAAAGCACAAAGCAGTACAGTACAATAAAGTACAGTAATGCGGGGACAGAGTCCCAACCTCGGCACTATAGCTAGCCAGCAAGCTAAGGGCTTGTGAAGGTGCTCACAGGGCCTTTGACTTGTTGCACCCCAGTCTCTCAGGTCAAGCATGTAGGGTTGGCGGCCTGGCTGGAACAGGTGGCTGTTGCTGAGGTGCACAATGGTGAGTTGCGTGAATGTCCAGGGCATCAAGGTTTGCCTTGCCGACAGCTCAACAAAGCCTTGCAGCCCACATTCGAAGGAAGGCACCTGGGGCATGCCTCAATTCCTGTTCCAGACCCAGCATGCAGGGCTTACCTCCTGTGCAGCACTGCTGAGTGCCTCCTCAGAGCCAAGCCGGATCATGTTGGGGTTGTACTTGTTGCCGTTCTTGTCGATGAAGCCACCCCTGCATGGCGCAGTTGGACACACAGCGCATTGTGTTGAAGGGCAGGGCTGAAGGCAGTACAGCACAGGGTGGATTGAGCTGTCAGCTGGCCGCTCGCATGCGGCACGCAGGGCGCTTTGTACCCTGCATGCATATTTTGTCTGTGCACCGACGTAAGCAGTCAACACACGTACCTTCCCTGTCACCAGGAACATTTCTACAAGAGACTGCCACCCCCCCCCCCCCTTGACCACAGCAATGGACACGACCGTGCCATAGGGCTATCACGGCTGCTCCATTGCCCTGTCTGCGTCCTCCACGCACCTCATTACACGTTCCAAGAGCTCGTCCGTTGCTGCATTGCTAGGCGCACACACCAGGATGCGGGGCCTGGGAGCCAGCTGAGACCTGAAGCCCTCTGACAGCAGCACCTTGTCTGCAGGGGCACAAAGGTTGGCAGAGCATGAGGAGCAGGGACAAACTGGCTGTGGGGCATGATCATGTGCGGTGTATACTTGCAGAGGGAAAGGTCTGCTTGTGGCACATGCTGATGTAAGGATGTAGCCGGCATGTCACAACATAGTGCATGCGCTGCACGCTGTCATTGCTGCTGCGAGCCACATCAAGTGTTTGCTGCTGTGGCAGCTGCTGCACAGCACTTGCTGATTGATTACATCATCTGTACGGCCCATACAGGGTGGGGACGTCTTCTCCCAGCGTGCCCACCACCATTCAAAACCCTCAACTACACCCAATCTCACAGCAATTCCGCCCCCCGCCTACCCTCATGCTTAGAGTCACTCACCGATGCGTGTGCCTGGCCCACTGTTCTGCACCAGCCTCTGCACCACAGTGTCCAATGAGGAGTAGTGCCTGTGGTACAGCACCATGTGCCACAGGTTCAGCACACCCAACACGGTGTATGTCTTCCCTGTGCCTGGGGGCCCCTGAATCAAGCACACAGGGGGCGCCCAGCCGCCACTGCTGCCGCCGCTGCTGCCATCACTGCTGCCACTAGGCTGCACATGTGCAGCGCACTTGAGGATTGCATCCACTTGTGGCTGGTCAAACTTTGTGGTCAAATGCAGTTTGAATTGGCCGTCAGCCACTTCCTCTGGCAGGGCGGGCTCCCCAGCCTGTGCTGACCCAGCTGCTGCTGCGGCTGCTGCGTGGGCGTTGGCAGGGTTTAGGAGGTAGGGCAGGAGCTGTATGTCCTGCAGGCGGTTTAGGGTGTTGACCTCGCGTAGCGCTGTTACTGTGGACCCTGCTGGTGTCAGCTGCCAGGTTGCACCCTGCTGTATGCTGCGCTTCAAGGCGTTGTAGATCTGCAACAGGGTGGGGATATGCGGGCATGTCGGGGGGTGAGGAGAGTGGAGGGCCATTGGAAGGGGTTAGTGGGAGGCATGGGCACCTGTCAGCTCTGTACAAGTGCAAACCCTGATGCTGTTGTCTTTGGTGGCAGTGTGAGGAGGGAGGATGTGCTGAATTGTGCCAGAAGGCCGTGGATTCCTGGCTTGCAACCATCATGGACATGCCATGGTCACACACCTTGTCATGCTGCACCAGCAACAGCACTCCACACTACGCCATAGCACACCACACCGCCCACCCACCCCACACTGCACCACACCAGATCACACCGACTGCACCACGCACCCCATACCACCCCTGCCATCCACATACCTGACAGCAGGGCCCACTGCCCCACTCATGGTTGCCACACCAAGGCCGCACCCGCACCAGAATGATGTCCTGCCGTCCCATCAAGTCCCAGTGTGACACCAGCCCCGTCACACGCAGCGCCCCCTGATCCACCTCTTGCTCCACTCTGGAGACAAGCCCAGTCACCCGCACTGGCCCCGTGCCACCCTCCTGCTGCTGCTGCGGCTGTAGAGTCAGCACCACCACTGCAGCATCTCTGTCTCGCTGCAGCTGCAGCAGCTGCTGCTTGGCTTGTGGGGAGGAGGGCTTGACGGTTAGCCGCCGCCAGCCTTCTGGCTGCTCCTGACAGCTGCAGACACGAACAGTATCACAAGGTGGGGGCAGACAAGCAACAGATGCAAGATGAGTAAGGAGGCTGTGTGGCAACCAGGCAGCGGGGTTGGTTGGTGGCAGCACGGTGAAGAATGAGGATGAAGGCAAGACAGGATGCACGTCAGCGGATGCGCTTACAGCCAAAACTGTTGTCAACTGCGTGCATTGCATGGTAGGTGTCCCCTACCAAGACTCCCATGCCTCAGCCCCTTCAGCCCGGCTCACTCTGTGATGATGACTGCCGCCCCCTTGCCGTTGCTCTCTGCGTCCTCAAAGCTGCTCCTTACACCCTCAGCTGCCTCTTCTAGCAGCAGGGGTGTAAACACTGACAGGTACTCCTGCGCACAGAGTGCAGGATGTCACAGCAGTTGCAGGTACACAAACTGGCTCAGATGTTTGTCTCCAGCAGCCGAAGCGTGAGCACTTTCAGGCACTCTTGCGCACAAAGGGTGCTCGGTGCACTGCACCGTGTGTTGAACACACATGCAGTTTCACAATGCGCTGTCTGCCTGCAGCCTATTGCTACAAGCATCTGCACATACGATACACCTCAACCTACACCCTGAGGGGGCCTTCAAAGCACACCCCCCCCCGGCACACACACACACACACACACACACCATGCACCCTACACAGCCTGTGCTGCGCCCCTTGCCTTCAGGCAGGCTCACTGGCCAGTGGAGCATCAACCGGCACCCATGGAGCATCAACCGGCACCCAACTCTTGGCTCACAGATTGGTGCCACCACCTCTTCCCTTGCTCCTTGTCGGCCCCCACCCCCTGACGCATCCTCCCCCCTCCCTCCCCCCTACTCACCTGGGGGCTGGCGAAGGTGGTTGGCACATGTGTTGGCAGAGGCTGCTGCAGCTGCTGGCAATCTGAACACCACAGTCTATTGCTCAGTACCGCCACGTTCAACCTACATGCATGGCACAAACACGCGTGCAGGACACATGACATGCATGGGGTACAGTGGCAGAGCAGACGAGTTACAGAGAGCAAAGCAGTGTGTCAAAAGCTCCATTCAAGGTGTAACTTTGGTGCGCATTGTAGCGCTTATACTCCTGACACAGCATCGGCTGCGCTACAAATTTGAGTGGCTGTTGAGGCCACAAGCGTGCAAGGGCAGTGCATGTGGTTGGATGGGGGTGGTGAGGTGCGCAGGCGACAAGGGGGTATAAGGTCCGCGAACAGTCTTATGTGAGGTCGTGTGGGACGCCCCTTGCTGCTATCTTGCCGCCAAACAAGGTGTTTTGTTGTTGCCGCCAAACAAGCTATCCAGTGCACTGAATGAATGACGTTCTTGTGATTGGCAGTGTTGTCCGTTTCAGCCCAACAAAGTACGCATGGACTAACATGTGATGCATGATGCTGTTGAGTATCTTCCTGCCTCAGTTATCAAGACGGAAGAGGGTGCACACTACTGTGGCTGACGTGCCAACATGGCATTGGTTTGAGTCCACGCGGGACACATTCACTTCAGCCACAGTGCTGTGCGCACTCTTCGTGCAAGAATGCACGAGTCTTGCAACTGGCAGTCAAGAGCCATGAGTTCATCGCCGTGCACTGCCTTTAGCCCTACATGCTGTGCTTGAGTGTGCCGGGCACCCATCCCGCAACCAACTGCTGTTGGCGCGAGCTTTCAACAGGCAGTGTACATGAGTGAACAGTGAACTGCTGCGTGCACATCCAGGCACTTTGTGTGCTGCGGTGTAGTTGCTGCTTACGGCTTGCTGCCAGTTGGTGGCACAGGTTTCAAGACCGTTGGGCGTCAGTTGGGGAGGGTAAGCACGCATAGTGGGACAGCAGCACTGCTGTGCTCTGCACACATCGCACTGAAGACGCACGACCGTTGCATGTGTGTACTTCAAGGATATTCTGTTAGTTTGTGGTTGTGACAAGGATGCACCCAACCTCTTCGTCAGCAGAGAGCCAGCAAAGGCAGTAGTCGTCCCAACCACAGCAAAGCAGCAGAAGTGCACCAGAATACATGTGCAGCTCAGCTGCATCTTTACATGACACGTTGCACCAACTTTGGGGCCTGTTCCTTGAGAAGAACAGCAATGCACCAGCAGCAAGCACACCCAGGATACCATACCTTTCAGCTGCATCGCTTGCTGCACCTCGTTCACCACCTTGCTGTCTTTGCAAAGCGTTATTCATTTGGCGTTGTTGCATACCGGAGCAGACTCCTGTTGCGGGGCAGTTCCAAGTACTATTGCATCATCTGAGTGAAGGAGCAAATCGCATGCATGCAGCAGGTAGACCAAGCAACTTTGCCGCACACCACTCTTTTTTCACCACTAAAAGATCTTAAGTCCAGCTCAAGGCATTTGCAGTTGAGGTGGCACAAGGTTTCAGGCGCATCGGTTCTGCAACCAGGCCTGCTTGTAGGCAGCAAACCCTGCTTTTGAATCAGTGCGACTTCACATAAGCGCACTTGCAGGGCTAGCGGAGGTTGGAAGGTTAACAACTGACCACACTCCTAACAGCTAGCTTGCATCACAACCCTCCAAGGCATCCTCCGATTGCAAGCCTGGCACGCATCCACAGTGCATTAGGAAGTCTCCTGTTTCAGCATGGAGCATGCCTTCAAAAGTCTATCAGCTTTTGTTTATCTGATTGTCGGTGTGCTGCTGAATTGCTGAATGGTTGACTGGGTCACATTGTGTGCCCCTGGTGCACTTGCTGCACAGACGTGGCGGCAGGCTGGCCAGGCATCACTTGCAGCACAATGTCAAAACATGAGTGCATTTTGCTGTGACATGTTCCTGCCCGACTCAGGCTCAGTGCGAGGCTGGTGCCCCTTGCCAAGTTGGGCACCTAAGCTGGCAGGCTCTATGGGTTGGTTGTTGAACAGAAGGGCATGGAAGGGATCTTCTACTGTACCTCATGCTCCCGTGCAGCACCCCATGCACCGGACATCTGCTGTCAACTGTGCTGGCATGAAAACAGTGCCTCTGTCCCGTCCATGGCCAGCATCAACTGCTGCCATGGGGATTTCATGCCATGTTGGGGCTCCCACTGGCTGCCGCTGGGCCAGGGCAGCTCTGCAAGAATTGGTTGCACTATCTCGTTTGTCCAGCTTGCGTCGCACCCAAGCCAGGGCAAACGTGCACATGCAGTGTAGTGTACTGCTGCTGCTTGCACAGTGTTGCTTGCTGCTTGACCCCCCCCCCCACCTCCACCAGCACCACCCCAGCCAACTTGCAAGTGCTGCTGCTGCTGCTGTTGGACTGAGAGGCTTATGTGCATCCCCAGGGGTATTCACTGCCTTTGATAGAGGCTTGGAATCAGACAACCGAGGTAATACATCTGCAGATACTATCACCGCCAACATCAAGCATCGCCTGGGCCGGCATGATATCTGGACTTACCGGTAAGACTTTTGGAAAGCTACAAACACTGTACATCAACTGAGATGTGAACGTGTGGGTGTCCAACTGGGGTGTCAGACTCCTGAGGGTGGGAGCGAAGGTTACACGCAAAGACGGAAACGGCACACAGCCTGTTGAAATACTCTAGTAGGTAGCACCACTGCACTGCAAACATTACTGGCAGCGACGGGCGCATCTTGAATGGAACCCGTACGGTTTCGTAACTGCTGAGTCAGTTTCGACCTCCGATCATCCTACACGCACCCCGACCTACAAGAGTCGCTCAAAGCTCAGATCTCACCTACTGCTTGCGCTGGACCTCACCTCTGCTTGCAGGTAAGCAGTTGTTTCATGCTGAGATACAGCTAATAATGCGCTTGCCAGTGCTGTCGTACGGTGACACAGCTCATACAGAGATCTTGACGCTGCCTCACCTTTATAGTCCGCCAATGTAGCTCTTGCGACCTCGTGGGGAAGCCTGCAGCATCTGCAAACCTCCAAGAAAATGCAGTGACACAGTGACCAAGGCTGTTTTCCGGAGCTGCGCATGATTGTGACAATTCCCACCCAATTTCATTGTTTGCGACGCTTTGTGCCCCTGCGCTGCAGGCTCTCTGACAGAGTCACCAGCGGCACTACAGCCATCGCACCTTCCCAGTCACCATGAAGGCAGCTTTCGCAGCTCTGCTGCTGGCTCTGGCTATCGGTCAGGCTGCAGGTGTGTGCCAGTGTGCAGCAGCTGCACAGCGCATTCCAAGAGGCCTGTTACCCGCACGTACTGATGTCCGATCCATCACGCACAAAACAGTCCAGTCACCTCCACTTGTGCTCTACTGTCTCTTTCACTTCCCATCTAGCATTCTAAATACTCCCTGTCACCCTGCTGTTGCCTGCTGCTCTTTCTCCTCAGCCACCTGTGCCCAGGTCAAGGGTGTCAGCAGCACCATGGGAAGCTCCGGCTGTGGTGAGGCCTTCGACGAGAGTGGCCGCGCCAAGGACGTCCACTTGAGGAGGCTGACTGTGTGGTACGAGGATGGCTGCGTGGTGGGCATCAAGACAGAGTTTGCTGGTGAGGACAGACCTGGGCGAGGTTGGAGGAATGATGGTCAGCAGCAGACTCCATCAGGGAGGCATGGCGGAACTGTCAAGCAAAAGCTCAGCAGCAGAAGCTAGTATGCAAGGCGTGTGTGACAGGCTCCACAACATCTCTGCCAGCAGCTGTCGTCAGCTGTGTGCCTCCTGCCCAATACCAAGATTGAACACACATCCTGCCTGCAACTTGCAGTCCACCCGACTGAGCTATGCTGCCCCTGTCATCTGCTGCTGGCCCCGTCTGCGGTGTCCCTCTGCCTGCCTGCCTGCCTGCTCTGCGCCGCCCTTGTGTCTGCCACCTTGTTGGTGATGTCCGCTGTCTTCAGGCAAGGGTGGTGACAAGAGCAACATGCACGGCAGGGCCAAGGGCGAGTCTAAGTCCATGGGCATGGGCTGGGATGAGTTTGTCAAGGATGTCGACGTGAAGCACGGCAAGTGAGTACTGCAGTACGTGGGGCATTGACCTCAGAAAGTTCATGACTCACTGAGTTGTGTTGCAAAGCAGGGGCCCCCTTGCCGGGCAAGGGTAGAATGTGGTTGGCTAGATATAGCAGCCCTGTGAGCTTGTCAGTGGGCACCAAGTGTCACGACAACTGCATCGCTGCATACCAGCGCACTCCTGCCAGCACCAACCGCTGGTGCCGCTGATGCTGTTCCTGCTACCGCCTGCTGCCGCATCCTATGCTCCTGCTGCCCCTGCACTCACCTAGGTGCATTGAGGGTGCCAAGTTCACCACCACCACCGGCCAGTCCATGAGCGTGGGTGCTGCAGGCAGCTACGTGTCCAAGGTCCTGTCTGAGGCATATGTCTTCGGTTTCAAGGGTACCGCAGGTGAGGAGCTGGGCCATGCAGGCCCAGGCTGCGTACGTGCCTGGTGTTTGCACGTATATCCGTTGGTGTGTTTGTGTGCATGTGGGGGGGGGGGGGGAGGAGGGGCAGGAGCCTCCTGCGCCTGCAAACTTCCACGCGACAGTCACTGGTGTTGCTCAGCAAGTTGAATGTCAGCTGCTGGGCATCACACGGTTTCAGGTACCAATCCTGAACCAGTCAGCACAGTTGCGGCGGCGCTGTGCCACAATATGTGCCCGATTTTGGGCTTAGTCAGTGATGCTGAGTGTGCACAAGCTTAGTATGCTGGCACTCCGGAGCTGGGCATTGGCCCTCCCCCAGCCCCTAAAACGCTCCTGCCCAACCCGCACCTACGTGCCTGTTTTCAAACCCTGCAGGCAACTGTGGTATCTCCAGCCTGGCCCTCATCTGGGCTGTTGAGGACTGTGGACAGAAGACTGAGGCTGTGGCCAAGCCTGCTGAGGTCCCCACACCCGTGCCCGTCCCTGTAAGTCGCACACTGTGCACATTGAATTTGCTGAGCATGCCTTACCAAGAACAAACAGTGCACTGTGTTTGGATGATGTTGACGGACTAGTTGGAGCCTGCAGCTAACTTAGCTCATTGAGTTAGCTCATTGAATTAGCTGCAGCTAAATTAGCTCATTGAATGAGCATGTGCTGGCTGCATGGTGCAAGCATGCGCTGCTAGCCGAGTGGAAGGGCTCCATATGCTGCCAGCTGCAGCTATCTGCAGCTTCAAGCTGCGCAGCATCTTGTTGTTCGACCAACTGTTGCATCCAGAGGCTCTATGAAATAGGCTGAGCAGCCAGCTTGGTGGGTGCAACAAAATTGTGCAGGGCATAGACATATTCCATGCAAGCCGTGTTGTTTTCCCGTGCTGATCATGGCTTTGTCTCCTGCTGCCCTGTCCTTGCTCTGCAGACACCCAAGCCTGTGCCTACACCTGTGGATGTCCCTGTAAGTAGATATGTCTGTGCGTGCTAAACCCTAACTGCCTTTGGCGTCTTATCACCCGTTTTGGCATGCTGCTGTTTCTGACATGATGTATGTAAACTGCCAATGGCATCAGTCAACGCCGTGCCACATCCTCCTGAGTTTATCTCTGTGCTGCTGTTGCTGCTTGTGCTTATGCTCTTGGTGTCTTCCTCAATCCCGGACGCCACAGACCCCCGTCCCCGTCCCTGTGAGTACAAACTGTCTGCTTGGGACATGCTGAGACTCTGCATTGGGATGCCGGAGTGTGCATGTGCATGCTCAGCATCATATGATAGCATGCCGCTTGCTCACAGCTCCTGCAGCAGGATGCTCAGGATGCAGACACCACATGCTTTTACTAAAGCTTGCCCAAAAGCCAGTCACAACTTGGACCCAGACCATGGCTCAGCTGTTTGTGGCCATGGCACACATGTGCTGTAGCACAGAACTTTGCTGACTCAGTTCTTCCGTGCCTGCCTGGGTGCTGCTGCTTGGCTGTCATTGCTACACACCTACGCAGACACCCAAGCCCGTGCCTACACCTGTGGACGTCCCCGTAAGTGCAGACGGCAGCTATGTTGTGCCCCAGTGCTGCTGCTGCTGCCTCACCCCGGCACTGTCCTGCTATCGAGGCCTAAGATTGAGCTGGCGTACACCTCAGACCAATCCGAAACCATGTGCATGTGCTTACACGCATTTGCTCAGCCATGCACCCCAGCCGCAGCCCCACCTAGGTAGCACACGTTGCTGACACATGACTTCATTTGTTGCCGCTGTTTTACCAGAACCCCGTGCCCGTGCCTACACCCAAGCCCGTGCCAACACCTGTGGACGTCCCCGTAAGTGCAGCCAGCAGCCATGCTGCGCCCCCGTGCTGCTGTAACTGTTGCTGCTGCTGCTGCACCTGCTGAAAGTTATTGCCGCACCCCGGCAGCGTCCTGCTGTTCATGCACTTACATTCAGCCATTCAGCTGAATCTGTACGACTGTGCTTACTTGAGGGCCACATAGCAGTGGGCCACATAGCAGTGTCAGCATGCGCATGCATCCCCCTTAGATCCACTCACACATCACATTTTACTGAGACATCATGCCTACTGTTGCTGCTGCTCGTATCACCCCACGGGACTATGTCACAGAACCCCGTGCCCGTGCCCACCCCCGTCGACAAGCCCGTGAGTAGCCAGGACCTGCTGCTGCATTGCTTGCGCGTTCAGGCATCGGCGTCGTGCCTGTACATGCATTATGGAATGCGGCAGCACACAGTCAGCTCTATCCTTGCATGCAGGCTGTTTTGTCCAGCTCCCAGCTTGGTCAGAGCCTCCTGCAATGCCGACCAGCTTACAGCTTACCTGTTGCTGCATGCTTGTGGATGAGCAGACCAGCCCAGATCACGGCTCGCTCCCAGCATAGTGCTGACCCCACATACATTTTCCCCTGCTGCTGCTGCCGCTGCTGCTGCTGCTGCTGCCGCTGCTGCTGCTGCTGCCGCTGCTGCTGCCGCTGCTGCTGCTGCTGCCGCTGCTGCTGCCCCCTAAACCGCCTTCCCGGACATGCTCTGCGCACCACAGACACCTGTCCCCGTGCCCGTAAGTCCTGCTGCTTGGTCTGTGCTTGTGCTGGCTCAGAACACGCATATTGCGCGCAGTGACATCGTCTGTTGGGACTATATAGTGTTTCTCAGATATATCCGCCCAGCCGCAGGAGCGGGGTCTTCTACCATGCTCAACAGCATGGCAAACTTGCATCAACTGCAGCACCGCCATATGCACCCGAGTCAGCCACCAAGAAAATGTGTGGCATTAGCTTGTGCCAGCATCCTCATCTATCAACCACTGACATTACGGCAATTGGCGCCTGACAAGTTGTGACACAATGATTGCTGCCGTTGCTGCTTGTTGTCTGTTCACCAACCTTCCCACATCAGAACCCTGTGCCCGTGCCAACCCCCGTTGACACCCCTGTGAGTATCTAGCTTCTGCTGCTCAGCAACAGTATGGCATACATGTGGTGCAGGCATTGCCGGTGTTTCATGCTGTACTGCTGGCAAAGCAACAGATACAGCAGTTACTATGTACGATTAGCAGTTCAGCCAGATGACACTCTGCTGACACATTTGCTTCTGCTGCTGGTGCTGCTGTGTCATTCCTGGCGCCCGCCTGCCTCTTCCTGCACGTCACAGACACCCGTCCCAGTCCCTGTAAGTACACACCAGGCATGCTGTTGGTACCTTCCTGTTTTGCTTGCTGACCTGCCTGATCCTGTTGTTACTCGCTCAAATGGTGTGAAGCAGACGCTGGTGTTGTACAGCACTGTGTTGAGCACTGTGCAGGCACAAACACTCTGCTCAAGTCCTTGCGCCTCTGCTGCTGCCCGTTGTCCTGTCTTGCCCTGCTGCATTGCAGAGGCCCGTGCCCGTGCCCACACCTGTGGACGTTCCTGTAAGAAGAGACAAGGCTTCACCTCTGTTGCAGCCAGCTGCTGTGTGGTGGCTGGAATTTGCTGGCATGACCTGGCTGCACCTGACTACTAGTATGGTTGTTGCACCTGCAAACACTTGATGTCACAGACAGCGTTGCTAAATGGCTTGAAACATCGTGCCACAGCAATGTTCAACTGCCCTGCCAGCAGCTGTGCATGCTGCAGCGGTGCTGCAATGCAGTCATAGCTGCGCAATATAGCCGCCCAATCAACACACCAAGATCTGCACTGTGCTCTGCTGCTGCTGCTGCTGTTGCTGCTGCTGCTGCCGCCGCTTGCGTCTTCTTCTCACGTGCACTACAGACCCCCGTCCCCGTCCCGGTGAGTCACTGAGGGTAGCGTGCTGTTGCGAACACCCTGAGGGTTTCTCGCTTTCTTGTCTACAGGCTGTTGCATGCCTGACTGTGTCTGAGCACTCGGCTATGCTGCGCAACGCCGCCCGCACGTCCAGATCCTTCTTGCAAGCCGTGTCTCCACCACAAACTCCACATTCTACCACAGTTGCAGCGTTCACAACCCTTGAGAGAGTTTCATCTGGCATGCTGACTTTGCCTTGCCTATGTTCTTGCCTTTTCTCTCTCGCATGCGGTGCCTCAACCCTACGCCCATCTTACGCCGCCGTGCCAACACCATCACCCGCGGGTCTGACCGTGCACCTTCCGCCTCATGGCCTGCCCTCAGAACCGGGTCCCTGTGCCCACACCTGTGCAGGCACAGCACGCCAAGACCATCACCTTCACCAAGGGTCACCACATGTGGGGCAGGAAGTTCCTGTGAACGCCCAACTCGTCTCGATTGGGTGTTTGAGCTGGTAGGGATGCTGTGTGCCCCCATCTTGTTTCGGTTGAACGACCATATTGTGGGGAGCGGGTGAAAATCCCATCCTTGCTTGTTGAGTTTGGCGTTCACCCGGAAGGGACGGGGTTGTTGCTGAGCTACCTACACGGCGGCACTCGGAATGAGCCCATTGGGGTGGAATGTATTGAGGCGGCCTGCTGCAGCGCTGTGAGTTATGTTGGCCTTGCTGGCGTGGGAACCATCAGGGTGTGGTTCGCATGCAGCAACGGCAGCATCAGCTGCAAGCAAGGTTGTGAGGGTGTGTAGAGCCGCATCTGCATTCGGCTGGCCTTGTACCTTGAGCAGCCGCTATATGCATGCAAGATGGAAGAATTGGCAAACGACGACACTGGCAGCGTGCAGCGTGCAGCAGCAGCAGCGTCACACATGTGGAAGTGAGGCCATTATCGCCTTGCCCCATCGTGTGTGGGTGATTTTGATCAGGCGGCCAGCCCGTGGTATTGCTTGGTCCACATTGTTTCTTGCATTGTGGTTGCTATTATTTTTCTGTTGCGCCTGGGCTTGTGACCTTATTTGGGCTCAGCTGCAACTGCAGCGTGACTTAGCTGGCTGGACGACGTTGACTAGCAACCAGCCTGCGCAAGAATGACTGCAGGTGTGTTTGTACAGTCCTGTGGCTGTTGGCGCACGGGCTCTGTGTTGCTGTTTGGCAGGTCTTGTGTGTCCCCCGTAGATGGCCAAGCGTTGGTGCCACCGTGGCATCTGTTGCATCACGGTGATGCAGCAGATGATCAAGCAGGATCTGCCAGCATACGGATGTGTGCAGCTTTGATGTGAGCATGAGCGGGCCACACGATGTGGTGCAGGTGCCTACTGCCAAGCCGATGCAGTGTAACAATGCATGTGGCTTTTTCACCGGCCTTGCGCGGGACTGGCAGTATTTCTGACTGACGCTGAACAGCAGAGGCAGCAGAGGAGCTGACCCAACTGCATGTCAGAGTTGGATGTTGTGCAGCAGTGCTGTCAGCACGCAAAACAATTCTGCAACCAGCACACGGTAATTGAAGTGCGGGATCATCCCGACAGGAAATGCTGTAGACTGCCTGGAGGTCAGCTCCAGTGGATTACAGTGGGGTCCCTGGTTGATACATCCTGTGGCACAGTAATGAACAATGCTACTCCAGATCGGTACTGCCAACTCCCAAGCTGGCTGCGCACCAGGGCACCGCTGGCCTAGTTCAGCACCAGACAGCGTCACATCATGCAAGCTCAGCTATAGCCACAGCTTCAGCAAGCCAGGTTGCATTCAGTCCTGCTACTTGTCTTCCAGCGGCAAGTCAACTCTGTTTCAAAGTACGTGAGCACATTGACAGCTGGCACAAGTGATCCGCCATGTTTACAACGTGATCCCTAGCGCCAGGCTGCATGCCGGCCATCCAAACTGGTCACTGACCAGCCGCTGGCAGTGACTGCCCTGCCATGCCGCCCTCTGTCATCCCTCCGTTACGACACCATGCGGCATGCGCTGTGTGTTTGTGACAAACGAAAGCATCCAAGCGCCCAATGGCAGCACAAAAGCACAAGCTTTGAACACTGTAAGCCTAGGCGTTGACAGGCTGAGGCCGTCAGCAGGTGGATGCTGCTGCCCCCCTACTCTGCTGCTAGCAGCCTGCTACTGCAGCCTGAGAGGCCACGCTTCTGATCTGCCTTCTACAACTGCTTAGCCTCAGGGTCCATCAGTACCCCCTCCCTGACCACTGCCACATAAGCCTCCCTCAGCACCTCTGACAGTAGGGGCCCATGGTCCTCCACCAGCTGCCCACCAGCCTGGACCATGACCTGCAGCACAGCACAGCACAGCACAACGCAGCACAGCACAGCACGGCGCATCACATTTGACCAACCCTGGGACTTGGACTCTGTCCAGTTGACACCTGATTCAGAGCTATCCCACTGGCAATCTTTGCCCAGTCAGATGCCTTTGTGAATTACCAAGGACTGGTTTCACCGCAATACAACGGATTAGCTATTTTGGGCAGCGCGCCAGGCCTAGGCAAGTGACCCTTCTGTGCCAAGCTGCTTGAGCTGTGCTCAAGCTGTGCCTAGCCATCCACAACCAAAGGCGACCACTGTCACTTTCTGCCCAGCCTCTCCCTCACCTGCATGTCATCCAGCACCCCCTGCCTCACTTTGGGTGGCAGGCGTGGGTCTGTCTGCGCCTTGCTCAGGCCCCCATCACCCAGCTTCACCGCAGATGCCTGACGCACCGACGCCAGCACTGCTGCCGCTGCTGTTAATGGTACTGTAGAGGGGGTTGTAGGCTGTGAGGGTGTGGGTCCTGCAGGTGCATCTGCTGCTACAGGCCTGCTGCTGCTGGTGCTGTTGGTGAGCAGGTGCCCAGGAAGCCTGGCCTGCACAGCCTTCATCACCAGTGAGCACACAGGCAGTGTCACTTCCTGCTGGCTCACTGCTGCTGCTGCTGCTGCTGCTGCAGTGGCAGCAGTTGGTGCTGGTGCTGCGGCTACGGTGGGTGGGGACGGTGGCTTGAGAGGGTGGCTGGGCAGCGTGGGGGTGGGTGTGTCTGAGGGTGTGACGTCGAATGGCATGAAGCCGTCTGCCAGGCCTCCAAAGCCCAGCATGGAGGGGCGGATGTGTGCAGGCAGCTTGGTCAACTGTATAACAGCAGCCACGCAGCATGCAAGCACAGGAGAAGGTCAGTCTGGCCATCATGCTGAGAAACAGCAGTGGCTGTGACACATTTCCATAGATGGTGGCCGAAGCACTTGATAAGGCGCGGCAGGTGCCCAGGGCGCGCAGGGCTGGCACTTGCGCATGCTGTATGAGGCTGCAGCTGTATGCTTGTTCTTATCCATGCAGCATACATGGATTTGGGTTGCTTGCCGCGTCTGTTGATACGTACACTGACGCAAGCGCTGTCTGCAGTTTCGCCCTCCCTGCTGCCTCTGTCTCTTCCATCTGCCCACATCACCCACCTCTCTTATGTCATCGAGCGAGCTGATGTTGGAGTGCAGCAGCTGCAGTTGTGGCAGTGGGGCCAGGCCCGCTGCTGCTCGGGCCAGGTTGCGGCTGGTCCACGTGTCATACACTAGCTGGGCCAGGTCAGGGTAACTGCCACTGTCCAGCCTCCACACACTGCATGCATAGACACGCAGTGACAGACGTAGCACAACAGCAACAGCAACACCAACACCATGACAACATGAGGTGCTTGCCAAGCAAGTTGACTTGTGAGCAGTGGTCCAAAGCTGTATACAGTCGGCAGAGGTTTCCCCCCTTTCTGTTGGCAACAGACAGCTGCAAGTAGTAGAGATATTGGTAGCCACACTGTATTTGGGTGACCCAACAGGCGTCATAATCAACTAGGAGCATGAAACAGCGCGGTCATGTTGTCGATCAATGTCACAGGAAGCCAGGCATCCTCAGCTGCAGTCACATGCAACTCATGCCTCACCTGAACAGGTCAAACACCTTAGTGCCAGGCTGAATGTCCACCCCCCACTTGTCCTTCATATCCTCCAGAAATTCAGCAGGTGGCTCGGTGAGCTCGGCCAGCCTCAGAAAGTAGGGAGTAGTGAAGGTGTCTGGCAGGGCAGTGCCACACACAAACTGGCTTCTGCTGCTGCTCCTGCTGTTGCCACTGCTGCCATTTTCACCGCTGCTCCTGCTGTCACGGCCGGTTGTAGTAACGCCTAGTGCTGGGTGTAAAGCGTCAGGAGCTGCTGTGCTGGTTGTGGTGGTGGTATTGGTCTTGTGGTCACTGCTGCTGCTGCTGCCCTTGCTACTGCCCCCATTGGCTGTGAGGAACACAATGTGAGCCAACAGCTGGCTGATGCACACCGGAGCCTGCGTTGGGGGGTTGGGGGTGGGGTTGAGGGACATGGACAAAGGAACACACGGTTGCAAGGGCATGGACATAAAGAGCATTTGAGACAAGACGTTTGAAGAAGCTTCAAGAGATGACACCATTGTGCAGGCACACGACATATCGCCAGTGGGGGTAAGATCATGGATGACTATGGCTTCTTTTTGAGGAGGGCGGCACGGTGACAGACGAAGCATTGTCCACCTGACAAGACCGCCACCCCCTGCGCTCCTCAGCAGCAGGTCATACCTCCTGCTTGCCTGTGCTCTTACGGTACTGCGCCAACAGTGCACCGACACCGAACAGTATGTGTCAAACAACCCAACAACACTGTGCAGTTGTGCGCGATTAGCTGGCTTGCCAAGGACAAGCACCCACATGCAGAGCAGCTGGAGTGAGCAGGGCTGGACCCCTGGACAGTGCACACGCACAAAATCGCTGTCTGCACAAGCGCAGCCTCTCAGACTCCTGCCCTGCCAACATCCCTGAAGGCACCAAGTCCCCAAACACCCCTTGTCCCTTACCTGCAGCCTGCACCTCCTGCCTGCCTCTGCATCATAGCCAGCCAGCAGCTGCTGCACCATAGACGTCATCTCGTGCGCATGTGTGCCCATCACGCGACCTACCAACGCGCGCCGCTCGACTGGCGCGACAGCAGCACGCACCAGCAGCTGGCGCAGCACAGCAGCCGCAAGCAGCGACGAAGTGCCTGCAACGAAGGAGGTGACACATGCAATGTCAACGCATGTACGCGTCAGGTTGTGCTACCCTACGAAAGGCTAATCAAGTAGCGACTGTACCACCACTCATGTCATGGTATTGAGGCCGCTAGCGCAGCACAGCAGCCGCCAGCAGCAATAACGTGCCTTGGAGAAGGTAAGCAGAGATGTCAGGGATTGCAAGACAGCTCAGGAGCCGACCGAAAGGCTGCTGCTGCTGCTGCGCTGTAGGAAAAGCTGCCAGCACAGAAACTGCACTAAACATCCCAAGGACCCTCACCTACGTATCCTGTGACGTGCTGCATGAAGTACAAGTTCTGCAGCAACAGGTGCATTAGGTCTGTGGAGCGACGGCCTGCAGGTGCAGCAGAAGCGCAACACTAGCACGGCGTCAACCTAGCCATTATGTGTATGCCATAATGAAGAAGTGCTGCGTCGCACAACCAGATGAATGTTGATCGTTGAAGCAGGTGGCCAGCATCATACACCAACATGCATAGAAGAAGCCACGAACTGCTGCCGCTCATCCATTTGATGCTGTGCCGCTCTTGCCAGCCCACAAACTCCCTTTCCCTCACCAAATACCACCATCCACCAGCCATACCTGCCATGAGCATGATGCTGGCACGATGAGGGATGTCATTCAACTGCTCCACACTCCAAATCAGCCTGCCCAGACTGCTGCCCAACCGCTCAGTCCTGTCCAGCACTACACCACCAAAGCTCTGGCGTGCACCGGTGCTACTGCTGCTGCGAATGTTGCCGGCTGCTGCTGTGGCCGCGGCTGCTGTTGTAGATGGAGACGAGGGTGATTGAGGCTCTGCAGCTGTTGGTTGGGCAGGTTGGGTGGGCTGGGGGTCTGTGCTGGTGCCGTTTGGGGTGGGGGTGGGGTTGCCGCGCTGCAGTGCTGCCGCTTTGTCTTTGTTTGCTGCTGGTGTACCTGTGCCTGCTGCTGCCGCTGTCGCCTCTGCTGCAGCTGCTGCAATGATAGCTGCCTGTATGGCCTGCATCACACTTGTCTCTGTGTTGCTAGCAGCCTCGATGGGACCTGCACACAAAGAAACAACACCAGGGCAGGTGTCATGTCCCAGCTCAGCAGGGCAGTGGGCCGCGGCTTGCAGCCGTGTGGCGTCTGCTGCGGCAACGATTGCGGTCCGGCAGGAGTGCCAGAAGTTCAGGTGTCTACTGTCCAGGATGGCTCACAGCGCACCACCGCCAATTATGAGCAACCAACCTGAGACACCCCCTGCCCCCTTGAACCCTCTGAAAACCTCATCCCTGGACAATTCAAGCCTCAAGCTGCAACCACTTGGACAGCCTTCCTCCCTGCTGCCCCTCTCTCCTCCTGCCTCCACATACCTGATCCCACAGCAATCGGTGCACCATCCACATCCACCCACTCCACAGGGGCTACACCATGCTGGCGCAGACGGTCCAGCAGCACCTGGCAGCACACAGACGCATTGGCAGGCAACACACACGGCTCGGCAACACTCGCACACTCGTACAGCTTCCCACCCGCCACCGCCCAAACATCTCAACTCTGTCCGCCTGACAGGCACATCAGAGGCCACACACATGGCTCAGCAAAATGCACACACATATACAGCCTTTCACCCACCACCACCACGCAAACATTCATGAGCTGTCAGCCCAACCCCACCCAGCAACATCCTAGCCTCTGACTGCTGTAAAACGCAATGAAGCCTGTGCTTGATTTACAAACCACCCAGCAGGACACAGTGCATGATCTACGAGCGGCCCAGCAGGACACACCTTGGGTGGTGTGTAACCGTTGAACTCCTGCAGTGCCTCCAGCACTGAAGCACTGAGGGGCTCAATCGACTGCAGCTGCTGCGTGACGCGCTCTGTCAGCTCACTGCGGTGCAGCGGCACAAAATCAGCACAGCGTACCAAGGCAGTACAGGAGGCAAACAGCAGGGAGCCGTTGATAATGACAGTGCGGGCTCATATTAGGATTGAAAACTGGTCACCACCTAAAGAGTGTGCTGGTTGACGAAATGTGCTGGTGGGCACGGGTGCACCCTTCTGAACAGCATGTGTTTGCCTGCTTCCGTCATGCAACTTGGCAGTTTGCACGTCGCTTTGTTGTTGCAAGCACGGATGGGTAATGTTACTATGCGCTGGCAGGGCGCACCTGAAGATGTTTGGGTGTCGCTGCCGTACGTCAGCAAGCACATGGCCAGCAATGTTCCTGCTGCTGCTGTTGCTGTTGGTGCTGCTGCTGCCACTGGTGCTGGTGTTGACAGTAAGTGGTGGGCACTTTCGGATGTTGAGGGCAAAATCCGCAGTTACTCCTGCAGTACAGCACAGCAAATCACATCACAGCACAACACAGAGTGTCGCAGAGTGTTACAGCTTGGCAGGAGGCCCCGGCATGGTCCACCAAGTGACTCTGACATGGGGCACATTGAACCCCCATCACTGATAACAGCAAGGCGGAACCACGTTGCTTGACCCTGCATCGCTTGAACACATGCTGAAACACTCTGCAGTCACCACATGACTGGCCCAAATACCCCCTTGCTTTGCTTTGAGCGTATGCATCCACAACAGCACTGCCGATTTAGCACTTCAACTCACTCATTAACAACCACTCTCTGCCCCCTGGCCCCCTGGGCGCCGCTGTACAGCCACGTGGAGTGCACTCTCCTCAGGCGGTCCAGGCTCACCCACCTCACACATTAACCCTCAATGTATCCAGCCACCTTGCGCACCTGTCATATACTGTGCATACATGCTCTGCATGTGCACCTTGTACAGGTCGTTGACCAGAAAGGAGGCCAGGCTCGGGTCCCGCAAAGTTGACAGCTGCAGGATGGACTGGCCCAGTGGGGACTGTAGCAGGTTCAGCATCTGCTGAGTGGCGGTGGGAGAGGCACCTGCTTTGTCTGCATAGTGCTGCACGCGTGCCTGCAGGCGATGTGGGTCCACTGGCTCCTGCTGCATCTGAGTGTGATCAGACACAGTGCAGGCGTGGAGTGTACAGCATCAGCAGCAGGATTCTTTCAGCAGAAGATCAATCACGCTTTGTTGTCCTGCAGCAATTCCTTGGTCTGTCCTCCTGAGGCAGGTCCAATGATGTGCCACCTGATCATGATCCATGAGTCATGATGTGTCATGGTGGTTGGAGCCGTTACCGCGCATGCTGCAGCGCAGGGGCACTGTACGTGCTGGATAGCGCTTCTTGTGGATGCTCACTGACGCTCTGCCAGCTGATCAGAACGAATGCAAAGAATCCTGACAACATACGGGCGCATGCTTGCTTCCAGCGGCACCAGGCAGCGCTTTTCCGTTTCTTCACGTTCACAAGCACCAGCATCTGTCCTTGCACGGCAGTATGGCACCCGATTACTCATGCTGCCATGTCAGCACAAGCAGATCGCAAGAGAGGCCAGCTGGCTTGCTGCTCGCAGCATGCCTGAAGACCTTGATTCTCTATTGATCACCAGGCGTGCTCTCAGTGGTCTTGAGGGAAAACCAAGGCGTCAGGGCCCCTCAGACACTAGCAGCAGCGCTGGCAGTGATTCACCACTTGAAAGCAGCAGTGGCATCAGCGACAGCGAGTCAGTCGCAGACTCTTCAGTGGACTGGGAGGATGTGCAGGCGCACAAGCGTGCTGCTGTGCAGCAGGCCTTCATCAACAACTCCCTGGGCTTTGGCTTCAGTGCAGGAGGGCTGGTCTTCCCGTACTACGGTGAGGCGTGTCTCCTGTAGCTGCTGTGTGTGCATGGATACTGAGAAGCAGTAGTTTGGTGCATTGTTGATGTCATATGGTAGACTGACTGCATCTGGGTGGCTTGGGTTAACAGGTGCCAGCAATGCACTCTAGACTGGGGTTGCGTTGTGTGCCGCCAATCATCAATGCAGCGTCTGACAACTGTGCATGGGTGCACCAGACTGCAACTGTTACAGCTGCACACTGGGGTTTGTTGATGCCAGCTTGCAGATGGTTGGGCATGCAGTTGGTAATGGTGTCGCATAGCATGGTTTGACCAAGCTGCGCCAGCTGACAAGCAACCCACGCCTCGATCACGCTCTCAGATGACATGCATCGGTGCTGGTTGCTGTCTGTGTCTACTGTGCTGTGCTGTGCCATGCTGTGCCGCTCATGCAGTGGGCTTGGTGTCTCAGCTTGTGCAGCATGGTGTGCTCACACGACCAGCACAGCTAGCAGGCTCATCAGCAGGGTCACTCATAGCAGCAAGCTACAATGCAGGTGAGGGTCGGCAGATGCTGGGCTGTGTGGCGACTGAGGCAATGCTTGCGATGTGATGGCGCAGAATGTGTGCAAGCATACAGACCAACACCAGTGGCAGCCAGCAGCAGAAGCTTGAGTAATCATATGTGTGTGCATTTTGCATGACAAGGCTCTGGGTCATATATGACCCGGAAAACCAGTTATGGGTTAAGGTGGTTTGGGTGGTGCGGCTGCTGCTGTTGGCAGCTGAAGGGCCCTGCTTTCATGCTGTTGGAGTTGGTGCTCTGTGCTGTAGCTGCTGGCCGTATGCTGCACAGCTGCTGGCAGCAGCAGCCACGATGTTCACACATGAAGAAGTGTTGTCCTTTGCTGCTATGCGAATCACACTTGCTACAGCAGTAGTGCAGCTAAACTAGCATGTACGTTTGTCACGCGCTGCCTACTGTTCATGTTGCAGGCCTGGACATGCAGACAGTTGAGCGCAGCATGATAGACTTTGGAGAAGACTGCCTCAAGAATGGCACCCGATACAGGTGAGGGCAGGGGGCTGGCCTGAGGAGGGGCCGTGAGGTGCAGGGCATGGGCGGCTGCACACAGAAGCAAAGACAGGCTCGAGGTGGTACATGCAGACGGAACCTGCAGTCAATCAGCACTACATAGAAGTGGCACAAGTGTGTATGTGTGACTTCTATCAGCAACAATATGGGGTGCCCTCTGTGGTTCTGTCAGTCGCAGCAAGGCGGCAGCACAGCCCACTGCTTGCCTGTGCCTGCTTTGTTGCCAAAGCAGGGTAAGGGGAGCACCAACCTTACAATGTGAGCATGATGAGACAGTGTGGGTAGGGAATAACCCTGATGGCGCCGTTCAGACGGCTGCCCCTCTGCTGCCACCCATACCGTCTGCTGTTGCCTGCTGCTACTGGTGTTCCTGCGCAGGCTTGGTCCGCTGCTGCGTGAGTTCCTGCACACCTACCTGCCAGAAGACGCCCACGAGCGCTGCAGCGGCAACACCCATGTGGCCGTCACGCGGCTGCTGCCCTACTGGCGCACCCAGATGGTGTCACACTTTGAGAGCAGGGATGACCTCATCTCAGCGCTGCTGACCTCATGCCACATACCCTGGTGAGCTGTTCATGGTGACTTTCAGGGCTCTCCCTGGGGCATGATGGGAGGTTTTTTTTTGGGAAGAAAATGTTACACGCAGACACATTCGCCACACATCAATGGCATTGCCTGCCAGGGTTGAACCGGTTGAAACACTAAGGTGGGGAAAAACCCCGATCCCCGTCAGTGGTTTGCACCACCTACACCAGATAGTAGCCTGATTCAAAGCAAGACAGCAAAGGAGACTTCATTGACATCCTGAGGCAACACGACAACCTTGTACAGAAGTGGGAAGCAAACAGCTAGGATCCAGCATGCAGCAGCACCAAGAAATACCCCTTGTCAGGTCAGATGCCCAAAGTCAGCCCAAGAAGGCGCGCCCGGCGCACTTTCATCTTGTACAGAGTGTATGCCAACGCAGACTGCTCTCCATGTTGAAACACTGATCGCACACATTCAGGGTCGTCCAGTACCACAGCATCAGACAGGGGGAAGGCCGGGCAAGCGGCGCGCAAATCATCGTAAACAGGGCACTCCAACAGGAAGTGCTTCAAGTCTTCCACATTACGACTAGTTCTTGTCCTTGCCAGTACAGCTTGGCGGTGGGCCAGGGTAGCATCCTCTCCACAACACACTCGACACAGGCGGTCAGCACGGGGCACAGAGACCCTTCGCTTACGTCCCTGTTCTATTTCAAGGTGGGCTGAACCAATACGCAACTGGGCAAGGTTACGCGCTACATCAAAGGGCAGGCACAACTTGATATGCGGAGGCGCATCGTCCCTTGAGAAGGGATTGAAGCCAGGATCTAGCGGGTAGACCCATGCATGATGTGTAAGCTTGTGAATGCCGATAGAAGGGGCGGAACGCGGGTCACCTTGGGTGAGACCTCGCCACCGGGCCCTGAATAGGGCAGCCAGCGCGGCCTGCACTGCAGACTCCTCCCACCTCTGTTGCATCACCCAGTCAAGCGACTGCTGCCGCCAGTCACCAGCAAGCAACTGCAACGAGCACATAGTTTGCAGGAAACAAGAGGACCAACACTCCCGACAACCTGCAAGTGCAAGCGCTACATCCTCACGCCACACACACCCCGCCAGGGATCTCGGCTGATCGTCACGAGCATCAGACAACTTTGTCCACCATCGCGCAGCCAGCACCACCCAGTGATACATAATGGGTCGACGATGCATGTCCCTGTACACGACATCAGTGGCAATGCCTTTGATAGACCCAGTCGTGATGCGCAAGAACGATGTGTGTACCTTCTCGGCCTGGGTATCGTAAGGCGTGTTCTGCAGGCGCTTAGCAAATATCGCGGGTCCCCATATGTGAGATGCATACGAAAGGACTGGCTCAACAAGTATATCGAACATTCTGCACTTGATGTCAAACTGAGTCAAACAGGAGCGGCGACAACGGGTCAGCATGGCATGCATTGCCTTGCTGCCAGACACCGCCAGAGCATCAGAGGCGCCCAGAAGCCCACGGGTCTCATGCACGCGCACACCCAAATAGACGTACTCACTTTGCCGCGCAATCTCGCGCCCTCGATACACAAAACGGAACCCTGCCGGCACCTTCATGCCCCGCTGGCGGAAACAAACGGCACAAGTCTTGTGCGGGGCAAGATTCACCTCCATCCCAAACAGGTGGCAGAACACACTCAACACATCAACAAGCTCCTGCAATTCGCCCTGCTCAAAGCTCAGGAGACCAACGTCATCAGCATACATGACATCTGGCACATGCAGCCCACTAAGCACCGGCCCTGCCCCTGGCAGCTTATGCCTGAACATGTAAATGGGGAAGAAAATGTTACACGCAGACACATTCGCCACACATCAATGGCATTGCCTGCCAGGGTTGAACCGGTTGAAACACTAAGGTGGGGAAAAACCCCGATCCCCGTCAGTGGTTTGCACCACCTACACCAGATAGTAGCCTGATTCAAAGCAAGACAGCAAAGGAGACTTCATTGACATCCTGAGGCAACACGACAACCTTGTACAGAAGTGGGAAGCAAACAGCTAGGATCCAGCATGCAGCAGCACCAAGAAATACCCCTTGTCAGGTCAGATGCCCAAAGTCAGCCCAAGAAGGCGCGCCCGGCGCACTTTCATCTTGTACAGAGTGTATGCCAACGCAGACTGCTCTCCATGTTGAAACACTGATCGCACACATTCAGGGTCGTCCAGTACCACAGCATCAGACAGGGGGAAGGCCGGGCAAGCGGCGCGCAAATCATCGTAAACAGGGCACTCCAACAGGAAGAGCTCTATGAACATGCAAGAGCTCTATGAACAAGCCAAACAAGAGAGGGCTAAGCTCGCTACCCTGCTTGGTGCCAGAGGCTGTGGTGAAAACCTCACCCAGCTCACCATTAACGGCCACCTGACAGCAAACACGGTCATACATGGAGATCAGCATGTCCATGAAGGGACCATGCACTCCCAATTCGCGACACCGCTCAAGCAAGAGGTCTCGCCTCACCGTATCAAAAGCCTTCTTAAAATCAACAAACACCACATACAAACGCCGCCGCTGATGCCGGGCCACACTGATGAGGTGGTTGAGCGTGAAGAGTGCATCAAGTGTACCATACCCAGGCCTGAAACCACACTGAGTAGGGGCACGAAGAGAGAGCAGGGATGCCAGCCGCTCAAAACGCTGATTCATGAGACGCTCCAACAGGCGAGAGAATACATGCGACACAGAAATCCCTCTGTACTGGTCCCTTACCGCCAAGGCAGCAGGGCTAAGGGACTTCGGCACCGGAACCAACTTGCTGGTGCGCATAACCTCTGGTACACATGCACATGAGAGCATGGCCTGCAACAACCACTGCGCACACTCGACCACAACAGGGGAAGCAGGCGCTGCGTCGCCCCCAGAGCCACCCTCTCGGACAGGAGCACATGCCAGCCTCAACAGCTCACCCGTCAGACCCTGTGAATCAGGGGCTTTGCCTGTCGGCAGAGCCATACACTGTTGTACCTCAGCATATGAGACAGGCTCATTGAGCGCAGCCATGGCAGCTGGGGCACCCCTAGGGGCTGCCGCATACAACTGGTGTTTGAGAGCCACCTCCTCTGCGCCCAAGGACTGAGGCTCAGGTACCCTCCCCAGAAGATCCCGAAAGTACCCTGTCCAAGCTGCCACATCTGTCAGCGGTGTTTGCGGGGGCTGTCCACCAAAAAAGGCCCTCCAGTAATCCTTCTGGGTGTGGCCAAAATATGTTTCCAACATATCAACCTGGACCCGCATCTCATGCTCCCTCTTTTTGCGCTTACAGCAGCGCTTGTACTCACGGCGCGCAGCCTCAAGGGCCTGCCGTGCAGCCGGGCAGCCATTGTGAGCCCCATAGACCATCCCTCGGCTCTCGTGCCATGCACCCCATGCCACATCCAACTCCCGCGACAGGCGCCGACACTCTGCATCATACCAGGGCTGGTCCCTTCCCGTAGGCTGCACGCCCCGGTCTTGGACGCTCCTGTCCCCCCCAGCACACAACATAAGCTGTTCTGTAAATTGCTGGAGAGCATCCTCAACAGGGACATCACCAGACTGCCAGCTTGCAGCATGGTATGAAAAAAGCCCTCGCGCCGCAAGAGAGCACCAGTGTACCCTGAGCCAGGAGTCGGACGATACACCCGGCCCCTCCTCCCCCTGCGCGGAACCTCATAACAACGCCTTGGCAAATCAGTGATTGACACATACAGGCCACAGTGATCTTTGGAGGCAGACGGCTTGAACGGCAGCACCCGAAAAGACTCCACCAAGCCATACAGGGAGGTGGAAGCGCACGCCAAGTCTACCACACTAGCG